>CAJQZJ010032044.1:368421-455341 GCA_907164525.1 Lophiomys imhausi | reverse complement strand
GATGTAGCCAGATATAATCTTAATTTTGTATCAATATACAAAGATCAGTACTGATGTAACCAGATATAATCTTAATTTTGTACCAATATACTAAGATCAATACAGATGTAGCCAAATATAATCTTAACTTTGTATCAATATACTAAGATCAATACAGATGTAGCCAAATATAATCTTAACTTTGTATCAATATACAAAGAACAATACTGATGTAGCCAGATATAATCTTAATTTTGTGTCAATATACAAATATATAAGAGCATATTCAATAATCTGTACCTTTTTCTTTAATCATTCCTATATTATGCCTATATCCCATTTTTTTTCTCAAGTCTTTTCAACCCTACGTAGGAGAGAAAGAAGGATACAAAAAGAAAAAAGAGGGAAATCCCTGGTTCTAACCTCAAAAACCTATTTACAAGACCATTTAACAACTTGTAATCTCTTCCCCTAAATAACAACAATTATTTATAACCCCTTAATTGATCAAGGTGGGGGGAGGAGAATTACCCACCCTGCCTTCTGGAGATAGGAAGTCACTCTCTTAAAATTACTTCCTGCAGGTTTGGGACGTAGTAAACCTGTTTGGGGCCCAAATAAGAATGGAAAAAAATAGCTAAGTACACATTTAAAATTTTAAAAGATACTAACTATAAAGACATTTGTACTTGATAGAATTGGAAATTCATCATAATACATAGACTTATATTTAATGATGATGAAGAAACACAAGATTGTAAATCCTTTAAATTTACCTTAAAATGGAATTAATAAATCCTCAAAAGGTGAATATATTTATTTCAAAGACAGGATGATTATCAATCTGCTGCAATTATAAATAAAAATTTTGTTAGTCTAACATGGCATAGATTATATTATGTTGGAAATTTTTGCCTGTAGTGATTGACATCCTTCGAGACAGTTGATATAATATCAGAAACTACTAGCTATATGCAAAATGAAAAATTACTCATAAAATACTTAAAATTATTTATTAACATGGTACAAAGACATCAGTGAGTGCATATGTCATTGGGTTCTTAGCTCTGCATGTGGTCAATATATGCACAAAGCAGTGTACTTTATGTAGTATCTTACGGAATTTTTCATCCCTGGAACCTGGCACAATAACTCAGTTGTTACCATGTTAGTTGTTTTTACTCCTACTTTACAGCTCCCACACCTCTGGAAGCTTAAAACATGAAGTTCATTCATGGCGGTGTAGGTCAGAAGACATACATGGGCCTTTGAAGTTAAAATCAAGCAATCATAAGATTGTTTCCACCTAAAAGCTCAAGGAAGCCTGTTTCTCTGATCACCTAGATAGATGATAGAGTTGAGATTCTGTAGTCACTAGAGCTAGCAGCTCAGTGCTAAGGACCATTTCTACTGTCTCAAAAAGAACATGCCTTCATCCTTTGGCTTCTAGGTTCCTTCTTCTATCTTCAAAGCCATTGGCTAAGGAAAGGTTGATTGTCGTGTCTCTCAGCTATCTCACACTTCAAGTTCCCACTGTTGCTTCTTTCACGTGTCTTAAGTTTTAGCCAAGAAAGATCGTCCACTTTTAAGAACTTACATAATTGGACAATATCAAACAACTCAAAATATTGTGTAACCTTCAGTATGACCTGCAAAGTCCCTTTTGTCCCATATAGAACCATATTCACAAGTGTAGAATCCTGATAGTCTAACAGATGTAGTCAAAATTGCTAAATAAACATCCTCTGGGAGCATTACTGAAAGACGGTGCCTGCAGAATAGAAAACATGTGTGAGACACACAACTTAGCACCCATGAGTATAAATAAGGACTCACAGCAAGCTCAGGAGCCCACTGTAGTCCTCTGTGCTCAGATGTTCCAGATGTTGGCATCGGTTGACATATGATGCATTTCCACTTGAGTGCTATCCTTCTGGGCCAGCCATTGACCTAAGATCACTGAAAAGTACAGGTTGGACGATGCCAAGTACTTCTGAAACTAATAGTGCCTTTTATGTCTGAAGATAGGCTTTTTCTTCCTTTCCTGGAAGAACTGAAAGTATTTTTTTAAGGAAGAGTTTCCTGTGACACTGGCTGGTTGTGATTGATATACAGAACAGCTCTTACTAAGGTGGAACTGAAGAATTAATGAATCCTAGGAACTGGGCAGCCCTGCTCCTCTCTTAAGAGGGGAAAGCACATGCTGGTGTTGCCATTGAAGAGATTGTCCCTTCCTTCTTTTCAGATCATCCAATTATATAGTAAAGTATGATTTCTGTGCCCCAAAATATTTTGGATGAGGTCACTTTAATGATGGTTTTGATTTGCAACTTGCAATTTCCACTTGCCCAGAGGGTTTAAATATGTATCTGTGACTGTAGAGACACTCTGTAATTTAAAAAAAAAATCACTCCACTCATTTCCCATGAGACTCCCTTATTCTTTTTTTAGAATGTTAATCTCTGGATTGCGGGGACAGAGCTTAGTAGAGTGGGTGAATGCAGCAAAGCAGGGGTTTACATTCCTGCTACTGTTCCAGGGAAAATCTGCACGTACACTGGGGTGCAGCACAGAGAGATTATACAGTGAAATGCTTCCCCAAGCTAGAGTTTAAAGACCTGGAAACCTTATTATTTTTCTCAGTCAAAATGTAAATGGATAAACTCCTATGTTTTGGGATTGTAAACATAAATCATGAAGGCTTCTCTTAACAGCTCAAAAACATATCTCACACAAAAATGCCAGTCCTGTATAATCCTCTGAAAAATCCCACTCATTTGAGAACACTTGGCTGAGGTGGACACTTTTAAAACCAAGTGATTTTTGTTCAGTACACCTGTTTCCTTTGTACAGGCACCTCTGTGCTCAGAGGGCATGAGGATTACATGATTTCACTCATCTATAATCTGGGATGATGCTAACTGAGTCTACTATGCCTCAGATGTAAGGGCACAAATTTAATATGGCAAAAACAGTTCAAAGAAGTAGGGAATTAATACAAGGCTAATATCTGTAATGAAACAGCAGCAGCAGTGTAGAGAAGTGTCTGATGCAAGATGGAAGCCCTCATGGGTTATGTTTCTATTGCCTTTGTGATGAGAAGAATTGAACTATTTATCTTTTATGTACACGTGTGTGTCCATACGTGTGGGTGAGTACGCATATTTATTCGTGTGCATGTGGATGCCAGAGATTAACGTGAAATTTCTCAATAATTCAGTCACTCTTTCCTTTTTCTTTTGGAGTCAGTCTCTCACTGAACCTGGAGTGACTAATTCAGTTAAACTATCTCTGTTATGGAGATCCAGATTGTTGTACTTTTTTTCTGTCTCTACTTCCCTTTACATTATTTTAAAAACTAAAAATATAAAATACTAGCTTCATAGTACTATGTATAAGAAGTTAAACATGCATGTCATGAATTTAACTTTACTTATATTTTCTTGCTTCAATGACATTGTCATTGTTCTTTACCAAGTTGACAGAGAAGTATAAAGTGTCTCTGTGATTCCAACCTTTCCAGGGATAGTGAAGATTTGCACATACGTGCAATTGCTGTCACAATAATGTTAATTAGATCCCGCCAGGAACAAAAGCAACACAGCCTCGTAGCCTCCAACCCAGTGTCCTCCTTCCACTGTGTGATTCTCATGAGGAATTGTATCTTATTCAGGGAAGAAAAAAGCAGACTAAATGTTTCCTGATTTTAGTTCTTCAACACATTTGTTTGCATGTGACAATGTGAAAAGGAAGAGAGCCTGAAAAACACAGAGGTTTGGAATATGGTGGGGGTTGGGGATAAAAGCACCTGAAGGAGGAAGGTTGCTGGTTACAAGATAGATGTTAGAGGATTGATCACTCACTTCTAAGGAAAATCTAAGGTATAAATGGGGAAACAGATGTGACACTCCCAAATAATCAATAAAAATATCATGTTAGAAAAAAAAGAAAGAAAAAAAGAAATGTCCCCGGCCTCTGTTGCCACCTAGGGCCATGATGGTTCCCTTGACCCCTGATGTGGCCCAGGACCATGTTGATGTCAGTGGCCTGTACTACCACTGGAGACCATGTTGAGGTCCATGGTCTATACTGATGTCAGAAACCATGTGGAATATGCAGGGTTGAGAGTGAGAGACATAGAAGAGTTCTGTGACCACATCTTCCTATACAACTTCACCGCCCCCCCCCCCCCAGTAAAAGAAACTGTCTTTATAGGAAGCCATTGAAGAGAACTCTTTTTTTGTTTTGTTTTGGTTTTTTGTTTTGTTTTTTTGTTTTTTTTGAGATAGGGGTTCTCTGTGTATCTCTTGCTGTCCTGGAACTCACGCTGTAGACCAGGCTGGCATTTCTGATAGCTGAGTAGTATTCCATTGTTTAGATGTACCACAGTTTTTTAATCCATTCCTCAGTTGAGGGACATCTGGGTTGTTTCCAGTTTCTAGCTACGACAAATAGGCTGCTATGAACATAGATGAGGAAACTTCCTTATGATTTGGTGAGGAATCATTTGGATGTATACCTAGAGGCAGATCCACCTGCCTCTGCATCCTGAGTGCTGGGATTAAAGGTGTGTGCCACCCCACCCAGTGAATAGAGCTCTTAAAAATTTTTTAATATGCATTTATTACTTCAGGTTACATCTTCATCACAGTGTCCTCTTTCCATCTCTCCCAGTCCTGCCCTCCCACCCTCTACCCCCTATCCCTTCCATCCCACACTCCTCTGGAGTGGAGTGTCCCTACATAACAGTCTGCTTCCAAGTTCAGCAGTCATATGAGGGCCAAGAGCCTCCTCAAACACTGGGGGCTTACAAGGCAGCAACATTAGGGCAAAGTGTCTCATTGACAGGAAACAAATGTTCCTGTTCCCCTTGGTTCATTGTTGTAGTATAGTGGCTAAAATTTGATTAAAAGTGAATAGATGCCATGTACATCCATCTGAGTCTGCGTTAGCTCACTCAGGATGAGCTTCTCTAGTTCCATCCATTTGGCTATAAATTACATGATTTTGTTGTTTCTGATGTCTGAGTAATATTCCATTGTTTAGATGTACCACAGTTTTTTAATCCATTCTTCGGTTGAGGGACATCTGGGTTGTTTCCAGTTTCTAGCTATTATAAACAAGGCTGCTATGAGCATAGATCAGGAAACTTCCTTGTGATTTGGTGAGGAATCATTTGGATGTATTCCCAGAAGTGGTATGGCTGAGTCCTGAGGCAGAGCTGTTCCCAGTTTTCTAAGATATCGTCAGACTGACCTCCAGAGTGGTTACACAAGCCTGCACTCCCACCAGCAATGGAGGAGAGCTCCCCTTTCTCCACACCCTCGCCAGCATGTGCTGTCATTTGAGCTTTTGCTTTTAGCCATTCTGACAGGTGTGAGATGGAATCTTAGAGTCATCTTGAGTTGCATTTCTCTGATGATTAAGGATGCTGAGCATTTCTTCAAGTGTCTCTCAGCCCTTAGGGATTCCTCCTTTGTGAATTCTCTGTTTAGTTCTGTTCTCCCTTTTTTGATTGGATTATTTGGTTTCATGGCATTTAATTTCTTCTTTGTAAATTTTGTATATTAGCCCTCTGTCAGATGTGGGGTTGGTGAATTTTTTCCCAGTCTGTATGCTGCCGTTTTGTTTGAATGATAGTGTCTCTTTTGCCTTACAGAAGCTTTTCAGTTTCATGAGGTCCCATTTATTGATTGTTGGTCTTATATCCTGAGCTGTAGGTGTTCTGTTCAGGAAGTTGTCACCTGTGCTGATGAGTTTGAGCATTTTCCCCATTTTCTCTTCTAATAGATTTAGTGTGTCCAGCCTTGTGTTAAGGTCTTTGATCCACTTGGACTTAAGTTTTGTACAAGGTGATAAGTATGGGTCTAATTTCATTCTTTTACATGTGGACATCCAATTGGACCAGCACCATTTGTTGAAGATGCTGTCCTTTTTCCATTGTACAGTTTTGGCTTCTTCATCAAAAATTAAGTGACCATAGGTGTGTGGGTTCATTTCTGGGTCTTTAATTCAATTCCATTGGTCTACTAGTCTGTTTCTATACCACTACCATAGAGTCAAGGGGATACAAATTGAAAACGAAGAAGTCAAATTATCCCTATTTGCAGAAGATATATTATACATAAGCGACCCCCAAAATTCCATCAGATAACTCTTACAGCTGATAAACACCTTTAGCAAGGTGGCTGGATACAAAATTAATTTTAAAAATCAAGAAGCCCTTCTTTATACAACAAATAAATGGGCCGAGGAAGAAATTAGGGAAACAACACCTTTCACAATAGCTACAAAAATTATAAAATAGCTGTGGGTAACTCTAACCAAGCAAGTGAAAGACCTGTATGACAAGAACTTCAAGTCCTTGAAGAAAGAAATTGAAGAGACCATCAGAAGATGGAAAGATCTCCCATGCTAATGGATAGGTAGGATCATCATAATAAAAATGGCCATCCTGCCAAAAGCAATGTACAAATTCAATGCAATTCCTATCAAAATACCACTACAATCCTTTATAGACCTGGAAAAAGCAATTCTCAACTTCATATGGAATAACAAAAAACGCAGAATAGCTAAATCAATCCTGTACAATAAAAGCAAAAACCATATGGAGGTATCACCATCCCTGATTTCAAGCTGTACTACAGAGCAATAGTAATAAAAACAGCATGGTACTGGTAGAGAACTCTTAAAAATTGTGATAGGGATGATGACGTGTAGCTCTTCACAGTTGATGAATTTTGTCAGGGGGTGCAAGATAGTGGGAGAGGGGTTGACCATTGTGAGTATGACTTTGTTCCAATGAGTATATGGGCAACACAAACGGGATTTGATTCTTTTTCTTATTTTTAAGGAGGAAGGGGGAGTGTCACAAGGGTGGGGTGGCCCTGGAAGAACTGGGAAGTGAATGTGATCAGGGTGCAATATGTGAAATTCTCAAGTACTCTATTAAAATATTATGTTGTGGGGGGAAGTAAGAAACTGAACAAACATAAACTTGAGAAAAGAACAAGACATGGTGGAAAACAGCCATAAATGTGGCAACTCATTCTATTGGCATTGGCTTTGGCTTCCTTTACTATAGTGTGCTGAAGTTGTAGAGAAGGAGGTGATCACAGAACCCTTCTACATCTCTCTCAACTCTGCATCTGCTGTCTTTGACATCAGTGAAAGGGAAGTTTCCTTGCCCTATACAGTCAGCGACACTACAGATTATGGATTCCACGTGGTTTTGGGCATCAGCACAGACCACAGACCTCATCCTGGTTTCCAGTGGTAGTACAGACCACAGATATCAACACAGCTACACCAGGGGCCAAGGACACCAAAACCAGTGTGTTTTGTCTTGTCTTGCAGATAGGTATTTATGGAGTTGCTTAATGTTTGGGTTACCTTATATTAGAGTTACATGTATTTAAATGTATCATCTGTCCACTTAACCATATGAGGAGAATGCAAATACTGATCTAATCATACACCCCAGGTCAAATCAGGACACTCCCAAATATTGTATCGTAATTCATTCCAGCCCATTCAATTCTTCATGCTTTTTCCTTTGCATCACCCATTGGCCTTTCCCTGTGTGCCGAATTGTGTAGAAGTTATCACTTTTTTCCCTTGTTCTCTGTTCAGTGCTTTGTTTCAAAGGTCACATGGCATCACTCCAGTGTGTGTCTGCACCATTTCTTCCAACTGATGTACAGTGGAAGGTGGGAGGACCATTAAATTTTACTTAACCATTCCGAATATTATCTGCAACAGTTAAAATTCAGCTTGACCAGATAAGGTCCACCCTGGACCCTCATAATAGAAGTTGAAGATTCAAAAGCTGAGCAGACCTGTAGCCCGCCTTCAATGAAATACACTTAACCAAATGCAACATGGATACAAGAGATGTTTGAGCACTATCAATGGTATCTTAATACAGCTGAGAGTTCTCTGTGAAATTATTGAATCCATTTTGAATGTACTTTAAAACTTTCACCGATTTTAAGGGAGCATTTCTGAAGTTATTATGAATTGATTGTCCCTGTCTCTTTTAGTATTCGTCACTGCCAAAAAGGAGAAGAAATGCCTTGTAATAATGGTTACTCACACACAGGCCTAACTACAATTCCATTAGACCTTGAGTGTGAAGTCTAAATTGCAGCTTCATTGTGAAGCATACTGGTACAGTAAGTAAAGATACAAAGAAGAGGTTGGCCAACTTTTCCTGGAAAGGGACAGAAAGCACCTAATATAGACCATGAAGTCCAGTGCATCTCTACAGTTACACTGCAACTGTACATGTAAAATAGCCCTGTGAATATGTAAATACATGTAGATGAACTGATATGATGGTATCCCAGTGAACTGCACTTAAGAAGCAGGCATGGCATAGATTTGGTTGCAGAGTCAGGCTTCTCTGATCCTTTCCCTCTCCCCATTGGGATTAAGTTCATTTGAACAATCGACACCTCTCAAGATAAGAGCAGCTTCAGTTCTTTGGATCCTACTTACACTTGGGATGCAACAAGTTCCGAAGAGTGACCCAAAGTACTGAGCAAAAATGTTATGTGGATAGAGATCTGTGTGGTCTCTTCTTCCCCACTGAGGGGGATCTTTTAACTAATAGTATCAACATGGTACGTGGAGTTCCCCTTTTCTGAGAAGAAGGGAGGGGGAGATGGGAGAAGGATGTGGGAGGACCCCTGGGACCCAGAGGAGGGGAGGGAGGGTGCTGTGATCTGGGTTGTAAAATGAATAAATAAATAAACTTAATTATAGAAAAAGAGTATCAACAGAGAAGAGTGTATGAATGGAGAACTTTTATCAGACTGTGGATGTCTTGCATTTGGCATCTCTGTTTTGTGCTCTGTGTTCCCTCTAAAAGATAGGAAGAAATGCCTAAATTCAAAAGAAGCTCTTCCATAAGAATATCTAGAGTTTTTGTTTTTAGCTTATATAATTTTTCAGAGTATTCATAAGTAAAGCATTCAAATTGCTAGTTCCAACTCAGGAGGGCTGCAATTCAGATGTCAGAATGGGAACAGACTGAGACCTAGAAAGGGCATTGGCCTCAAACCAAATAAGACACTTATCTGGATGCAGTATTATGCATGTGTAATCTAGGGCAAGAAATCGACCTTCTTGTCCTCCATTTCTACACCATTAATGTAAGAAGATTGTTCTTGTTTGTTTTGTTTTGTGTTGCTGTTGTCAATTCTTATTCCTGATGGGACTATGCCATGTGTTAAAACTAACTTGAAGGTAAAAATGGCAGTGGTTGTGTGATGTACCACTTTGTGGCTATGTATGACATCCATATGGCATGTGTTATTTTATAACAAAAAGAATTTACTTGTTTTAATGTATACTTTTTATTATTAATTTATATTTTCAAGTTACATCTTGATCAAAGTCCCCTCCCTCCTCTCCTCCAGGTCCGACCCTCCCTCCCTCTTCCCCATCTTTGCCCTTCCCTTCTCCTCGGATGAGGGAATCCCCCAATTACCAACCCCCCTCAGTTCATCAGAAACATGAGGGCTAAGAGCTTCCTTTTGTACTGGACCTGATATGGCAGCCCAGCAAAGGTAATGAGATCCACTAAAAGGCAACCGGGTCCATGACACACTGCTGGGTGGAGTTTTTTGTAGGCTAGTTATGCTAGGTTCCTGTCTGTTTGTGTCAGTGGGTTGTAGGATGGTTGTCCTGTGCTATATGATTCATATCCACTTATAAGTGAGTACATACCATGCATATCTTTCTGGGTCTGGGTTAACTCACTCAGGATGAGATTTTCTAGTTCCATCCATTTGGTTGCAAATTCCTTGTTTCTGATAGCTGAATAGTAAGTAATTTACTTTTAATCTGGTGTAATATGAACAAGGGTATGGAAATTTAAAAAAATTCAAAATTAAGCCTTACCCACAAATATACCAAGAGACTAGTTATCCAACCTCATCAATAACACATGGGGGAAAATTACATCTTAAAATTTTTCAATAATTTCTTCACACACATATCCACATCCTTACTCTTCATCCTTTCAGATTAACTCCTCTTTAGTTTGTAATAGAGGTTCTAGGCCTGCTCTTACAGTTTCCACAATTATGTAGACAGTGTTCCTTTATGACAGTTGTAATTCCTTAACTCTTTTTGCTGATGACCTTTTAAAGTAGCATAATTATAGTAAGTTGTGGTTATTGTGTCAGAATGTGCATCCCATCGGCCAACACGGCAGCACATTAATTCTCTGCATCACCCACTCAGTGTGTAGTGCCACCAGCACAAAGATATTATTCTTTGTAATTACATAAGAGAAGGGTCTATTTAGTGTTAACTGACCTTTCCATGACTGATCAGCCTTTGCCACCAGTGAAGTAGAAATGTACATCATTAAAATGTGAGTAAATAGGAAACCTTTCTAAATCTTAAAATATTCTAAGCAGGAGTTTCTCTTGAAGAGAAAATGGCTGTTGGGCCTTTCACTAAAAAGTAGCATCTTCAAAAAGCACCTTCAATGTTTGGACAAATTGAGGCATAATTAAGTTGAAATAATGAATGAAAATACATTACAAGACAACTACTAATGACTCTCCGTTTAATAATTTTAAATCACATCGCAGGAAAACATTCTTAAAAACAAGAACACTCAGTTAAAACTTAAAGTTTAGTTAGCAATAACAAATGACTTAGGGAAATTAATTCTGCCATGATCAGCTGATTTCAGAGCTGTTTCTAAGATGCCACACACTTTCTAAATAATAATTTAAGTCATGTACTTTAATTTGGAGTATCTTATTGGGAATATGGGGAGGTGACACTAGTTTCCCTCTTGCTGTTCCTGTTAGTTCCATATTTTGTTTCTGTAATCAACTATTCAGAATACTCTGAGGCAGCGGTTCTCACCCTGTGGGTGGTGATGCCTTTCAGGGTCATCTAAGACCATCAGAAAACACAGACATTTACATTATGATTCATAACAGTACCAAAACTAAAATTATGAAGTAGCAACGAAAATAAATTTATGGCTGAGGGTCACCACAACATGAGGAATTGTATTAGAGGGTCACAGCATTAGGAAGGTTGAGAACCATTGATCTAAAGGAACATCTGTTATAAAAGAAAATTGGATCAAAGAGAAATTTAATGCCTAATTTAAGCTGTGTGTATGGTACAGCTCATAGAACCTATGGCTAGCATGTAGGAAACCTCCAGTTGAATCCACAGTACCATGTAAAACTGGCCAGGATGCTCCACAGCTGTAATCCCAGCACTTGGGAGGTGGGGATCAGAAGCTAGACTTCAACTTTCACTCCATAGTGAGTTCAAAGCCAGTCTGGCATACATAAGACTGTCTCACAACAAACACATAATATGAGAGACACTTACATAATCTTTTTAAAATGTTCCTATAGAATAAGGAGTATGCTTCTTTTTGAGTGTACACCCATGCTAATAGGATGCTTTTTAAAATATTTAATAAGCATCTCTCTTTCTGGACTGAGGTTCCAGGCTGAGACCATGTACAGAGTCCTGTAGGTGACCTACATTTGGAAATCCATTTAAAAGTTGACCCTTTCCTCAAAGTTTGCTCATCACTTTGCCCAGAACTGATCTGTCATGGAACCACTCTGTGTGGCTATATATTTTTGCCCTTCATAGATAGTGTGTTCTACTGTAATCATCTGTGTGAATGTCTCAAATTCTTTATCTGATGGAAAGCTACTTCTACTCTGAAACTGAGTATTTTTTCATGTGATATCCATAATCCCTGGTCAACAGACCAGAACAGAAATGAAAGAATGATAAGGAACAAATATAATTAATGTAAAATAGCCACAAATCACAATTCACACATCAGATATAGTAGGTAACGTGATAATGATCACTAGAGTATTTAAGAAATCAAAACAGGACATGGCCTACAGGCTATTTGGGGAGCTAGGAAGGGGAGCTCCATTTGAGTGGCAGGGTAGCAGAGTTACAGAAAACCTGACCTTGAAGTCTGGTAGGGATAGGAATGCCTGGTCAGATCTAGTACAGGTTCCATCCAGCAGTGTCTCTACCAGGCTCTGAATATACCACTTGCCCACTAAGTATTTTTTTAATTAATGAGTCAATATAGAGCATTTTGCCAAACATCATCACGTGCAGATTTTGAAGCATGCAATAACCTTAGTGCAGAGGGCTGACTTGTTCTCTTACAAATCAAGAATATTCTTTTAAGACTAATTATCGAAGAACTCAAGTTGGACAAGAGACTGGTTTCCATGGCAGCACAGACAAGGAAGCTGGTCCTGGGAGAGTTAAAACAGTCATTTGCTCCTTTGGGGCTTCAGGATATCGACACATATCACTCTTACAGACTTGCTCCTTTGGAACCTTGGGGAAAGCTCTTGCTTTCTATAGTAATTGGCATATAGATTTCAAGGGAGCAGCTATGCAATAATGCCTCTGTGCACACAGTAGGTGATGCATCGAATAGAGTCTATATTTATTCCATCTCTGCTGTACTGGAGGAGAACTGGCATATATTTTGAGCATCTGTGTTCCCAGTGCTAATGCATGTGCACTGGTGAGGCTGAGCGTAGCCAGAATATCATGGCTGTAGCCTAATGCATGTTCATCAAAAGAGTAGTTCTGAAGTTTGTATTCATAAAGTGCTGGAGACCCGGTCTCCAGACTCATCTACTCCGAAGCCATATCTGCACATCCTATGAAATCAGCCTTAGTTCTTATGCTTGTTTTAATAACATCAAGCTATGACTATCAGAGTGGGGTCATGGCTCAGTCAGGAAAATGTTTGCCTCATAAGCATAAGGACAAGTTCAATCCTCAGAACCCACATTTTAAAGCCAATGTTCTTGCAATCCCAGCTCTATGGAGGAAGATACAGGCAGTTCCCTTGGAGCTTGGTGGCCATAAAGCCTACCCAACTTGGTGAGTCCCAGGCTGGTGAAGACTATAAAATAAAGAAGATGATGCCTGAGAAGCATACCTAAAATTGTTCTCTGGCCAGTTCCTCCATGTGCACACACATACATTTTCACATACACCCAAATGCACACTTATGCACTTCCCAAATCTCAACACCCCCTGCACACCAAGTATTCCTGCATGAAAATTACCTATCTAGTGCCAAGAGATTTGGAGAACCATGTTGATGCAGATTTAATGGTATATGATTGATCGTGTTTAGTCATGTTTCTATTGCTCTGAGAGGCACCTAAAAAGAAATAGTTTCAGGAAGGAAAGACTATTTTTGGCTCTCAGATTCAGAAGTTTCTATCCATATTTATCCAGTTTCTGTTCTTTCTGAACTATCGTGAGACCAGGACACTTCTGTGGCAGGGCATGGAGAAGAAAAGTTGATTACCTCATATCAACCAGAAAACAGACCTGCTTCCTCCACCTAGACCTCAACTCCTGAAGTTGCCAGCACTTTCCAAAAAATCTCCACCTTCTAGAGAGCAAGTCTTCAACACATGGACCTGCGAGAACAGTCTGTATCAAAACTAGGACAGATTATGTAATGCCTTGGCTTCTGTAGCCCAGGCCACAAACTCTTGAAAGTTCAGTGCTTGCAACTGGCCCTGAGTTACAACACTGCATCAGTGGGGTTGTGGGTGGGGCTGTGTGGATATCTTTCATTGCTTATGCCATTAGCAGCACCTTAAAGCCAAAAGACCGCAGAACATTTAACACTGTGTGAGTCTAATTCACATGGTATACAGCAATAGCCATAAAAACCTTAAAGGGCCAAGAAAACCTTCTCCTTGATTATCAAATATGCTTGAGTGTATACCAGCCCACGTGGCAGGGAAACTGTGATCCCAATCCCACTGGATATCACCTTCACTGGTTTGCACTTCTGCCATTCTCATCCTAGCCCAGAGTCCCTGGCGAGTGCCTGGCAAGTGCTATCATATCATAATCTTTTTTAATCCCTAGATTAGCCACAGAGCTGGGATGGCAGAATCAACTTAGTGAAGGTTTATAGAACAAGCAGCTGAATGAGCAAATAGATAACAGAAAAGCTAGTAAGGATGTTAGAGTAAAATTTGTCAACAAACACAGGCAGTACAACTTCTGCGTTCTGGTGCTTTCTGAAGGGAGGAAGTTCTTTTCACACGTGGGGTTTAAGTTGGGGTGGTGTGGTTTACATGATGCAGTACTTGCTTCCAGCAAAGTGCTAGAAGGGAAGTAAGGAGCAGTCTGCAGCAAACTTAATAACCAAGAGTCAAATGACAGATAGATCACCAGGAAAGATCTCGTCGAATTAGAACTGGCTCAGGAGATGATGGCTCTGTTAGAGTAACATACTGATAGAACCCGGCCCCTCTGCTGGAGACCCAGATCTGAGTTCTTATATTAAGTGTCCCTGAGGAAAGCATGGCACATTACAACATGATCATTTGATAACATCTCTTTTTTTAATAATTTATTTTTTATTTCTTCAAGTTACATTTCAATCACAATCCCCTCCCTACTCCCCCCTCCAGTCCCACCCTTCCACCCTCCTCCCCCTCAGCCCCCCATCCTCTTCCCTTTTTTTTTTTAGTTCAAGGTATTTATTTTCCCCCAACAGCCCTCCCTTTCAGTCCAACAAATGGTTCTTTTTCTTATAACTATAAATACAATACAAAACAACAGAAATAAATAGGCCACAATTATGGGAGTTATATGGCTTAGCATACATTCCCAATGTCCAGTCCATATGTATTTGGCACCTGACTTTAACATTCTACTATCTAACCATCTCCATCAGTTTAAAGTTCTATATCTAACTCAGCTTTCATACTAACTTGCCTCATAATTTTAAAAATATCTTCTTAGATCCAGAACACCCTCTTGATTCCTAAACAACTCAAAATTTAACTATGAGACTCTAGCTATCTATTCTTCAACCACCTCAGAGACTTGAGAGGGATAAATATATGTGATTGTATAGGAAGTGCAGGGCCTGCAGCTTCCAAAACTAAGAAATGACATACCAGTGGCTGCCTGGACAGTTCCCATTTTCTCTCCATGCATTACAGCATCAATCTTCAGCCGTTTGGCCCCGTTTCTCTGACAGATATCTCTTAAGGCAACTATGTAGACTTTCTATGTATCTGCATACCGTGCAAACATTTTAACCATAGCCATTTTCTAGCCTGAATCAAATGTTTCTTTTATAATCTCCTGTAATATCTAACCCACCTTCAACTTTTAAAATAAATTGTTTAGTGAGTCAAGGCTCTCTCCAGGGTGGGCGTGGCTGGTTCGACTTTTTTTGGCCTCTGTGGTATAATTTCACTGCTGCAGTCAACCATCCTCTAGAGTTCTGGAGTCTTCTGATTGGAAAGGCCATGATCTAGGTCTTATCAGTGAATGTCTCATTCCTAATCAAGTCATGGGCTATAGAATGATGTAAATAAAATTTCACAAGACCCAGATTGAATTTAACCAAAAAGCTCCTAGTGGCTTACAGTAGAGAGCAGCTTTCCAGAGCCAAAGTTCTCCTTTCCCTCAGCCACCTACTTTATCTCTGTCAACAAGCTGTGTGTGAGGCAGGGTCACAAGGAACACTTGAGCGGAGAACAAGGGAGCCTACCAATTTGTCTTCATTGTTGGATACCACTAGGTTTTGTGACGACAATGCTGTGATGTTTATAAGGGTGCTGGCTTGTAAAGTGGTGCATTGCACATGGGAGTATGTGATCCCGTGCCAGTCTGTCCAGATCAAAGCCCAGGCACTGCACAAGATATTGGTGCTTCTGTTGTTCTGGTCATAACAAGCCTCAAAACCTCATAGTGTAATGTGACCGTTCATGATGTTCACAGTTCTATGTCAAAACTTTGGATAGGGTATAAGAATAGGTTTTCTCTGGGTCTTACTTCTAGACCATCGGCTGAAAAGCTTAGACATTGGGATCTGGATCTGTCTCCATGTAGCTCATTCGCTGACAGTGATATCACAACTCTTCACTGACACCAGATATGGTCTCCTCTGTGACCTCGATCCCTTACAGCACAGTAGTCATTTCAAGGCCAAATGTCCTGAGAGAGAAGACTAGGCAGGAATTGTATGCTATCTATAAACTAGCTGAACAGTCACAGAATTATTTCGACCATATTTGACTGACTGGATAAACCATAGATATTTCAGCCATGAAGGAACAAAGAGACTTTACCTATATAGGGAATGACAAGATTGTTTTTAAAAGCATGTTTGACTGAAAATATTGCCATTTTCCAAAACTATGAATTTCCCCATCTGATGTTTTATTGTTTTGACTTTTCCTCTCTGTAAAGTGAGAATGATAGCATCTCAGAGAGTTGGTCAGAGGGAGAATTCAGGAAACGCTGCCTTGTTGGGGTACTTCATCATTCCAGTAGACACTGCTGAAAGTCTGCTGCCATGCTAGTTTTCTTTCTTCCTACCCAATTTTTCATTTTCTTATTGTTTCATACATCCAGTCAGAATAAAATTTTAGTGTGTTGGGTAGCTTCCTTTCTCATTAAGGTGACTGTTGGACTCTTATTTATTGTGTGGAGTTCATGAATCAATGCTCATGTTCAGTTTTATCCAGCTTTGTATGTAACTATAACCAGGAGAAATAAACTGTACTTAATAGTTTGGTCCAGATGGTGTACAGTTCTCATAATGGAATACTCTATACCTACTTATCCTATGGGAAAAGGAGAAAAAAAAGGAAATAGTGAGAAACTTAAACTGAAAATGAAGACAAATTCCTATATGAAATCTACAGTTTAGAGTGTAAGGAAAACTCCCAGGTATTTTATATTGTTTGTGGCTATTGTGAAGGGAGTTGTTTCCCTGATTTCTTTCTCAGCCCATTTATTTGTTGTGTAAAGAAGGGCTTCTGATTTTTTTGAATTAATTTTGTATCTAGCCACCTTGCTGAAGGTGTTTATCAGCTGTAAAAGTTCTCTGGTGGAATTTTTGGGGTCACTTATGTATACTATCATATCGTCTACAATAGGGATAATTTGACTTCTTCTTTTCCAATTTGTATCCCCTTGATCTCCTTAAGCTGTCTTATTGTTCTAGCAAGAACTTCAAGTACTATATTGAAGAGATATGGCGAAAGTGGACATTCTTGTCTTGTCCCTGAGTTTAGAGGAAATGCTTCAAGTTTCTCTCCATTTAATTTGATGTTGGCTACTAGCTTGTTGTATATGGCCTTTATTATTTCTAGGAATGGTCCTTGTATACCCATTCTCTCCAGAACTTTTAGCATAAAGGGGTGTTGGATTTTGTCAAATGCTTTTTCTGCATCTAGCGAGATAACCATGTGGTTTTTTTTCTTTCATCTTGTTTATATGATGAATTACGTTGATGGATTTGTATGTTGAACCATCCCTGCATTCCTGGGATGAAGCCTACTTGATCATGGTGTATGATACTTTTGATGTGTTCTTGGATTTGGTTTGCCAGTACTTTATTAAGTATTTTTGCATCTATGTTCATGAGGGAGATTGGTCTGAAGTTCTCTTGCTTTGTTGGGTTTTTGTGTGGTATAAGAATGGGGCTGGAGAGGTGGCTCAGCCATTAAAGGCTAGGCTCACAACCAAAAATATAAGAATCAAGGTGACTGTGGCCTCATAGAATGAGTTTGGCAGTGTTCTTTCTGATTCTATTTTATGAAAGAGTTTTAAGAGTATTGGTATTATCTCTTCTTTGAAGGTTTGGTAGAATTCTGTGCTGAAACCATCTGGTCCTGGGCTTTTTTTGGTTGGGAGATTTTAAATGACTGTTTCTATTTCCTTAGAGTTTATAGGGCTGTTTAATCTCTTAACCTGATCTTGATTTAGCTTCGGTAGGTTGAATCTATCAAGAAAATTGTCCATTTCACTTAAGTTTTCAAATTTGGTGGAGTATAGATTTTTAAAGTAAGACCTAAATATTCTCTGAATTTCCTCAATGTCTGTTGTTATTTCTCCCTTTTCATTTCTCAGTGGAAAATGAAAAAGATACTTAGAATATCACAGAGTTTGCATGTAACTTATACACACACACACACACACACACACACACACACACACACACACAAACACAAACACACACACACACCAAAAGCTAAGTATAACTTCAATGGTTTGGAAAACCCATTACTCTAAAGAGTATATGCCGGGCAATGCACATATTCCTGAAAAGTCCTAACTGTAAAGCTGTGCATTATCCTCATGTACTGAGCAGTATCATGCACTCATAGTATAGTATAAAATAGTGTAAGAGAATATTTGCCATTATAATAGCTGGTTATAGTATCACGAAGGTTGTCACATAAAAATTGGCAAATAAAATGTAGTTCTAATGTGGAAAATATATGCAACTTCTAAGTGGTATTATGTTCATTCTTTGTTTATCTACTCTACCTTCACCCACCTAATCATTATTTTCTCATCCTTACATTCACTCACTCATCCCTTCATTCATCAGTCCATTCATCCATCCATCCCACCATCTAGCTACACACTTTTCACTTCTAATTTGTCCATTCATCTATTTGCCATCCACCTACTAACAGCAGCTGTTCTGGGAAACATATATTTAGATTGAACAAGTTAACAGTCTCAGCACTCATGAAACTTATAAAGTAGCTTCTGCTCAGCCCCTTATTAATACATTTAATTTCCCAATAAAATACTGGGAGAATAAACTATCTTATCTCTTAATCATCAGTGATTGACAAATTATTTTATAACTCATATTATGCTAAATATTTATTTACTAAATTATAGAAAGGATTAGCAGGTGTTCATGAGTCTCTGCTTTATCAGGACACATTCTCAATGCTAATCATTTCAATCATTATAAGTATTGAGAAACAAATAAATAACAATAAGTATATTATTGAAAAATATGATTTTGGATAAATTTAATATATACGTATGTACATCAAAAAGTAAAAAAAAATACCTAGAATACTACAGTCCAATTATATATTTGTATAATTTGTTAATAAAAAATTTCAGAAAATCTTTGAGGCATACTGTCAAGTCTGAGTAACCAAATAAAAAGTTGTGACTAAATAACTGGATGAAAAAAAATGGAATGAGTGAATGAATGAATTTCTTAATGCCATAAGCCAATATTCAACCCACAGAGTTTCACACCCAAGGTTGTTTGAGCTACACAAACATGGAATTGCATGCATATAAATGAACAATTGCATACACAAAATCATATAACTCCAAAGGGAATTTATAAAAGGTTTTTCTGTTTGATGAATCAGTTAAACAAAGAAACAAAAATATTCAAAATGATCACCATCTTGACACAGAAGAACACTTATTATGTTTTCAATCCAACCAACTGAGAGTTAGATTTTAATGAAAGTTTAGGTATGAGAGAGAGACAGAGACAGAGACAGAGAGATAAGTATGATAGTTAACATTTTAAAAACTGATGTCACCAAATAAAAATAATTACAAACTTTGTCCTTCTAAGAAAATATAATTCTATGTAAACTTAGGTAGAGTTACAAGATGCAAGTTCCCAATATTGTGACTAATCACACCAGAATTAGGACAAGGGCTTGTGAGATGGATCTCAGTTCCTGAAGAACACCCATGGCACGGCGTTCATCACTCCAGATCAATAGGGAGATCAGGTCTCCATGAGAAATACGTCTATTGGCCTTAATAAATCTTTAGGTGTATAAATAGAGATATATTTGTGCAGGCAATTTTCTGCTGAATTACACTTTCCTGTTCATATTCTCATACCAAGTGTGATTTCTAACAACCAAACCAAAGGCTTGATGGGAGAGAGCCTTTCACAGGGGAATGCTTTAATTACTTTACACCAGTTATTTTTATATCTAGTATTTCACTTGCCATGGTTAATCTCTTTATGAGCCTCAAAACATTTTCAGCAAGGTTAATTATTTATTAAATAAAGGGTTATTAATTCAAAATACATTCACACCAGTTCGAAAATATCAAAATCTTAAACATGTAGAGCAAACTTCTTTTATTAAATTTTACTGCATTTTACTGTGTGTGTGTGCATGTGTGTGCGCGTGCATGTGCGTGCGCAAATGTACATGCAATGGTATATGTGCATGGAAGTCAGAGCACAGCCGCAGGTATACTTTCTCTGAAATCATCTGTTTCTTGAAACGGGATTTCTCACTGGGGTTGGGGCTCCCTGAACATTAGTCTAGACTATAACCCCTGAGATCCTCCTGTCTCTGCTCAGTCCTGAGATTGTAACTGATCACCAAGCCTGACTTTTAGCCTGGCTTGAGGTTCTGAAGATGGGACTCTCATCCTCCTGTTTACATGGCAAATAACTTTACCAATGGAGCTATGACCAGTCCTCCTCCCTTGTGTTTTTTGAATGTCCTCTCTGAGTGTCAACATCTAAATTCTATACACGGAAGTGCCTTTTATCCTTGTGAGCACAGGGGCTATATGAAAGGGAAACCATGTGGGGAACAAGAAAGGCCTTCCAGGGCTGCATAACAGACTCTCCCAGGACAAGTTGGTAACTGGGCTGACAGAGGGAAGTCATTAAAAAGGTCAAACAAAAAAGCTCAAATGACAGCACATGCTGACAAGGTTGCGGAGAAAGGGGAAGTCTCCTCCATTGCTGGTGGGAGTGCAGGCTTGTGCAATCACTGTGGATGTCAGTCTGGCAGTATCTTAGAAAACTGGGAATAGCTCTGCCTCGGGACCCAGCCATACCACTTCCGGGTATACATCTAAATGATTCCTCACCAAATCACAAGGAAGTCTCCTCATCGATGTTCATAGCAGCCTTATTTGTAATAGCTAGAAACCGGAAACAACCCCGATGTTCCTCAACCAAGGAATGGATTAAAAAGATGTAGTACATCTTCACAATGGAATACTAGTCAGCTGTCAGAAACAACAAAATCATGCAATTTTCAGCCAAATGGATGAAACGAGAGAAGTTCATCCTGAGAGAGCTACCCAGACTCAGAAGGATGCACATGGCAACTATTCACTTATAATCAGATTTTAGCCATATATAGTACAGGATATCTATACTACAACCAATGCACCAGAGGGAACAGGAACATAGACTTTGCTTCCTATCAATGAGACACTTTGCCCTAGTGGGGCTGCTTGTGGGCCTCCAGTATATGAGGAGGGCCTTGGCCCTCATATGACTGCTGAACTGGGGCGGGGGACTGATATGTAGGGACATTCCACTCCAGAGGAGTGGTATGTAAGGGAGAGGGGGTAGAGGCTGGGAGGGCGGGACTGGGAGGGGTGGAAAGAGGACACTGTGATGGAGATGTAACCTGAAATAATAAATAATGCAGGTGCACTCAGACAAATCACAAATCACTGTTCAAAAATAAATACATAAGTAAAGCCAAATTCCTGCATCGAGAGGAAAATGAGCATAACCAAGTATGTTGGTGTCAAAGCACACATTTTTCATTATTTTGTTTATTTCTGTATCATATGTTAGTGCATTTTAAAGTATTTTTAAAAATATAAAAGTTCAAACAAATTGGTATGATTTTAAGTTTTATATGTATATGTATATAGATAGATATAGAGATAAAGAAATAGATTAGATATAGATGATATAAATATATAGATATAGTGATATAGAGATAGATACAAATGCATATATTCATATATTTTTCTTCTAGAAAAGTCAAGAAATATCTCTGGAAGAAAACCTCCGTTTAGCCCAAGAGTATCAAGCCATTCAGAAGCTTTTTTTAAAGGAAAAGGATGCTTACTTCAGTAAATATGACAGACTGCTGTCACTCAATTCTTCAGTTTGTGATAAGAAAAAGGTATTGACTTTTTATTTAAATAAAATAATGGTATATCCTGTGTGTGGCCTCAAAAAAGTAAAATGTAGTCCATGTGGGGGTCTTAAATAAGACCATTATACTACAAAACATAGCCTTAGTTTTATTGCATATTTATGTAGTATTGCATATTTATGTAGCATTATAAAGTTGTGTGATATTTCATAATTATATAGTATTTACATTAGGAATTCAATTTTGAAAGATGTTTAAGACACAAAAATTCTTAGCTTCTAATCCTTTTGCTAATATTTATTTGCATTTAATTCATATGATAATAAATCATAATTATTTATTGGTTTGCACATGTACAAATGGTATCATATACTAATGGTTTTAGTTCTAAGTATACATAACTTTGTATGATGGGTCTCTAAATCATCTTTTTTATATATATTCTCCAAATTTGGGTTTTTATTATCTTGCTCAGTGTGAAGATACTTTAGACATTTGCAATTACAACTGACTCTTTCTCTCATTACTGGAAATGGGAGGAAATACTATATAAATATGTAAAGACTTCTATTGTGGTGAAAACAGAAAAGTAAAAATATATGAATCAAAAAGAAGACAGATAAAAGGGGGAGTTGGATTATAGGTTATCACAATATAGTCCCCTTACATATATTCCCCAGACACTTAGAGACAATATAAGATGGTTTCCCTTTCAACCTTTGGTCTCAGGATTCAATCTTCAAAAATTAAACAAATGGTTACTACTTAACAGTTTGCCTAAGCTTAAGGACCACAGTTAACTAATCTTGTCTCCTATTGGTATTACCTATATGGGTGTGCTATAAATTGCAATTTAAAACTCCAGTTCTATGCTCAGCTGTTGTACAGAACATGTGAAAAGGCAGACAACTGGGGTGAAGTAAAAGTTCCACTGGATGATATTAAAAGGATCCCTTTTAAGTTATTTACTATTTGAGTCTCAATTTTCTCATCTATAAATTAAAATTTACCTCACAATATAATAAGGAATAAAAGAAAAGAAAAATCATAATGTTATTTTGTAAAAAAAAAAGGAAACTATAATTATTGTATTCATCCACGTGCTGCTTGTAAATATTCTTGTTTCTCATACATCCACTCAGAATAGTGTTGGATGTCCTGAGACAATGAAGGATACTCTGTAGAGGGACCTCTTTAGAAGGATCCTCTTTGGAAGGATGTTCCTTAAAAGCAGTCTCCTTAGAAAGATGCTCTTTAGGAGGAGGCTTTTTTTTTTTTTAATAAGGGGGCACTTTTGAAGTACATTCAGCAGAAAGTGGTTGAAGGATATTTGGAAGAGGACCTCTTTAGAATACTTGTCTTTAGGAGGACCTCTTTGGAAAGACGCTTTTTAAAAAGATGCTTGAATGACCTCTTTGGCAGGACCTCTTTAGAAGGACATCTTTAAAAAGATGATTGAAGGATCTCTTTATAATGATGCTCTTTTTATATTAAAACAAAAGATTTTGTCATTTCTGCAATTAAATATACTCATGTTAAGTAAGGACATGAAGAGTTTTTCAGCAACAATAATCACAAATAAATATAGAAAAAAGTTCAAACTGAGGTGACAAGGAAAGCTTCTGCCAACCCCTACTCTATAATTCCTGCTATGCCACCCCACTCACTCGTTTTGTTTTTTTGTTTTTTTTCACCTTATCCTTATTTTTCACTTTTTCACCATCTTGTATTTCCCCTTTTGTTTCTGTTTTTTATTAAAAATAGACTTTCCTGTCACACAATACACCCCGACCACAATTTCCCCTCTTTCCACTCCTCCCAGCTCCTCCCCACCTCCCTCTCCCCAAGATCCACTCCCCTTTTGTTTCCTCCTCAGAAAAGAGACAGCAGCCAAAAAGGACAAAACAAGATACAATAAGACAAAGTGAAATCCCTCAAATTGAGGCTGGACAAGGCAACCTACCAGGAGGTAAAGAGTCCCAAGAACACTCAAAGGAAAGTGGAGCTACACTCTCTCCCACCATTAGAAGTCCCACCAAAACAGCAAACTAACAGTCCTAAGAGACATGCAGAGGACCTGATGGGAACCCGTGAAGCCCCACACTTTCTACTTCAGTCTCTAGGAGCCCATGTGAGCCTTGCTTAGTTGACTCAGTGGGTCATATTCTCCTGGTGTTCTCCATTCCCTGTGACTCCTACAGTCTTTCCTCCCTGTCTTCAAAGGATCCCCTGATCTCCTCAGGAAAGGACCTAGTGGAGACCTCCAATTTAAACTCTCTCTGCTTCTCTAGCTATGGGTCTCTGCATCTTCTCCTATCCACTGCCAGAGGAAATCTCTCTGGACAAGCCACTGATCTATGATTATAGGAGGATACCATTAGGAATCATTTCATTCTCATTCTCTCTCTCTCTTTTTCTCTCTCTCTCTTTCTGTGACAATCAAGTCTTTCTCTACCCTAGTTCCTGGTCATGCAGGCAGTGCAGGGCATGGGCTCCCTCTCACGGCCTGGGCCTTAAGTTAAACTAAACATTGGCACGCAGCTCCCACAAGTTCTGCTTCACCATTACCCCAGCACATCTTGCAGGTAGAATATATTGTAGGTTGAGGGTTTTATGTCTGCGTTGCTGTCCAGGCTTCTCTTTCTGTAGCCTTCAGAGTACCTTCCCACACCAAAGAGACTAGCACATAGGGGTAAAGACTCCATTCAGGCTCAACTCAACCTCTCTAAGTTCAATGAGTTATGTGGATATTGTACTCAGCAATGGCACCCCACTGTCAGTTTTTAGAGAGCAACTTTCTGCCCTAGCATCAGCCTGAGTTGTTTAGGGAATCTCCATAGGACCCTCTTGACCATCAACTCAACCAAATGCTACCTAGTCCCACCACTGAAAGTCTTCCCTAGGTACAAAAGATGGTCAGTTCAGGTTCTGTATCCTCCATTAATAGGAGTACTCACTAGGGGCATTGTCATATATTCCAGAAACTTCCCACTATACTAGGTTTTCACACCACCACTCCCCAGTTTCAGCTGCCTCACCTAGCATTCTCTCCTTCCATCCCTTCTCTCCACCCACATGATCTTTTTCACTCCCATCACCATCTACCTCCAGTCTACCTGCAAAATTTATTCTATTTTTTCCTTCCCAGTGGATACATACCTACTTCATTCAGAATGATATTTTCTAGTTGCACCCATTTGTCTGAAATTTCCATGATGAAATTTTTTAACAGCTGAGTAATATACCATTGTGTAAATGCACTATATTTTCTTTATCCATTCTTCAGTTGAGGGACATCTACATTGTTTCTGGCTATTATGAATAAAGCTGAAATGAACATAGTTGAGCAAGCGTCCTTGTCATAGGATGAAATGACCTTTGGGTATATGCCAAAGAGGGGTAGAGATGGAGATTAAGATAGTTAAATTCCCAATTTTATGAGGAACCACTGTATTGATTTCCATAGTGGCTGTACAACTTTGCACTCCCACCAGCAATGGAGGAGTGTTCCCCTTTTGCACATTCTCACCAGCATGAGCTGTTCCTAGTCTTATTGATCTTAGCCATTCTGACAGGTTTAAGGTGGAATCTCAAGGTAGTTTTGATTTGTATTTCCCTGATGGCTAAGGATGTTGAACAGTTCTTTAAGTGTTTCTCAGGCATTTGTGATCTCTCTATGGAGAATTCTCTCTTTAGATCTGTACTCCATTTTTAATTGGATTACTTGTTCTTTTATATATCAAATTTCTTGAATGACTTATATATTTTAGATATTACCCCCCCTGTTGGATTTGGATTTGATAAAAATATTTTCCCATTCTGTGTAGGTTATTTTTTGTCTGATCAACCGTGTCCTCTGCCTTACACAAGCCTTTTGGTTTCATGAGGTCCCATTTACTAATCATTGGTTTTAGTCCCTGTGCTATTAGTGTGTTGCTCAGAAAATAGTTTACTGTGTCAATGAGTTCAAGACTGTTTCCCGTTTTCTTTTCTATCAGATTAAATGTGTTCAGTTTCATGTTGAGGTCTTTAATGCTCTTTAGAAGGATGCTCTTTAGATGGATGTTCTTTAGAAGGATGCTCCTTTATGAACTTGTATTGAAATGGTCACTGATGGTTACAGGCAAAGAAATAAGTGAGTTTGAAAAATATTTGAAAACACAACCATCTGACCATATCCTATTGTTCTTAAACCATCGTTCAGGATTAGCAGCATCTCTCTGTGTAGATGGAGTATTTTCAGTCTTTCCATGCATTTTTGCATTGCTCTTTAGGTCAAATGTGTTAGCTGTATTGCTAGTCTGTGGGAGGGAGAAAACAACAATTAATATTAAGTTTCTCTTCCCTTAATCAAGGGGCAAACAAAAATTGTTTGGGCACTTAAACAGTAACAGGTGGCAGAGATAAAATTAGTGTGCTGGCCAGTTTTATGCCCATTTGATACAGCTAGAGTCATTTTGGAAGAGGCAACATCAACTGAAAAAAATTTCTCCACCAGATTCGCCTGTAGGCAAGCCTATGGTGCATTCTTTTTTTTTTTTTTTTTATTAATGATTGATGTGAGAAGGACCACATCACTTTGGGCAGTTCCATCCCTGGGCTGGTGGTCCTGGGTGCTATAAGAAGGTAGTCTGAGCAAGCCATGAGGAAAAAGTGAGAAAGTAGTACTTATCCATGACCTTTACTTCAGTTCCTGTCTCCAGGTTCCTGCCTTGTTTGAGTTATTTCCATGATTCCCTGGAAGATGAAATGAACCTTCCCCCCACCATGTTGCTTTTGTTCATGTTGTTTTATTGCAGGAACAGAAACCCTGAGATACTTACATCCTCTTTCCATAGTAAGAACATTCTCTTCATTCCTTTGATTGAATTAAAGCAACTCTCAGTACAGGATACTAGGAGCCAGACTTTGATTAGAACAGGCAGGCAGGGGTCACCACTGCTTATGCATTGGCTTCCATTTGTGACCCTTCAAACGAATTGCTTTCAGCATACCTGTTTTAGGAAACTTTGAAGATTTATTTGTACTTTCAGCCATTTTTCATTCCCATCCTTCAGCAATGGAGGTCATTAAGTGCAGGCTGCCCTTGTCAGTGTCATGTAGGATCAATTTGCCGCGATGGACAGAGAGGCTGTGTTGATGCTGTTAATCTGTCAGTGAGAAATCATATGTCATTAGCGTCTAATGCGCCACTCACAGGATGGAATCTGGCCATCAGAAACAAGACAACCTTTTAATATTTTAGTCCATTTCTTTGATGTCACAGCCTTTCCTATATATATGGGGTTTAGTCCTCTACACAGCCTCGTTTGGAGTATAGGAAAGCAATGGTTAGTTAACCTTATGAATTTCGTGTAACCTTTTGCTATTTTCTGATGAATTTCCCACACTCTCAAACAGATTTTTTTTTTCATGACAAACAATTATATTTTAATAATTATGATTCTTAAGGGATATTATTTCCCTACAAAGGTTTCATATTTTAATACTCCTTTGTACTTGTAATCCAAACATAGCAAAGCCTGATCAAAGAGTAAATCAAATTAAAGGTAATCTTCACTTCCATATCATAATTTTGCACAGAGACATTTCAAGTGTTAGAACACTACAACATTGCTCTCGGTGGTTGTATTATGTCTGTTTATTTGGATATGTTTCTTGATACCCCAGGGCTTTTCAAATTTTCAGTGATAGGTCTTTTCCCCTTTAAACCTCAGAAAAAGGCAAAAGCAATTATGCAAAATTCTTATTTGTCCCGTTCATGGGTAACGATAGAATCAAATCCAATATAAAACTTCTCAGATGTCAAAATTAAAGCTAACACTAGAAATAAATTGAGAAAAATAAATCTGAAAAGCAGGTTTTGTTTCCACGTAAATCACTGTATTTTCATGACTTTCTTAGGTAGAGTTCAAGTACATTTTTTGTATTTTCTCTATTAAATTGCATTAATATTTTCAGGGGAAAATGTATATGACTTTGTTTCAAGTGGCATCTGAAATTCTTTAGGCCATAAAGAAAGGTAGGTTAAGCTATCATGCAAATAGCTGTGCAATCCGCTGGCTGACAACAGGATCGCTTCCAAAGCAGGCCTTAAAAATATTTTTAATTCTTTCAGAAATCATACAAAAAGTTTAACCCCTGTCCCACAGAAAATCCTAGTGTTTGTAAATAAAGGAAGTAAAAGCTAGCACTTAATGGGCATTTCTTGGAAACATTCCCTATATATTTGGGTATGTATATATACTTACATCTATGTGTGGTGGGGGGGGGGGGCTGAAACCATGCACTATGAATTTGACAAGCATTGTCGTTTTAAGGCTCCCCTATCCTAGATTCCTCTCTGTTACCATTGTAATCATGTCCTATGCAAGACACAGAAGTGGGGCTGTATCTCTAATAAGGTCACCAATGCAGAGAGAGATGGATTGAGATACAATTCGAGTCTGTGCACCATCCAACCCACTCCACAACTGAAGAATGGTTTCTTTACTACTGCATGACAATGCCTTATATATTTCATCACAAGCCATGCAAAAGTCATAGAAACCACGTCTGTGGTGTACAGCTGAAATGAAAGGTGTATTGATCACTAGTTGTTTCTGTGATTTTGTCTGTTTTTCCCCCTTTTCAATGAACGCTTTTAGGACAGAGGGCCACCTATTTCATTAAAAGTGATTTAATTTCCATAGGATTGAGGATCAGCTTTGTAATTATAATTTTTAATCTTACCAACTAGAAGCATCCTGAGTAAATTTCCCTTCCCATACAAAATAATTTTATAGATGAGGCATCATGGAAGGGACTGGGCCTCCATAACTTAATACATGTAAGAATTAAAGTCGGCTTGGGACACAGTGGTAGCTTAGGTTTGAGTGTTGTATCCAGTAGTCTGTGGGTAGCAATGTGCTGGAATTTATTCATTTGGTTTTTTGTTTGTTTGTTTGTTTTACTGAGCATTGCTACCCTGGCAGCCTTCAGAAGACAGCATCACTTTTAAGTGATATGGATATGAGGGAGCTGAATCTGAGATCAGTGGAAATGGTCTCTGAGGGACAGAATACAAACAGCATTCAGTTATTCATTGAATTGCTCAAAAAGAATTTTCAGTCAACCATAATCCGACAAAGTTATGTTAGGTGGCTCAGAACAGCCAACCTCCTCTCTGTTCCATTGTTAAAGGCGTGCTGAATCCCTGCTCAGGAGCAGCAGAGACTCTGAGTTCTTCAGTTGCCTCTCTTCATGCCACCGAGGAAGGTAACACAGATTGTTGCTGTTCAATCTACATTGCCAAATGTGATTAGGCCGCTCTCCATCTTTAATTCTAGAGGACACGGTATCTGCTGTAGATTGCACTACTTTCTTCTGTCTTTTATCAATCGTCAGATATGGTTTCGTGTAGCCCTCCTTTGTGAAAACTGAAAGCTGCCTTGCTAGGTGCGAGGTTTACTACAAATGGAGATACCTTTCTTCCCAACAAAAACGGTAAATTTTTTCAATAGTTTTTGCCTAAAACAGCCCATCAAAGACCCTTCCAGAGTCTATTTGTTTCTCAGAACACAGGTACTCGTGTGTGTGTGTGTGTGTGTGTGTGTGTGTGTGTGTGTGTGTGTATGCGTGCACACACACACTTTGACCTTTTGACCTCTCTTTTAACACATGCTTACACATTTAGTCTTCAGAAGTTAGCATTATTCAAGAAGTATCAACTGAATTCCCACTGCTTACCGCCTATCTGAGGAGCTCTGCTCAGGTCTCCGCTGGCTAAGGAACTTCCGCAGTGAATGAGGCTGGCATCCACTTGGTGTTCTGCTTGCTCTCACCCACAACTCTTCTTCATTATCCAAACCTCCTGGGAGAAACATAGAGAGCTTGGAGTCAACATTTGTGTCAGCCACAAAGATTACATTTATGAAACTTTGCTGAAATTTACCCTGAGCAAGGAAGAGACATCCCAAGTAGTGCCCATGGAGCCCCAGAAGCCTAGTAGATAGAGGGTAATGATATAACTTATACATGGTAATTTATACATGGCAAATGCAAAGAACTCACTCCTGAAAGTTGTCCTGCACCCTTCACTTGCACTGTGGTTGGTGCACGTTTGTGCCTGTGCGCACATACACACAAAATAGAAAATTAAAATGTAATTTTAAAACGTTACCATCCAATAAGTAAAATGTTTATTGTATACATCTTCAGTGAGAGGCCTATTTTCAACTCAGTCTTACATAACACATTTACAGTTGCTCTTGCAATAATCTCTCCTCAGAACTATAGTGAGAGCCATGTCTTATAATCATTTGTTAAAATAAATAACAGTATGGAAAACGAATGTCCATATGCTAAATACTTTTAGCCTGTTATTCTTCCTACAGAGTTTAACATCCGAATTATGTAGATATATATAAAGATATTCAAAATTGGAATCTATGCCATTGTTTGAGTACAGATGTTACGTAATCCATACCAGGCTAATGAAAGCATTATGCAATGGAACTTATTATCTTGTGTAAGGAAAATTTTGTGAAACCCCAAAGCACTGAAAATTGTCATGTCTGACAAGCATCAGTGGTTTAAAAACAACAGGTTAATTCCATTGACATAAGCATTTATTATTAGCTGTAAACATTGTGACGGACAGAAGATTTAGCTGAAGTTCTGTCTTCTCTGGCCACACGATCTAAATTTGCTTTCAGGTAACTTAGTCTGTCAGCCTGTTCACATATGATTTTAAATGTAAGCACATCCAGTGCACATACCACTCCAGGATGATTATTTAAGATTCTTACCTCATAAGCAGCCCTAATAATGCAGCTGAACAATAACTTCAACTTTACCCCACTGAGTTGGATTTCAACTTGTCTCAGAATTGCCAGGAAATTGCATTTTACATAAAGAATGAGGTATTTAGCTATTGATACTCCATGCTGCTCTGTGTAAGCATCTCTCATCAAACAAAAAGCTCTCTGAGTTTTTTTTTGGGGGGGGGGTCTAAATTTTATTTCACAGACACTAGTTAATAAATGACTTTTTTCTGTTGGTTTAAGTGTATGTGTATAAGTTAGCCTTATATTACATATTCAGATAATCCAATTGTGTCATCTTACCATTTAAATGTGTTGATAGGTGTGATAAATATTATATTATTCATAGATATGTGAAAGGCTTTCCTTTTCATTTGAAGAATTTCTGTCACAGCTTTCCTATCAGAGGGCTCTTGAATATGAAACATATTATTTCTAAAACCTTGAGCTACTCCTTTAGAGTAAATACTGATTGCAAGATAGATGATAGATGAAAGACAGATGAATGGATAATAGATTATAAGTAGGCAGGTAGGTAGATGATAGATAGATAGATAGATAGATAGATAGATAGATAGATAGATAGATACATAGCTGATAGACAGGTAGAATGACGGGCATTACCTAACACTTTATTTGAATAAATGAAATGCAGTAGTGCAGTGAATACAGCATTTAGAATTTTTAAATTATATCACATCTAAATTGACCTTTAGATTATTTCATTTAATCCTGGATTCCATAATTCTTGTGGACTTTCAACGAAAAATTTAAAAGGGTATGCAGTATGCATAATATTCTCAAAGGACACTGAGGGAAGTAAAACAAAGCCAGTGTTTGCATGGTGTGCACAGAAAAGGGGCAGAGCTGTTATCTATAAAAGCAGCAAAGAATTTGGCTTGCTTTTGCTTGGCTCTTTGTATGAAGCATGCTACAGCAGCCTTTTGATTCTAATATGAAACTGTAGTAAGGATCATTGCACTAATGCACGAGGATTTGTGATAATGTTGCTGAAATTTTACTGTCAAAACTGAACTGCAGGGTAATGACTTTCGTTATCATGGTTTCTAATAATCATCCAGCATGGATTGACCCTACATATGTTTGGTGCAATAATGTGTCAGTAACTCAGATAGCAAAACAAAACAGAAATAAAAGCAGACCACAGAATGTTATGAGTGACTTCATGGAAAATGTTATTATTAATATTGTTTAAACAATTATAGCACAAATAGGAGATAAGCCACGGGTTCATATGGAAATTAAAGCCAAAAATGCAGGTCTCTTATGACAGTGTTGATCAAATAAATACACAAATTCTCCCCTGAGCCCCCCCCCCCCTTAGAGCCTCTTATATCATTCTATGTCTCATTGCTGTTATCTGGTGATAGAACTCTTGGTTAAAATTTTCCTTCCCTACAATGTTTCTTTCCTCTCCCTTTGGTGAAATATTTTCTTTTTTCTTCCTGAATTTGCAGGTCTCTTTCTTTATTGCTATATTTTTATTGTATGTCTCTTCACTGAAATAAATATGAGAAGATAACTAAAAGTAGTTAGTATTAACTACTGTTCTGTGTGGTGGTCACCATGCTAGGCAGGACACAGAGCACTGAATGCATTGTACCATAAACTCCTGATCAATTACAAATAGAATCCTCATCCTTATCGTAATCTTAAATCATTCTCATTTGCATAATTCCTAAGAAAATCAATGAAATATCTGAGAATACTTTTTCTTCTTTTTAAACTAGGATGTTATATTACATACTTTCCTCACTGCTGTGACAAAATGTCTGACAAAGGAACTCGAAGGAAGCTCTGGTTTATTGTAGCCCCTCTTTGAGGTCCACTCCATCATGGCAGGGAATGCATAGCAGCAGGGTTCAAAGCAGTTGGCGACTGTATATGGAGCCAGGAAGCAGGAGGGATGAATGCTGGTGTTCAGCCTATTTCCTTCATCTTACTGAGTTCAGGACTCTGGCTCTAAGAATGGTGCCCCCAAAGTTAGGGTGGTCCTGCCCAACTTTATTAAATTAGTCCAGAACTTTCTTCACTGACATGCCCAGAGGTCTGTTTCCATGGGGAGTCTGAAGGTGATGATCAATGTTCACCATCTGTGTTAGTTTTGTAGAGCTGTAACAAACGTCCCCAAGACTAAGCATTTTAAACAACAGAAAGTTACTGTCTCACTGTTCCAGAAGTTAGGTATCTGAAGTCAAGCTGTCCTCAGAGTTGACTCTTTCTAATGGTGCCAGTAAATTCCAGTCAATTGCCTTGACTAGTAGATGTTGTCACCACCAATGTAAGAGTTTGTTGATTTTGAGGGACAAATTAAGTCACTTCCGGTCAAGTTATTCCTTACTCGACTGATTAGGTTTTTTTATGTTTATTTATTACTTCAGGTTACATCTCCATCACAGTGCCCTCTTTTCACCCCTCCCAGTCCCACCCTCCTACCCTCTACCCTCTTTCCCTTCTGTCCTACTCCTCTGGAGTGGGGTGTCCCTACATAGACTGATTAGTTTTCATTGAAAGGTCAGTTTTCTCCTTCTGCCATGTGGATGCAAGGAATCTGACTCAGGTCATCAGAATGAGTTAGGTCCCCAGACCCAGTAATTTTCTCTTCTAATAAGAACACCCATCATGCTGAATTAGGTCGTATCCCAATTCCCCAAAATCCCACATTTTCTAAAACTTCAAAACTTCTACAAAGAAGTTTTGGACTTCTACAAAGTCTCCAAGTAGAGTGGCATTCTGAGATCCTGGGGTGATGCTGAAGTGTATGAATGCACAGGAGAAAATGACACAGTGTAGCCCACAACAGGCACCTTGTTGGACATTTTACCCTCTTGTTGCAAGTGGAAAACAGTACTGGGGGGTAACCTGGCACTTTGAACTCAAGCCCTGTTCTTCCACATTTTCTCTTAAATTTTTTTTCTCTGCAGCACCCAGCCAATTATCTACACAGGATGTATTAATGTCTCCCTATAAACACAAAAATATTTCAGTTATAAAAACTGCTATCCCTATGATTTTGAGCATAGATATACAATTAAGCAATTAATCAAGCTCACATAACGAAGTCATTTCTAAGATGGAGCTGTTACAGTAAAATAGAAAATGATTCTGATAAAGTTTCAGAAGTACAAGCAGAAGAAACACTTTTTTTTCCACCAAAGAAGTTTATGGTTCCTCAGATTAGAGGAGTATTTTCCAGAGAAGATTTCCTTAGTCCCACCGAGATTGCTACAGAGGATAAAGATTTAAAGCATGCATCATAAAAGAACAGGGAAAATATAGGAAGGAGAGAGAAAGAAAAGACACACACAACAAAAAGCCAAGCTTTCTGCAACAATGTGATAATGGGAACACTGAGCTCAGAGTTCTAGGAAGGATGCAGTCTGACCAGGGTAAGTTGCCACACACAGTAGCTGACTGTATTAACCAAAGAGGTGGATCAAATATTCCTGGTATGGATAGTACACACATAATACAATAACCAATGCTGACCGTGTAGCATTGACTGCTGACAAATATATCATACACATAAAATTTCTGCACATCATGGAGGGATTTGAGGAAAACAATGGAAAGATGTAGTCAGCGATGACTTTAAAGAAAAAGCATCCTTGATAACCTGTCACTAAAATATGACAGTAAGCAGAGGGAGGCACGAAGACAACCACTTCTCCAAATTCCTTCTCTATTAAAGTATGTTGGCTACAACACAAAATGGTCTTTCTTACCAGAAGATCTGGCTTCTTTTTCAGAATTTATCATTATTTAAATGGTTTTCATTGAAATAGAATTAAGTGACTTCCCTATCCCTTTGTTCCCAATCGCCTTTCCTAGCTGCTCTTTGTGGAAGCCCTCCCACATCCTCCTCTCAAGCTGATAGCCTCTTTTACTCTGTGGGTATAAGGATAAGACCTGGATATATCACTCCTTGACAGGCGCTTGAAGGACTTGGCATCCTACTCCACTGATACTTGCTCAGCCATGCTCATTGATGCCCTACTCACAATAGCCAGGAAATAGAACAACCTAAATCTCCTTCAACAAATAAAAGAATAATGAGAGAATGTGGTACACATGTACAATGGAGTACTATTCATGTAAATAAAAATGAAATTATGAATTTTCAGGTAAACAGGTATACCTAAAGAATGTTATATTGAGTGAGGTAACCCAGAACTGAAAAGACAAATGCTGATCTGTAGTTCCTAATTCCAAATCCTCAGATATGAGTATAAATATGCAGTAACCATAGAAACGAGGAAAGTACAAAAGGACCATAGGTGGGGATGGGGGTGTTATAGGCGAATAGAAGAATATTGGTGATATAAAGTAAGAAGTGGAATAATGGAGAGGAAGTTCCAACTGGGGAGAAGAGGTGGAGACCAAAAGGGACAAGTGACAAATAACACCAAGGATTAATACTCAAGGAATCATATGATTTTATGTTTACCTAAACTTACATATTACACATACAAGTGTGTGTGTGCACACGTGTGCACATACACACACACACACACAAATACATATATAATATCTAAAAGGAAGTTAAGTCATTTGGGCTGTCAATACCCCCAGAAGAACTATAGACTAACAAAAACCGAAGTAGTGGACACAAGAAACTCCCCTTTGAAGGTTTGTCGGGGTAGTTCAAGTGACTCCTAAAACAATGTAGAATACTGTTGTAGCATTGGTTGCATTGAAAGATTGGAGGTGAGCTCCTACTGAAGAAAGGACACTTTTTCTTTTATTTATTTTTTGCCAACATTTATTTATTTCAAGTTACATCTCAATCACGTTCCACCCAGTTCCACCCTCCTACCCTCTTCCCACTCAACCTCCTATCTGCTTTTTTAAAATTTAAGATGTGTCTTTCCTCCCCAACAGCTCCCCTTTTAGTCCAATAAAAAGCTCTTTTTCTTATAACAACAAATACAATACAAACCAATAAGAACAATTAGGCAACAATTATAAAAATTACAAGGTATAATATAGATTCCCAATGTCCAGTTTACATGTATTTGACAACTGATAATAATCTATTATCTATCTATCTTGGTGAATTTGAGGTTAGGATGGAAACTGAATTAAGTATATAATTTTAAATTCATGGACATAGATAGATAACAGGACGCTTAAAATGCACAACTCTGATGACTCAAGCTGGTTCTGACCTGAAAGTCTCTTTCCTGCAGTCTAGCTTCCATGGTTCTAGAAAATACTATACAAACTGCCAAGCGAGGGAAGCATTAAGCAGTCCTACCCAGCTGTACCACCTATAAACCATTACAATTATAAGGATAGTAAGATATGCATAAAGATGCAAGAAATGATACTTATATACTTACATATGCTGAGCATATGAAGTTTTTTTCTTTCAGTTTTCCACCTAAACAGTGCAGTGTAACATTAATTTTCATGACTTTTACATCATATTAGATATAATAAGGTATGTAGAGGTCCTGTAGATTATACAGGAGGATGTGAACAAATTTTATGCAATTTTAAATGAAGAACTTCAGTGTTCACAGGTTTTGGTATCCATGAGATGTGAGTTACTAGAACTAATCTTACAGGAGTCAGGGGCATTGAAAGCCACCGAGCTGAACGTTTGTGATTTGTATATTGTTGGTTGGTTGGTTGGTTGGTAGCTTGGTTGATGGGTTGGTTGATTAGTTGGTTTGGAAACAGGCTCTTAGTATATAGCTCATGCTGGACTGAATCTCTACTCCTCCTTCCTCCACCTCCCTAGTTCTGGGATTGTAAGCATGAACCAACATACTCAGTAATTTGGTTTGGATGCACACAGAGTATAGCTGAGGTGGAAAAGCCACAGACAGTGGTAATTCACCACCATATTCAGAACTGAACTACTCTTCCTGCCATGGCCACATGGACTGATTATTCCTGTCTCTTCCCGTTCACATCCTTCCTCTTTGCCTCACTTCTGCTTTCGCCATGAAGTATTCTCAGATGCTTGATCATACCCATTTCCCCATTTCTTATAAGGGAACTTTAAGTGGTCATATTATTCCAGAGGGATATTTTCCCCCCATTTCTCCCTGTTGGTATTTTATCATTTAACTGTAAGTTTAAAGTTGCTTCCTCAGAACAACTCACCAGAGACCCTTATATGAACCTTTCTCTTCTCTACCCACTATCATGTCACTTGATTTGATTTTCTTTAATATGAAAACTTATATTTCAGCTTATTTTCATTTCTTCATGGTCTATTTCTGCCAACTAAATGTAAGTGCAATGGGAAGGGAAATACTACTTAGTCATATCCATTACTCTAGCACCCAGAGAAGTGCCCTGAAAATATTTTTTGCAGTTACTATGTGATTGTTCCCAGCAGGATAGCTAACAAAATGTACATGCCTGCTCTCTGAGACAGAATTTACATGACTAGGAATTTGTAAGGAAATAATCTGGAAAAGTCTACAAGGTATAGGATCTAATGATGTTGATTATAATATTATTTATAAAGATGGGAAGGTCAGCAAATTCAATACATACTTATATGGAATTGTATAAACACAATAGAACTGGCAGACAGTGGAGTATTACACACCCTTTACAAGGACTGATATGATTCCTACCATGAGATTTCATATGCTTTATTTTTAATCATGATTGTTTCTTCCCACATGTTCATTTGTCTGTCTGGAAATCTACATACCAGATGTTAGCAGTACTTTTGTCTAAGAATGGGTATTACAAAAAGTATGTCACTCGATTTTGAAGATATGTAGGGCAAGCAAGGCAAAGAAAAAAATCTAGAAAATTCCAAATATCCATATAGCATCCATTTTAAATATAATCATCCTCATTTCCTTGGATATCAGGGACATATAGAGTTGTAATTATAGAATATAAGTTTACTCATTGCTGGGAGAGTCCTTTTCAAATTATAGGTTAAGGTAAGTCTGTTCTTTTTAGCATTATTCTATCTTTACTTGAAGATGTACCCATCACAACACATTTAAAAATAAATCACTTTATCAGTAAGCACTTTCAATCAATGGTGAAGGAATTGACAAATTTTCACAATACAGATTTCCAAACTTAAAATGATCTTATTTTCTCTAAAGATACTACACAGGACACTTAAGGGTTAATTAAGTTTAGCATTCTTCCAATCAGACAATAGAAGTTCAAGGTGGAATCCTGGCTCTCTGTGGCCTTTGGTCAGTCTTGCAACTACCTCCTTCTCTCCAGTTCTAATTCCTCTTTAACTCTGCTGTGATCTGAAATAATGTGGGATTCGTTAGCATAGTATCTGTTCCAGTCACTCCTTGATATCCACAGGGGATCAGTACCATGAGGCACTGAATCTTGGATTCCCAAATCTGCAGATGTTCAAATCCTCTACATAAAGTGCATGCATTTCCACATGAGTTGTACTTTTCCTCCTATGTGCTTGAATTATCACTGTTAGGTGTAACACAATGGGAAGACCATGTAAATACTTATTATTACATTTTGTTTACAGAATAACAGATAGAACAATAGTCTGGATATGTTCAGTGCATATGCAACTTTTTCTGATGATTTTCAATTCACAGTAGAATTCACAGAAGTCTTGGGTATAGAGAGCTGACTCTGCTAATATCCGTGACCATGGTTGAAATAAACCTTTTCACTTTATAAATTGTTTCCTTGTGAGCATTCCATTCAAGTTTTTTCTTTTCAGAACCATATTTTTTAAGGGTTGAGGGGATTATGTTTTATGTTTCTTTTGAATTATTTATATTGGTTTCTTTCTTGTGTCTTTAAAATGATGCTAAACCATCTAATTACAAAAGTAATACAAATTAATGCAGTCTTTGAAGTACACAGAAAGACCAAGTTGCATCTATGAACCATTAAAAGTATGTTATTTAAACTAGAAACAAATATCCTAATTAAAAGGAACTAAAGAAGGGAAAGGTTTTTTTCTCAAATCCTTGCCATAGTTGAAAATCCAATGAAGTATTGGTAATTTTTACAATGGCATCACATTGTGGGTTATTATTCAGTTATTAAAGCTTTCCTGGAAACTGAGGCGATGGTTCAGTTGATAAAACACTTGCCACACAAGCAAGAGAAGCTGGATTCTGATACTCATCACCCATATAAACACCAAATTCCAGAGCATGAGTGTGTGAACACAGCACTGGGGATGGGAATTGGGACAAGAGGGTCGTAGGAGCCCACTGACCAGCCCCCTAACAAAATCCATGAGCAACAGCTTCATTGAGAAACTATGTCCAAAAAATAAGAACAATTATTAAAGACATGATATTGAGATCTGGGCTACACACACACACACACACAAAGACCTACTGATAAAAAGATGGATTATCACTCTCTTTTTCCTTGCTGTTCAGAAAACCATGTTAGTATTTCCTAGTGCCTGTGCTTCTCAGGTGACCAACACTTGCTATTTTGATGTCTTTGTTAATTACCAGGTCACCAAGTCATAGAATGTTGTTCTCATCTCTTTAATGCTTCTGAGAGCTTTACATGACTACCCCATGTACAGCACTCCTCCTCCAGCTATTCTGTCGAATTCCTCCTGAGTCCCTTCTGTCTTGCAAATTCATGGTTTCTTTGATTTTTGTTTCATATATATTTATATGTGTGTGTCTGTATGTGCATGTGTGCGTGTGTGCGTGTGTGCATGTGTGTGTACATATGTGTGTGTAGCCTACTGAAGTACACTTTGTGTTGTACACATGCTCCTGTTTGACCATCTGGGATTGGACAGCTGTGCGGAAGCTCATCCCTGGCAGTAACTGATCCTCCCTCTCCCAGCAGCCACTGACCACCTGTAGTTCTTCATCTAGGGATGGTACCTTGTGGATTTCCCCTGTCCACACTGGCAGTCAGCTGATGTTGCCAGCATGCCAGTCTAGTTCAGGCAATCTTTAGGAATGTAGAAATCACTGTTTCACCCTTTCCAAATTCTTTTTATACCCACAAGACAGAAAACCTTTGCAGAACAGCAAAGACTTCTATCATGACCTTATTGCAGACTGCTGACCCTTCTGTTCGTGTGCCTTTGTACATGGACTACAGTTTAGTTTGTCTGCTAAGGTCTCCATGGCTCACTCATTTCCCTCCTTGCTCCTTCTCCTTAGGCCAGATCATTCCCATCAGCATTGATTTACACAGAAGCCACTAATCTCCAGTCTATTTGTGGCTCATTGTGTAAACCTCCCCTTTCAGTAATTAACTATAATAAAACAAATACTGATGAAGAACATACTAGTTTTCCTCCCCCACCTTTTGGTATAGCCATTTATTTTGCAGTCTCCTCCCTGAATTATCTTGAAGCTGGATTTACACGTGTATGTTGATATGTTGATAATAACTTCTGTTCTCAGCTGGTAATGCACCTCTGTGTGTTGGTGACTTTTTTCTCATGCATTCGCCTTCATTAATAAGATTACTTTAAATGTTCAGCCCTTTCTATTTGTCTTTGATGCCCTATAGATTTCTGAGTTTAACCAATCTTGTCTCCAGCCTTCCATTACACTGCCAGATCCCGCTTCTTACTTGGTTACTTGTGAGTACTATAACCCAGTTAATGTGCACACTCCTTCAGGTTTAGTTCTGATCTCCTTAGCTTCATGCAAGAGCACACGCTATGTATAGTAGAGAGCAAAGATGGAAATGTGGAGGCACTGGAGGAACATGAATACTACACTTACACCATTTCCAGTCCTCCTTCCCCACCTCTAGCTCCTCCAATGTACTGCCCATATATACAGACACAACCTCTTGAACCTTTTAGTGTTGTTTTCATGTGCCCGTGTTTAGGGTTGACCACTGAGACTAAATAATTTCTCAGGGAAGCTTGTTCACAAAGAAAACTGATTCTCTGTCTCTCGTTCAGCAACCATTTGTTTCATCTTTGTTTATCTCAAATTTGGGTATTTATTTTTATGATGCTTTATGGGTGTGCTTCTGATGTTACTAGGAAACACTATCGCACAGAAAACTCCATGATTCTCTGTCTGTTACAATCTTTCTGCCCACTCTTCCTCAATGTTCCTAGAGCCTTAGCTCTGATAGTGCTTGTAGATGAATCCATGAGACATGGCTCTACAACTTTGCATTTTGAATGGTTGTGATTTTCTATAGTGGTTTTGCCTGTTGCAAAGAGAAATTTTCTTGATGAGGGGTGAGGACCAAAGTTATCTGTGGGTGTAATGACAAAAGTTTATATACTGTTGTAAGGGATGATGCTTATAACCTTTTGGTTTTAGTCTCAGTTTTTGTACCATTCTAATTATTTCAAACATTTGTCATCACCTCATGCATATACCATGTCTGCATCAACCAGTACATTTTATTTTTAGCATATATTTATTAATCAAGTATCATCTTGATCACAGTCTCCTCCCAGCTCCCTTCCTGATCTCAACCCTCACCTTCTTCCCTCTCCCTCCTATCCTACTCCCCAGGTGAGGGGCCCTACATATCAACCCTCTGCAGTTCATCAGTCACATGAGGGCTAAAAGCTTCCTTTTGTTCTGGGGCCTGACTTGGCACCTCAGCTAGGGTAAAGTGTCCCACTAACAGGCAACAGAGTCCATGGTGACCCCACACACACTTGCTAAGGGATCTTTATGAAGACCAAGTTGCCTATCGGCTATATTTGCATATAAAGTGGTCTAGGTCTAGTATAAGCTTTTTTCTTATTCTTTATTTTTAACATTTATTTATTTATTTATTCGTCTTTCAGTCTCTGTATGCCTCTAGGGATCTAGGTTAGTTGGTTCTCTTGATCTTTATGTGTTGTTTTTGTCTCCTCCATGTCTCTCTAATCCTCCTCTCTCTCTTATACATGACTCCCAGAGCTTAACCTAATGTTTTGCTGTATGTCTCACCATCAGTTTTGAGCTGCTGCTGGGTGTAGTTTCCTGTAAGATAGTTATGCTAGGTTCCCGTTGTTTGGGACTGTGGGTTGTAGGATAGTCATCCTGTAGTATATGACTAATATCTAGTTATAAGTGAGAACATGCTATGTATATCTTTCTGGACCTGGGTTATGTCACTCAGGATCAACTTTTCTAGTTCCATCCATTTGGTTGCAAATTGCATGATTTCTTTGTTTCTGATAGCTGAGTAGTATTCCATTGTATAAATGTATTGCAGGCTTTTTATTCATTCTTTGTTTGAAGGGCATCTGGGTTGTTTAGTTTCTATCTATTTGTTACAAATAAAGCTGCTATGAATATAATTCACCCAATGTCCTCAATTTTGGTTGAAAGTCTATTTTATTTGATATTAGGATGGGTACTTGAGCTTGCTACTTGGGATTGTTTGCTTGGAAGACCTTTTTCCAGTCCTTTACTCTGAGGTAAAGTCTGTCTTTGTTGTTGAGGTGCATTTCTTATATGCAGCAGAATGATGAATCTTGTTTCTGAATCCATTCTGTAAGCCTGTGTCATTTTATTAGGGTCATGTGTCCACTGATGTAGAGATATTAATGACCATTGATTTTTATTTCCTGTTATTTTGGTGTAGATGGTAACAGTGTGTTTATGTGTTTCTTTTGGTTTTGCTGCAATGGGGTTATTTGTTTATTGTGTTTTCTTGGGTGTAGTTATCTACTCTGGGTTGGAGTTTTTCCTTCTAGAATCTCCTGTAAGACTGGATTTGTGGATAGATATTGTTTAAATTTGAGTTTGTCGTGGAATGTCTTGTTTTCTCTAACTATGGTGATTGAAAGTTTTACTGGGTATAGTAGTCTGGGCTCACATCTGTGGTCTCTTAGGGCTTGTAGGACATCTGCAAAGGCCCTTCTGGATTTTAAAATCACACCTGAAGAGATATCAGATATGATTCTGATGGGTCTGCCATTATATGTTACTTGGCCTTTTTCTCTTGCAACTTTTAATATTCTTTCTTCTGTACATTTACAGTATCGATTATTATGTGGCAAGAGGAATTTCTTTTCTGGTCTAATCTATTTTGTGTTCTGCATACCTCTTGGACATTTACAGGCATCTTTTTCTTTAGGTTTGGGAATTTTTGTTCTATGATTTTGTTGAAAATGTTTTCTGGTCCTTGGAGTCAGCAGTCCTCTCTTTCATCTATTCCTTTAATACTTTGGTTCTATCTTTGATTTCTTGGATGTTATGGATGAGGAATTTTTTAGATTTCTCATTTTCTTTGACTATTGTATTGATTTCTTCAATTGAGTCTTCCACACCTGAGATTCCGTCTTCTGTCTCTTGTATGCTATTGATGATACTTGTGTCTGTAGTTCCTGTTCTCTTTCCTAGGATTTCCACCTCCAGGATTGCCTCTGCTTGTGTTTTCTTTATTGCTTTCATTTCTAACTTCAAATCTTGAACCACTTTATTCATTTCCTTCTCCAATGTGATTTTATGTGCCTGTATTTCTTTGTACTTTTCTTTCTCCTGTTAGATTGAGTTTTCCTGGATGTCTTTAATGGGTTTCTCCATTACTTTCATCTGTTGGATTGTTATTTCTTTAAATTCTTAAGGAATGTATTATCTTCTTTTAAGGCCTCTATCATTTTCATAAGTATATTTTTTCCATTTTCTTGTGTTTCAGCTGTAGTGGGATGACTCTGTTCTTGCTATACTAGAAAAATTGACTCTTGTTGGAGTCATATAGCCCTGGGTTTTGGTGATACTGTTCTTCTGCTGGCCATTAACCATTTGGTTGTCATTAGCTGATTGTTCTTGGTGCCCACTGGCCTTGGTGCCAGGAAAGAGCTTTGGTATGGAGGCTGTATTATCTTGGTGACCCATAGCTCTCCACAGGATCATGGATGGGTGGGGCCTTGTGTTGGAGGCTGGATCTCAGTGTGCCATCTGCAGCTCATCCCTTCCTTCTTTGACCCACTGGGCACTCAGGTCAGGGATTGGGGTGAGGTGTGTTATTTCAGCCTGCAAGATCCTGAGAGCCGGCTGGTCTTCCTAGTGAGGTCACCTGGGGTTGTTGGGGCTGGGACTTTAGGCTAAAGCTATCAGGGTGTCTGGCTGTTCCCTGAGTCTGAGTGTCAGGTCTGTGAGTGAGGTTTACTCCTGTGGTTCCCTGGGAATCACAGACTAAGTTTGTGCTTCTCAGACAGAAGCACTGTGACCCAGGGAAGCCTGCCAGAGCCAGTGGGATGTCCAACATTTCCTCTAGCCTGGGTGTCAGGTCTGTGGGTGGGGTCTTCCCGTACAGTTGCTTGGGAATCGCAGATGCAGTTTGTACTTCTCAGCCAAAAGGATTGTGTCCCGGGGGGGGGCCTTCTAGCACCAGCAGGATATCCAACTGTTCCCACCACCTGTGTGACTGGTCTGTGGCTGAGGTCTATCTTCTTGGATTCCTGTTTGTGCTTCTCAACCTGAACTTCTGTGTCCCAGGGAAGCCTATGTCCCTTGGACAACTGGGCAATGGCTCGGGGCTGCTTCATCATGTCAGGCCTAGAACCCTGGATGCACAGACTTGGTTCCTGGCCCAAAGGCATAGTGCACTCACAGGTGGTATCCAAAATGGAGTCTATGTCCCCGTCAACAGCAGTGCAACTCGGGACAGCTAGCTCAACTACCCACTGGTCAGCCTGTTGCTGCCATGTTGTAATCCCTAGAAATAATCTCCCCCATCCTACTCCTACAGTGACTCCACTGGTCCTCTTGTGGAAACAAGAATGATTATTTGGAAGCCGGAGGTTCAGGGAAGGTGGGGAGCGCCTCTGTTTTAGGTTGAAGCCGCAAGCTGGGTGCCTATTTTGCTGAGACCCAAGAGGTCTTCTAGAGATGGTAGGTAGAGCTCCAGTTCCTTTGGCTGTTCTGCTATCTAAGTGGCTAGGTATCCAGCTTGGGGATGTGAACAGACCAAACTTTGCTGGATGAACACACTGGGCCTGTTTCTCTCAAACTGCTGCACAGCATGAGTATAGTTCTGTGGTAACTGAGCTGGTTTTCCTGTTGGTGGGACTGTGTCAGTTCCATTTTCTGCCGTGTTCGGTATTCCCAGAATATGATATTTTAATAAAGTAATTTTGATGCGTGACTTTAGACAGAGACAAACAACTGTTCACCCCAAATACAGTGCTGACATTAGACCAAAGAAACAATTCTACCTTTGCTTACTTTGGCGATACAGTGAATATTGAGATGCCTTACCATGAGCAAAGTAACTCGAAGGCAGCTGCATCTCCAAAAGCCCACCAAGCATCATAACCACAGCAACCCTGGATCTCCCTATAGCAACTTGCAAGCAGGCCACCAAAAGGTGCTTCCCTTCCTGCAATCAGCTGATGGTTTTACAACCTTGGGGAGTTGTTTTATAACTCAAAACTTCCTGAACATCTTGAGTCTTAGAACTCACCTTTTCAGAACAATTTAATGATTCTCTTCAAATACACAAGATAATTGAATGGTTATTAAAGTCGTCCATTTACCTATTGATGTCCATAGTTTAGAAATAAAAGCTATGATTCAGGAATTCATCTTGTTTAAGAAACTGTATGGAAAAATATTAGAAATGATAGCATAGACCTAAATTACAGAAGAATATTTTTCAAACATACCTAACTGTGCCTTTAAAATTGCAGTTATCTGAGTGTTTTAGTTATCTTTCTTGCTACTGGGACAGAGGGTCTGATATAACTGCAAATAGGGAAATGAAAGAATAGATGGGAGAGGGAGAGACAAAGAGGGAAAGGGAAGGGAGAGGACAGAGAAGAAAGGGATAAGAGAAGGAGGAGGAAGGTGCATAACTGGGTACCAGGCATACCATCACAGGTATATTCCAATGATTTCCTTCTTCCAGTCAGTCTCCACCTCCTAACGTTTTCATCACATCCTGACATGGTCTCCCTGTGAAGGACCAATTATTCAACATGCTTATGGAGGAATACTTTATACTAAAATCATAATATCTGATAATAATCATTGCCATATTTTAATATATTAGTGGACCCGAAAACATGTTAACTGAATGTTTCAATTTTCTACACTTTGAGGTATATAAATTATCTAGAATTTAGCAAAGTGTGAAGTTTGTTTCCAACAAAAATATCAGAAATGTGTAGCAATATGGCCATTTTTTTACATCATTTGTTTACAGGTTTAGTCAGGTAAAAGTTTGAGGTTTTCTCATTGTCTTTGTTTGCTTTGTTTTTAGAAGTACAGCTACTGATTTTTCTGCATTTTTCCAAGTTACATGAGAATAGGGTAAACCCATTTTGAGAAAACTATTCTATTTTTGTAAAGTTCTCACTACCTGTCCATAATGTAGTTTCAGAGCTTCAATGTTAAACACTATATTGTGTGGCAGTTTGAAGTCAGCCCTCACCTAACAATGTTGTGTTAGTCATCAAATTCATAGTCCATTCATAGTGGGAATATATTTCAACTGCACCAGATTTCAAACCTTTGCAAGAATGTGTTGGTTCAGAAACTCGACCTTAGAAAAAAAACACTTATCAATAAAAACATGACAAATTTTTGTGAAATACCTTGCAGACCCAAAATCATTTATGCACCTCCTCAACACTCACTCACACATGAAGGGGTAAATGGCAGCTTTGGGAGGCAATGAAAGTTCAGACAATATAGTGTTTGTATCCTAGGCATTGTACAAAACTACTTGCAATGAAGTGCTCCATCAATATTCTGCAAGAACTTTAATACAAGTACCTTTAATTGATAATATATTGAAATTCACAAATGACTAGACTTATTAAGATAACGAGTTTCCATAAAATTTCATCTATCAACCAGGAAGATCATTAGTTGACTCACCTTGTGTAATGACTATAAACATTGAAGAAACTCAGAGTTCCTTGTAACTCATCACAGACTTCTCACAGAAGGAGGCATCGATACTGATACTTTTATTTCCCATTCATTATCATCAACAACATCATCATCATCTTTTTTGTTTTTGTTTTTGTTTTTTCTCAGTTTATAAGACTTTTTTAATAAATAAATTTATTTATTTGTTGCTTGAGGTTACATCTCCATCATATGGTCCTCTTTTCCCCCTTCCCAGCCCCGTCCTCCCACCCTCTACTCCCTAACCCTTCCATCCCACTCCTCTGGAGTGGAGTGTCCCTACATAACAGTTCCTTGCCCCAGTTCAGAAGTCATATGAGGGCCAAGAGCCTCTTCATACACTGGGGGCCTACAAGGCAGTACCACCAGTGAGAAGTGTCTCATTGCCAGGGATAGAATACTAAAAAACAAACAAACAAACAAACAAAAAGTGTATGTCCATGTTCCCATTGGTGCATTGGTTGTAGTATAGATATCCTGTACTATATAGCTAAAATCCTACTATAAGTGAATAGATGCCATGTGCATCCTTCTGAGTCCGGGTTAGCTCACTCAGGATGTGCTTCTCTAGTTCCATCCATGTGGCTGCAAATTGCATAATTTCATTGTTTCTGATAGCTGAGTAGTATTCCATTGCGTAGATGTACCACAGTTTTTTAATCCGTTCTTTGGTTAAGGGACATCTGGTTTCTTTCCAGTTTCTAGCTATTACAAATAAGGCTGCTATGAACATAGATGAGGAGACTTTCTTATGATTCCGTGAGGAGTCATTTGGATGTATACCCAGAAGTGGTATGGCTGGGTCCTGAGGCAAAGCTATTCCAAGTTTTCTAAATATCGCCAGACTGACCTCCATAGTGGTTACACAAGCTTGCACTCCCACCAGCAATGAAGGAGGGTTCCCCTTTCTCCACACCCTTGCCAGCATGTGCTGTCATTTGAGCTTTTGATCTTAGCCATTCAGACAGGTGTGAGATGGAATCTCAGAGTCCTCGTGAGATGCATTTCTCTGATGATTAAGGATATTGAGCATTTCTTCCAGTGTCTCTCGGCTATTAGGTATTCCTCCTTTGTGAATTCTCTATTTAGCTCTGTTCCCCATTTTTTTGATTGGATTAATTGGTTTCTTGACATTTAATTTCTTGAGTTCTTTGTAGATTTTGGATATTAGCCCTTTGTCAGATGTGGGGTTGGTGAAGATTTTTTCCCAGTCTGTAGGCTGCCATTTTGTTCAAATGACAGTGTCTTTTGACTTAAAGAATCTTTTCAGTTTCATGAGGTCCCATTTATTGATTGTTGATCTCAGGTCCTGAGCTGTTGGTGTTCTGTTCAGGAAGTTGTCACCTGTGCCAAGGAGTTCGAGGGTTTTTCCCACTTTTTCTTCTAGTAGATTTAGTGTGACGGGCCTTATGTAAAGGTCTTTGATCCACTTGGACTTACGTTTTGTACAAGGTGATAAGTATGGGTCTAATTTTATTCTTTTACAAGTGGACATCCAGTTGGACCAGCACCATTTGTTGAAGATGCTGTCCTTTTTCCATTGTGCGGTTTTGGCTTCTTTGTTAAAAATTAGGTGGCCATAGGTGTGTGGGTCCATTCCTGGGTCTTCAATTAAATTCCATTGATCTAATGGTCTGTTTCTATATGAATACCATGCTGTTTTTTACTACTATTGCTCTGTAGTACAGCTTGAAATCTGGTATGGTGATACCTCCAGATGTTTTTTTTGTTGTTTTTTTTTTTTTTATTGTATAGGATTGATTTAGCTATTCTGTGTTTTTTTTTGTTTTGTTTTGTTTTGTTTTGGTTTTTTTTTTGTTCCATATGAAATTGAGAATAGCTTTTTCCAGGTCTATAAAGAATTATGTTGGTATTTTGAAAGGAATTGCATTGAATCTATATATTGCTTTTGGTAGGATGGCCATTTTTATTATGTTGATCCTACCTATCCATGAGCATGGGAGATCTTTCCATCTTCTAAAGGTCCCTTCAATTTTTTTCTTCAAGGGACACCAATACTCTACAAACTCTTTCAACAAATGGAATCAGAAAGAACACTGCCAAACTCATTCTATGAGGCCACAGTCACCCTGATTCCTAAACCACACAAAGACCCAACACAGAAAGAGAACTTCAGACCAATATTTCTCATGAATATAGATGCAAAAATATTTAATAAAATACTAATAAACCGAATTCAAGAACACATCAAAAGTATCATACACCATGATCAAGTAGGCTTCATCCCAGGGATGGTTCAACATACGAAAGTCTATCAACATAATTCATCATATAAACAAGATGAAAGAAAAAACCACATGATAATCTCGCTAGATGCAGAAAAAGCATTTGACAAAATCAAACACCCCTTCATGCTAAAAGTTCTGGAGAGAACGGGCATACAAGGACCGTACCTAGAGATAATAAAGGCAATATACAGCAAGCCAGTGGCCAATATCAAATTAAATGGAGAGAAACTTGAAGCATTTTCTCTAAACTCGGGGACAAGACAAGGATGCCCACTTTCAACATATCTCTTCAATATAGTACTTGAAGTTCTTGCTAGAGCAATAAGACAACTAAAAGAGATCAAGGGGATATAAAAATTGGAAACAAAGAAGTCAAATTATCCCTATTTGCAGACGATATGATAGCATATGTAAGTGACCCCAAAAATTCCACCAGAGAACTCTTACAGCTGATAAATACCTTCAGCAAGGTGGCTGGATACAAAATTATGTAAAAAAAAATTTCAGAAGCCCTTCTTTATACAACAAACAAATGGGGTGAAAAAGAAATAAGGGAAACAGCCCCCTTCACAATAGCCACAAACAATATAAAATACCTGGGGTAACTCTAACTAAGCAAGTAAAGGACCTGTACAACAAGAACATCATTTTTGTAGTGTTACGTACCAAACAGTATTCTGCCACTGAACTACATCCTCGGACCCATCTGAACTGAGAAAATAGAAAAACATATTTTAGAGAAAAAATGTTTGCCATTTTAAATATGCAGTTCCATATTCTTTGAGAAGGGGGAACAGGTAGCATGCTAGGGAGCTGGACAATGTCAAGAAAGTTAAGATCAAAGACTGGGAGCTAAATAAGGCAAGTGAAGGAAGTTCTTATATACTGTAGGTTGTACAAGACAATAGCATGTTCTAGAAACAGTCACCCATGAAGCAATAAACAGAGGGACCTGCAAGATTTGAACTAAAGACAGTCTACTTAAAGTGTTCAAGAACTGTAGGTGAAGGTGGTGGGTTATATTGGCACAGTGAAGTGTGAGGGGAATGAAAGGTACCCACTGGGGAAGAGTTGCTTTGAGGTAAACCAGAAGGAACCGTGGCTTGGAGATGAGATAGTAAAACATTTTTCATGATGTTTTCTACATCTGAAACATTGCTCTTGAATTCCCGTATTGGAATTATAAACATTATATTTTATGATAAACTCTAATGTATGCTCTAAATGTTATTTATGCATGATCAGATCCTTATCTTCACAGTTATGTGGCTTATAAATCATTATTTTATTCATTGAATATATGTGAGAAAAAAGGAAGGTGGGAAGCTAAACACTCAACTATGTTCTATTTATCTCAGTAATACCTAAATCAGTTTCCAAATCATTAAACTACAGGAAAACACAAATATGTAAACATTTTTCAAGAAAACATTCCACTTTCCACAAATTTCCTTACATCTTCCCTTAGCTTTAGTTCAATTATAAAAGATTGAGAAGATACTTCTGGGAACTGAATCTGGAGAATATTGAGCTATTTCTGTGAAACTAGAGCCATCACTATTTTTTTTCCTTTGTAATCTCTATATGACTACCCCTTTCTCATATTCTTCTGTGGTTTGCTATTTATGGCCTTAGGCAACCATATATATATATATATATATATATATATATATATACACATATATACATGTACACACATACACATATACACACATACACACATACACATATATACATATATAATAAAGACATATATATACATATATCTTTTTGAATGTTTATCTATTACTTCAAATTACATCTCCATCACAGTGCCCTCTTTCCAACCCTCCTGGTTCCCCCATCAGCCCCTTCCCTCCTATCCTACTCCTCCAGAGTGGGTTATCCCTACATCCCAGTCCCCTACCCCAGTTCAGCAGTCATATGAGGGCTAAAAGCTTCCTCATATACTGGGGACCTACATGGCAGCACCACTAGGGCAAAATGTCTCATAGCAGGTAACAAAGTCTATGTTCCTGATCCTTTTGGTGTGTTGGTTGTAGAATAGTTATCCTGTACTATATGACTAAAATCTGATTTTAAGTGAATAGATGCCATGTGCATCTTTCTAAGTCTTGGTTAGTTCACTAGGGATGAGCTTTTCCAGTTCCATCCATTTGGCTGCAAACTGCATGACTTCGTTGTTTCTGATAGCTGAGTAGTATTCCATTGTGTAGATGTATCATAGTTTTTTAATCCATTCTTCAGTTGAGGGACATCTGGGTTGTTTCCAGTTTCTAGCTATTACAAATAAAGCTACTATGAACATAGACGAGGAAATGTCCTTGTGGTTTGGTGAGGAGTCATTTGGATGTATACTCAGAAGTGGTACAACTGGGTCTTGAGGTAGAGCTATTCCAAGTTTTCTAAGATATCTCCAGACTGATTTCCATAGTAGTTGTACAAGCTTGCACTCCCACCAGCAATGGAGGAGTGTTCCCCTTTCTCCACAACAACGAATCTCAGAGTCATCTTGAGTTGCATTTCTCTGATGATTAAGAATGTTGAGCATTTCTTCAAGTGTCTCTCAACCATTAGAGATTCCTCTTTTGTGAATTCTTGGTTTAGCTCTGTTTCCCATTTTTTGATTGGATTATTTAGTTTCTTGGCATTTAATTTCTTGAGTTCTTTATAAATTTTGGATATTAGCCCTCTGTCAGATGTGGAGTTAGTAAAGATCTTTTCCCAATCTGTAGGTTGCCGTTTTGTTCTAATGACAGTGTCCTTTGCCTTACAGAAGCTTTTCAGTTTCATGAGGTCCCATTTATTGATTGTTGGTCTCAGGTTCTGAGGTATTGGCATTCTGTTCAGGAAGTTGTCACCTGTGCCAATGAGTTCGAGTCTTTTCCCCAATTTCTCTTCTACTAGACTTAGTGTGTCCAGTTTTATGTTAAGGTCTTTGATCCACTTGGGCTTAAGTTTTGTTCAAGGTGATAAGTATGGATATAATTTCATTCTTTTACATGTCGACATTCAGTTAGACCAGCACTGTTTGTTGAAGATGCTGTTCTTTTTCCATTGTATGGTTTTGGCTTCTTTTTCAAAGATAATGTGACCATAGGTGTACCAGTTTATTTCTGGGTCTTCAATTTGATTCCATTGATCCACTTGTCTGTTTCTATAACAGTACCACGGTACTTTTACTACTATTGCTCTGTAGTATAGCTTGAAATCTGGGATGGTGATACCTCCAGATTTATTTTTTACAGGATTGATTTAGCTATTCTGGGGTTTTTTTGTTATTCCATATGAAGTTAAGAATTATTTTTCCAGGTCTGTAAAGAATTGTGTTGGTATTTTGATGGGAATTGCATTGAATCTGTATATTGCTTTTGGCAGGATGGCCATTTCTATTATATTGATTTCACCTATGGGAGATCTTTCCATCTTCTGATGACCTCTTCAATTTCTTTCTTTTTTTAATAATTTATTTTTATTTCTTCAAGTTACATCTCAATCACAATCCCCTCCCTACTCCCCCTTCCAGTCCCACCCTTCCACCCTCCTCCCCCTCAACCCCCCATCCTCTTCCCTTCTTTTTTTTTTTTTTTTAGTTTAAGGTATTTCTCCCCCCCCCACAGCTCTCCCTTTCAGTCCAAAAAATGGTTCTTTTTCTTATAACTATAAATACAATACAAAACAACAGAAATAAATAGGCCACAATTATAAGAGTTATATGGCTTAGCATACATTCCCAATGTCCAGTCCATATGTATTTGGCACCTGACTTTAACATTCTACTATCTAACCATCTCCATGTGTTTAAAGTTCTATATCTAACTCAGCTTTCATACTAACTTGCCTCATAATTTTAAAAATATCTTCTTAGATCCAGAACACCCTCTTGATTCCTAAACAACTCAAAATTTAACTATGAGACTCTAGCTATCTATTCTTCAACCACCTCAGAGACGTGAGAGGGATAAATATATCTGATTATATAGGAAGTGCAGGGCCTGCAGCTTCCAAAACTAAAGAATGACATATCAGTGGCTGCCTGGACAGTTCCCATTTTCTCTCCATACATTACAGCATCAATCTTCAGCCATTTGGCCCCATTTCTCTGACAGACATTGATTGTAGAGCAGGAATTATGAAGGACTTACCTACCCTGTCTTGGCAGAGCTAGGCTGTCGACTTATCTGCTTCCAAGTTTTGTCCTTTTTGGACAGAAGTCTGTCTACAGTTGAAGCAAGTGGTTTTTCTTGCCAAGAGAACGGCTTACCACCAATTCAATCATCTCCCACTGGAGATTCTTTGATGCTCATCTTCTACTTGGAGTAGAATAGGGGGTGCTGCCAGGAGCTGACATGTCTCGATATCAAAAAATCTTAAGTTAAGAAAACATCTTTGAATGCCATATTCTGCAGATCTCTTGAGGTTTTTGAAGATGCCCTATCTATCTCTTATATTTAGATAAGCAAATATTGCTTGTCTCTTAGCAACTTGATTTCTGAGTAGCTTAGAAAATAACTGTGATAGACTGTCATAGTAACTAGCAAAATGACACGTTTCATGACTATTAGTTTCCGTTTCTTAATTATCCTAAACAGTTTATGTCAGTTGGTAGCGAGAGGTCAAAACTTGACATTTCATTTTTAAGTATTACTTACGAACAATACCTTTAAGAAGTGTTACCCTTAATTTTGTATCAATATACAAAGATCAATACCAATGTGGCCAAATATAATCTTAATTTTGTATCAATATACAAAGATCAATACCAATGTAGCCCAATACAATCTTAATTTTGCATTAATATACAATGATCAATACCAATTTAACCAACCCCCCCCCAAAAAAAGGTAATTGTCCCAGAGTTAGGATTAGGGCAGGGCTCTGTTCTTATCTTTCCAGGAGATTTAAAGCATCCATTCAAGGAATCCAGGGACAAATGGACAATGGAAACCTCAGCAGAAAACAGATCAGACACCAAAGAAGACGAGTGGCCCAGATGATCCTGCCTTGCAGACTTCTTCAATAGCAGTTTCCTCAAAAGTCTACAACCACAACAACTCAAAATCGCTAAGATCGTTCAACTCCACAGACTACTCCAGCCAGATCTTCAGTAAAGCTCTGAAGATCAGCTTCTGTCTATGAACTTCTTAGGACATCTAAATAGCTGAGCAAAAAAGGACTGAACATCAAATGATTCTATTAACATTTTTAACCATTTTTCCATTCTTATTTGGGCCCCAAACAGGTTTACTACGTCCCAAATCAGCAGGAAGTCATTTTAAGAGAACAACGTCCCATCCCCAGAAGGTGGGGAGGGTGTTCCCCCCACTTTGGTTATTTGATAGATAATAGAAAATTTTGTTATTTAGGGGAAAAGACTACAAGCTGTTAAATGGTTTTGTTAAATGGGTTTTGGAGGTTAGACCCAGGGACTTCTCTCTTTTTCTTTTCTGTATCCTCCTTTCTCTCCTATATAGGAGTGAACAGACTTGAGAAACATGGGACATAGACATAGTATAGGAAAGATCAAGAAAAAAGGACAGATTATTGAATATAGCCTTATACCTTTGTATACTGATACAATTTCTTTCTTTAAGGACTTGAAGTTCTTGTCATACAGGCCTTTCACTTGCTTGGTTAGAGTTACCCCCAGGTATTTTATATTGTTTGTGGCTATTGTGAAGGGTGTTGTTTCCCTAATTTCTTTCTCAGCCCGTTAATCTTTTGTATAAAGAAGGGCTTCTGATTTTTTTTAATTAATTTTGTATCCAGCTCCCTTGCTGATGGTGTTTATCAGTTGTAGAAGTTCTCTGGTTGAATTTTTGAGATCACTTATGTATACTATCATATCATCTGCAAATAGGAATAATTTGACTTCTTCCTTTCCAATTTGTATCCCCTTGATCTCCTTTAGTTGTCTTATTGCTCTAGCTAGGACTTCAAGTACTATATTGGAGAGATATGGGGAGAGTGGGTATCCTTGCCTTGTCCCTGAGTTCAAATGAAATGCTTTAAGTTTCTTTCCATTTAATTTGATACTGGCTTACTGTATATCTCCTCTATTATGGTCCTTGTATGCCCATTCTCTCCAGGACTTTTAGCATGAAGGGGTGTTGGATTTTGTCAAATGCTTTTACAGCATCTAGAAAGATGAGTTAATTTTTTTCTTTCAGCTTATTTATATAGTGAATTACATTGATGGATTTTCATATGTTGAACCATCCCTTCATTCCTGGCATTAAGTCTACTTGATCATGTTGTATGATACTTTTGATGTGTTCTTGTATTTGGTTTTCCAGTATTTTATTAAGTATTTCTATGTCTATGTTCATGAGGGAAATTGATATGAAGTTCTCTTTCTTTGTTAGGTCTTTGTGTGGTTTAGGTATCAGGGTGACTGTGGCCTCATAGAATGAGTTTGGCAGTGTTACTTCTGTTTCTATTTTATACATATATCATTAACAAATTTGGCGACACCCAGGCTACAAATTCCTCATGTATTGACCATAGCCATTATGTGTGTGGTTGGCATCCTGGTTGCCAATCATGGTCAGCTTCACACAGTGTATTCAGTGTTCACCCATGTTGTCTCATTTTGGCATTTCATGCATTTCTCACACCCAGAAAGTGTTCCATAGTGTGTATAGATCACAGTTCATTGATTTGCTTATGACCCAATGGACATTTGGACTACACTCGCTTTCTGACTACTCTGAATAGCTCTACTATCACCCTTTAGATTGTCACATAGAAGAATGTCTTAATTTCTGTGGTATGTGCAGTTACAGGGTTGAGCCTTAATGTAATTTTAACCTAGTTGTCTCACTTTTCTCCAAAGTGACTGCCATATTTTAATGTTATCATGAGATGTCAGTTTTCCACAACCTTTTCAATATTTGTTGTTGTCTTTATCTTTAACTTCCCTAGTGGAGGTGAGATTTTCTCCATTGAGATTCTGCTTTTCATGTCCTTAACAATTACCGACCAAACATTGGTAGATCCCATCTAAAACTGTGAGCTCAAACACCATATGTCATTCTTTGCCATGTGGTGTTTGAGCTCACAGTTTTAGATGTCCATGTACAACCTGCCACTTTCTATCCTGTTTTTTTCTTTATAATTTTATTTTAAATGCCAGTTAAATACTTATCAAAATTAAGATCATTGCTTTAAATAAATTGTAACCTATAGTTTTAGGAAGCTGTAGTCCAGCTGGTTCACAGGAGTCTTTCTAGATTTAACACAATAGTGCTTTTTGTGGCATTATTCTTCTAAATGCTTCATAAACAGTGTTGCATTCAGTATTTATAACAAGTCTTTGAAGCAGGAATAAAAAGCTTCATTTTATGAGGTTCAATCTCAAAAGTCAAATAAATAAAGTAACTGCCTGTAAGGCCCATGCTGCTGAGTGCTTTATTGAAATAAAGCCTAGCTCTGTTCAGCTGATGACTTCAAAGTCAGGAAATCTCACAGTTGCCTAGGTCAGTCCTTTCAATATTCAATGATTCTTAGCATTAATAATAAATAAATAAATAATATATTCTATTGTTTTTTTCTTTTTTTCTGTGGGGGTAAGGTTTCAAGACAGGGTTTCTTTGTGTACCGAGCCCTGGCTGTCCTGGATTCACTTTGTAGATCAGGCTGGCCTCAAACTCACAGAGATCCTCCTGCCTCTGCCTCCCAAGTGCTGGGATTAAAGGCATGTGCCACCATGCCTGGCCTTAGTCTCTTTTCTTAATTGGTGATCTTAAAAAGGGTTTCTTTTCTGTATATATTGCTAATATGCATTTTTTCCCATAGAAATTGAAAACAGGGCTGGAGGCATGGCTCAACATGTAAGTGCATTTGATGCTCTTACAGAGGACCTGAGTTCAGTTTCCAGCACCTACAAGGGAGCTCAAAGTCTCCTGTAACTCCAGTTTCAGAGAATTCAATGCCCTCTTCTGGCTAACACAGGCACCAGCAACATGTGGTCCACACACAACACACGCACACACACACACACACACACACACACACACACACACACACAGTTAAATTTTAAAAAAATAGAAAATTATGTACAGAAAAGGAATTGGTAAAAATCTATAACATAGCCTAAAAGATAACTTAGCTATGGAAAGAACAACTCTCATTTCTCTAGTAAAACTTGGATTGTGTTGCAGATATCAACCTATACATTGGAGAAATCAATCCATAGTTCATTACTAATGGCTTTTGTCAGTTATTCTGAGTTTAATTTCCATCAATGATGAGTCTGCTTGATCACTGGATTTATACCTCTATGCCCAACTTTCTTTTTTCTTTCTTAAATTGCAATGACATTGGAATGTCCAACTTGTAACCACTGTAAGACAATTCCCTTTATATTCCTTCCCCTTCTCACTTGTGCTAGTCATCTCTGAATTAATCCTAAATCTGCCCAATCCTGTCACTTTCCAGGACAGCTTGTAGAACTCATTTTGAACAGGAACAGTTTCATACCCTAATCATACTAACATCCCAGTTCTCATCCACATTAGTTAGCTGACTGTTTAGACCATTGGCCAACCTCAAGTCACAAGATGCAATTCACATGTGACAATCATCTCATAAAAACTGATTAGAATGTTTGTGATATTGAAGAGCATGTTTAACTTTTATCTAGACCCCATTTCTGGAGCACAGTATTCAAGGAGTTTGCCGGATCATTGGAAACTCCATCCATGTGGATGAGAATTAGAGCAAGAGGGTAATAAAACTGACATTTCAAATATACCTAGTGAGTATCAGAAGAATGCATGGCCAAGAAGGCTATTTCTTTGCTCTACTCCAATAAAAAGTATCCATTGAGTTCTTGCAGAGTAGGTACCTATGAATTGTCAGTAAGAATAATTCAAGGGGATGAATTATTGTTCATTATTATTCTCTGTCCTCCCTTCATTAAGTGGATAGCATCCTGCAGACAGGGGTTTGCAAGTTAATTTGTGAAAATACTCACCAGAAACAGGAAGCAAAAATGTGTAAAATAAGAACAGGCTTCCTTCACATAAAAATACACAGTGATTATTCTCTGTCTCCATCCCTCCCCTGCCTCCTCCTTGTCTTTCCTTGCCCCATCCATCCCACCTCTCTTTTTAAAGAGAAGAGGTCTCAGGTACCTCAGGGTGTATTAAAACTCCTATGTAACCAAGGATTACCTTTAAATTCTGTTCCCTCTTCCTCCAACTCAAAAGTGCTATGGTTCCAGGAAATATGAATATTTTGTTTGTTTGTTTGTTTGTTTGTTTGTTTGTTTTCAGTTCAAGGGCTGGAAGCCAGGGCTTCATGATGCTAGATAATCATTTTACTTTATAAGTTATACCTCCAGTTACATTCTTGTTTGACCTGAAATGCTAAATGCAATTTAGACTTATTTCAAGATTAATCATGCCAATGACAAAGGCTCAAGTGGGGAAATAATAGTGGAAAGGTGTGTATTTTTCTAAAATAGAAAAATTGAATTAACTATATAAGGGACAAGGAAAACACCAGATCTGAATAAATCTATTTGTAGGAGAAATTGTGGCATGGTATGTTAGGTTTTAGAATACAAATACTATGTTCAAATCATATTTTAAGTTAATCCTGTTTTATTGTCATTTTTATTAATTTATTGTCAAAATTAAATTATATTTTAAATTATTATTCTAGATATAGAATATGGCAATATGTTTTGAAACATTGAGCATTTTACTGGGCTAAGGACTGCTTTGTATATTTATGTTATTGGCTTTTTTAAAATATATACCTTCTTAATCTCTGCAGGCAGAAAGCCCCATAACTTACTTTCTGTCTCTGCTCACATCTTATGTGTTGTCAGTAAACACTGACTGAATTTAAATTTTTCTATTGAGCATTGGCATTACCCTATAGAAATGCTTGTTTGAGAGTTATTTTCCTTTCTTAGAGTACATTCTCAATTTGTATATCATAAAGAAGAATCCAATAACTATCTCACAGCCTCTCTGTGCTGGCCTTCTACAGTCTGCCTCTTAGACCAAATACAGACCCTTAGGAGGTTTGAACCATTGCCATAAGTATGCCTCCTCAGTGAAGCAGTCACACTTGTTCTCATTGTCTAGGTAAACTAGCTTACAGCAACTAGTCTGGGACTATGGGCCAAGTCTATGACCAAAGCCACCATGGTTCTTATGCTGTGTCAGTGGATTTCCTTATGAATCAAAACTTCACTTTTTGGGCTGATGTCAAGCTATTTTGGAATACTTGACATCACTCACTATCTGTCCAGGCTTGGGGTGAAAATTCTGTACATCTCAGAGGGGACATTTGAGATCACCTCATGATGAAGATGAAGAAATTACTTACCCACCACTGTGATATAAGCTTTTTTTTTTTTTTGTCAGCAATACATCTCTGTACAGGCAGGTCTAGTCTCTGAGAACCTGTAAGGCCCTCCTTCCTAAAACAATGCAAGAATCACCTCAAGGGAACCCCTCAGAATACTGTGCTATCATTTCACAACTGCACGGGCTGAGTCTACACAATGAAAGGGCTCTTTGTAGGAGCTGCTTATTTCAACAAGAATGAATTTTCTGTCAAGCATTATATGACATTTTTGTCTACTTCTGAGTTTTTATTTTCTCATGACCAATATAAGCAAGAATTTTGCTGCTTAGTGGAGGTATGGATGGACTCTGAATGCTGCTTATGCAAACACCCATCCATACAAAGTACAGAAATGCACAAACCCCTCTGCATGCTAAATCACTCTTGGTCGTATGAACTCTAGGAAACGAACACCATATAACTTAAGGTTACATTTTCATCTTTCTTCTCAATTATTCTCTCATCTCCGAGAGTCCTGAATTTATTTAAACTGACAAACAAAACTTTTCAGGTTTTGTCTGACAGGCATACTGTTTATGGTTTGGGGGAGATTATGTTCATTTCCAGCTTTAATTTCACAGAATAAGCAAAAACGTCAAACTTTGTTTACTAATTTTATACTCCTCTGTTCTTTTAATATCCTGTCTTGGTTCTCTAGTTATGACATGGACGAACCTGAAGTTTGCTAGAAACATTTGCCATTAGCTTCTTCTGAAAAAAAAAATTAAATTTGAGGATAATCCTACCTCCAGAGCTTATTCTGTTCCTGGCCATTGACTGTGACAGCACAAGGCTCATCTGAAGGCACTAGAGCATCCCATCTAAAAGCATAAAACATATTACATTTCCTGAAAAAGCTAATTCAGATTGTTTAATTCTGGTAATATTGCCTCTGTCACCTTCAAAATCAAAATGTTCTCTCCTGTTATTATAAGGAAAACAACCAAATTGCTAAAAAACCCATTTGAATACACAGCTGCCTTATGTTGCATACTAATTTGATTAAAAACACCCGTGCCTCACCAGCATTTTTATATAAAACACATTGGTAAACGTAACAAAGGCCATTGAAAATATATGTATCTGATGGGGTTTTGATGACCAGAGCCCACAGCACTGACCGCTGCCCCTCTGGACTGCACAAGATCTTTCTGGCTATCATGGAAGACATGAAACAATCACCGAGCTGTATTTGTTTGCTCACTGCTATGGGCACGGAGCCAACCTCATTGCAAATAACTGCATTAGTCAAGTGTATCCAAATTATTGCAACACAGCGTCCATCCCAGTTATTGCTGCTGAGACATTTTCTGAATCTTCATGTCATTAGAAAACATTTATTTGAAGGGTGAGCATCACATAAATTCAGGTCCACTTGAATTTATGGAAAAGTGAGCCAATTTCTTTCACACGTGGTTTTATTTTTATTTTTCTGTCTCTGTGAGGAGGCTTTGAAGTACTTATTGCTTGGCTCTATTAAATCAGAAGGGTTCTGACCCTAATCACGGCATTTGTCTCCATGGGTTTTTTTGCATTTTCCCTTTTATTTCATCATTTATTTTTCAAGACATTTTTCCAGAATGCTTTCATGAAATATTATCTATATTTTAACTGTTACTGATATAAATCTCACAATAATTGTGAAGACCCAATGCATTGGTAAAGAGAAGCTGTACAGTTGAATAATGAGTATTTAGAAATTGTGTTTCTTCATACGTGAACTACCACCTAGTTCTGCATAGAGAAAACACATCCTAGGTCCTTCTCGATGACCATTCTGGTGAATTCATACATCAGTGAACACTTCTGCTAATGGCTCATTACTCCCTAACAATGGATATGCTATCTCTGAAGACACACCATCTCCCAGGCCACAAGGTTGCTAAGCATATGCCAAAATGAACCAGTCCAGCAGAAAGCATCCAGACTTACTTCATATTTAGGTTGTGATGTGAGCACATTGCATGTTGATAGGCTTGATTGTATGTTTTGGCATCCAACTCTACTCAAGAAGTGTCCCAATTACACATGAGAGTCCTCAGTTACTCTTCTACATAGTTTCTGTCACAAACTGGCCTGAGTTTCTTCTTAATATCTTGGATTAATACTTTCATATCCTGTGATATGGAAACAACAGTATCTCCATTGTGGTTTCAAGACCATCCACAGAACTAGAGAATAAATCATCACAAATGATTCCAAACTTGAAATATCGACTGCACAGTTAGTGCCCAGGATCACGTGGGTGTTTGGTTCCCCAAATGAAATATTCTTTTGAAAATATTTTAGAAATGTAGGAAAATGAACATAGCTTTATTAGTCTGAAAAGGTGCAATGAATGACATAGCTGTTTTTCAGAGGTTTTGTTTTGCTTTTTTTCATGTTTTATAGTTTTTATTTTTGGTTTATGTATTTATTGGTTTAAAGATGGTTCCTCTTTAACTTTTCTTTATGTATCTTTACATATGTGTCAGTTCCCACAGAAGCCAAAAGAGGACATCAGATTCCCTGAGACTGGAGTTATAAAACAGTTGTGACCCCCTCATGTGGGAGCTGAGAACCAAACCCAGGCCCTCTCTCTACAAAAGTAGTCAGTGCTCTTACCATTCTGAGTTTTGCACTTTTTTTTTTTTAGTATTTTTACTGCTCTAGGAAAATAATTCTGTGAAGAAAAACAGGACTGGGATTTCTTGGTTCTTCTATCTTTGCCCTTTTGTCAGATGTGATGAGCACTATGTCTAAGCTGCATAAGGCGAGCTCCTCCCCAGGCAGCATTTGCCAAACACTGCTTGAGGAGTGTTCTGAGAACTCAGAGAGTTTACATACCAAGCCAGCTGGGAGATACTTCAATAAGACATGCAAGTCCAAACGAAAAAAATTAAATATTTCATTTATCTTTTAGATTATGATATAATTGCATCATTTCCCCCTTCCATTTTACCTCTCCAAACACTCTTGTATATCATTCCCCTCTCTCTTCCAAACTCATGCTGTCTTTTTTCACTAATCATTATCACACATGTACATGTATTCACACACATGTTCCTAAATATGGCCTCCTCAGTCTCTGTAATGTTACTTGTATGCATGTTCTCAGGGTTATCCATTGGTGTGCTCGTCCCTGGGGAAGACTGTTTGTCCTGCTCTCAGCGTTCCTTGGTCACCTGTATTCTTGGCATAGGGGTTGCGGTGTTTTGTCTTGTGGCGAGCTTTGCCATTACTTTATCTTTTACATTTTGGGGATCTCAAAATTACTATTTACTTTGTGGCAAGATATAGTTACTCTAATATTCATCTTCTCTCTCTTCATTTTGTTAAATCCCATTGTCATTCCAATGTTATTGAAGTTTTAAATTTAAATTTCAAACATCACATTATGATGACTTAATTTGTCTGATTGTCTTTCTGTGGAATAGAGTAATGGTGGATAATGGCTGATTTGTAAGTGAGGTTCGGGGGGGGAATTTTTGTTGAAAAACTATTTCTAGAGGCTTCTCAGCTGTTGTACAATAAGAGTACAGTTATTACATTAGTTATTGAAGAATTGAGTTATAATATTTGCATAGCATTTTGTTCAATTGTGAACTGTTGTAACAGGATATCTCAGACTAGATAATTTCAAAAATGAGAAATTTAACATCTTACAATTTTGGAGACTTGAGCTTTAAAACCAATGTGTCAGAAACCGTGTCTGCTGTGATTGAGATACCACAGACCCACCGAGCCTCACCTCTAGCTTCTAGTAGCTGAAGGCATCATGAGTTTGTACCTGGCTGTCTTCTTCCAGGCTCTGTTCCCGTCATTGTCCTTCTGTATATGCACACTGCCTCAGCGTCCAGTTTGTAAGGAAGTAGATTGTATGGTTAGAGATTATACCAACCACCTAAGTTTAATTTAGTTCCCATCATTTCCTCCTGATTGACAGAATTCAGCAGATGCTGTGTGATTTACTTGCTGCCCTCAGAAACTTCCATGTTCAGAATTGCTCTTTTACGTTTGTAAGTCCAAACATCACTTTTCTATTTTTTTCCTTTTATTTATTTATTTATTTATGTTAATTTATTTATTCAAGTTACATCCCCATTACAGCCTCCCCACCCGGTCCCACCCTCTCACCCTATTTCCCCTCTCTCCCATCTCTCCTTCTCCTCTGACAACAGGAGACCCCCACATACCGACCCATCTCTGTTCATCAAGTCACGTGAGGGCTAAGAGCTTCCTCTTGCCCTGGGGCCGACAAGGCGTCCCAGCTAGGGTGAGGTAACAGGCACCAGAGTCCACGTCAGAGAGATCCCTAAGAGACCTACATGTTCGCATAGAGTATTTCAAACAAGTACTTTTCTTCCAGACAAACCACATGGGTTAGAGCACTCTCAAGGAAGTTAAAAACTGAAGAAGAAAATGACCTGTTTTATCATTAGGCCTTCTTTAGACAGCCATGCCGAGAGCGGACAGCTGCAGACACAGCTGAGTGATACAGTGCTCACCCGATGTGTACAAGGCCCCAAGTTCAGTCCCAGCCCTAAGGAAGCTGAGAGTTTATTTGAAACTTGCTCTATTTGCTGCTTGGTGTAAAACTCGTGGAAAAAATTTTGAGTGTACAAGAGGACATGAAGATTAGGGTACTTTAGTTTGGAAGTACCTCTTTTCATTTCACAGATGAACAAACACTTGAAGGCCCTAAGCAATATTTGTCCAGAAAGGAAAAAGAAAAAAAAAAGAACTTGCTGGCAGATGGATTAAGCAGACAAACTTTTATCCATAAAGAATATTTTAAGTCTTTAAAAATATACAAATTAGAGGCTTCTTCAGTTGGGAAATATGTAGTTACATACTTAACACACACACACATACACCCACAGAGAAAGACTAAAACGCAGACATATCACAGAAATGAACCTCATAACATAGGTTTTCACTTTGTAACATATTAGTAAAAACTATGGACACAGAAGTTATGAAGGGAAGTACCACACTGAGGGAAACATATCAGCTAGTATCCGCCCTGGAATACTGCAGCCCTGAGGTCCGACCTCGCTCTTGCCGTATTGTGCTGTTGGTATTTTTTTCCTTCCCCGGCTCTGCTCTGCTTATTTAGCTCACTGAAGCAACTAAGGTAGAAGTTGAGACATCTTTGCTTTTACAGTTGAGTTAAAATAACATAAAGGCCAGAGACAGTTCTGCCTGCCATGATACAATGCTTACAAAGTAATTATATGTGTCACTTAACGTTGCCTAAAACATATATACATAAAAAAAAAACCTGCACAGTTTTCATCACTAATGTAGTGTTTTAACCATACAAGTAAGTCTGGAAGCAGAATTCAAGGAAAAAGTCATATGCTATGTGAGAGAAAACCAGATTATAAATTATGCCAGGCATTTAAGAATTTCTGTCCTTATGGTTTTACTTAAGTAATAAAACTCCAAATTCTCTGAATGTTGACATAGTCCCACTCAGCAGCAAGCAAGTTGCTTCATTTAACATTGAACTGTGGATTTTTCTTTATGATTCTATTATAAAAACAATTTCTTTTTTGTTGTTTTGTTTTATTTTGTTTTTGAGACAGGTTGTCCTAGAGAACCTGACACTCATGATGTAATCTAGGCTGGCCTTTAACTAGCAATGATTTGTCTGCCTCAGCTCCTCAGAATTGGGTTTACAGGTGCGCAGCACCATACCTAGTTTCCTCTAAAATATTTTCAATGTTATGCTCCACCACTAGATTCTGAAATGACTATCTCCCTTTTTGCTTGCAACTAGTTTTATTGCAGAAAAGTTTCTCATTTTTAATAAGTGTCTGCTTGTCCTTCTCTTATTAGACCCAAACAGTGGCATATACAAAAGTGTCCTCAACAGATGAGTTCTGGATACAAACATTTAAAACTGGCCTTAAAGAGGGGATGTGGGATCATATTTACTACCCTGTCACAGACTGTGTGTCCTTGAAAAATTGTCAATGTGTCTAGGAGAAAAAAAAACCCTAAGATTTTTAGACTGAGATGCAAACATAAGATATTTAAATAGTTTTAAATCACTCACTTCTTTGAAAATGAACTAAAACTCACTCTTACTTCATCGTGATCCAGCTTCCTCCTCATACACACTTTTATTTCATTTTCCTAAACACTAATGTTTTCTACTAATCTGTAGGTGTTTCTGTGGAGTTCTGAAGAGCTCCATGCTAGAGCGAAGATACTTATGAGATGTTTGTAAGTTATCACTGAGTTTTTGTCAGAAGACATGAGGCAACTTGAGTATTTTAGCTACATATAACTACATATAACAGAATTGCTTTGTAACAATATCTGAGAATCCATCCATACAAATGAAGGACTTAGCAATTAAGACAAAATTTCTGGGTTCTGTACATAGATTTTCACATAGTTGTAGTCCAGTATTCCCATCTTAGGAACATAACAGAAAGCAGCAGATATCTTCAAGTTCTCCCCGGGACGTGTAAAATAGGTATACACTTACTCTAAATTCTCGCATAGCAGATTGTTGAGTGTCTTTTGTATATTCTGAGTTACGTTTATACTGAAGACTCAGAATGGCTATATTAATGAAATCTACAACATGGTTCTTAGCATTTTAGTGATTTACTCTAATTTGAGCATAGTAAATTACTAATCAATTCCTGCCACAATCCAGAATTATGTCAGTATGAGTTAAAGAAATACATCCCTTAATCTTTCATAGCAATTCTATGCAATATTCTTTTATTTCCACCATTTTAGACAAAGTTTAGTTAAATTTAGACTTCAAATAGCTAAGAAACATATTCTCTTTGGTTACATATATAAAAATAAATAATTTATTAAGAACTTTCATATGTTTAAAAGCAGGTTGGTCCAGAAAAATTCTGAGTCAAACTCCAAACCCCTTAACTGTCACCTCAAACCCCATGGAACGTGACTATATTTTGCTCTTCAGTGAGCTGTCCTGTGTCATATGGTTTCACGAGTTTTACTGAGCTATACTGAAATAACTGAGAAAGGCTCGTCTATTGTATGAGATAAGTGTTCATAAATCATGGAATTTGCTTTTTTAAAACTCACAATCATATGCTTGCTGAAGTAATTGATTATTAGTAATATATAGCTCCTTTTCCAATCTTATTCCTCAGGTAGCTTCACTATGTGTGTGTGTGAGAGACAAAGAGGCCCAAACACTCAGTTATGCTATTTAGTTTTGCAAACGCTGAAAGGGGAGTTAACATTTGCCACATACTGTTCTAGCCTCTTTACGCAAATTAACTTAGTATGTATCACTCTGCAGCGATGGGGGAACCTCTCACTGCTACCATGTGGCAAAGTAAAAATCCCAAGTGATGCTCTCTGCTGTGGGCTGGCTACTCTCCATCATTATGGCAAAATGCTGGTTTGCCAAATTCAACCTGGTATTCTGTGAATATTCCTGCTTGAATTTCAGTGTCTCTATACCAGAAATATCAGACCAAACATTTAGATGCTAAGAATTTTGAGAGAAAACTGTGTAATGGAAAATAAGACATTCATTTGTTACTAGCTCTTCCTTTATGTAAGAGCTTCAACACTGTTTATTGTATACCATGTTTTAAGACAAGATTAATGCTGTCATTTGGATAATTATCCCCAAGGGTTTCTCTCCTGTGTTGAAGTCTTGGTCCTTAACCAATGGCATTGTTAAAAGGATGTGGAAGCTTTTAGAGACAGAGCCTGATGGGAGATCTTAGTGGACCTTAGTGAAAACATGCCTTCAAAGGGGATTGTGGGATGCTAGTTTCTTCTCTTCATTCAATACCTGACTGTACCAGAACATTAGCAGCTTTCTCTGCAGTATTCTAGCAGGAGCTGCTGCCTGTTCCCTGGAGCATAAACCCATTGAGAGCAGTCAACCATACTCTAACCCTCTGAAACAATGAAGCAAACTAAAGATGCTCCCTATCATGTGATCACCTCCAGCATTCTGTCACAGTAAAGGATTACAATCGCATACCCATTTATAGCATTAGCATGACAATCTTCGTTTGGCAAGTTCATCAAATGACATTCTCTTGTTTTAGGAGCCAGATAATCAGTTCTAGAATTCCTATTTTAAATGTGGGTTATAGAGTCACAGACATAGTTCAGGTGGCTGAGCGCTATCCCAGTGTGCAGGAAGCCCTCAGACTTATCCCCTGCATCTCATAACTGGTGTGACAGTGCACATCTGTAATCCTGGCACTGGGAAAGTAGAGGCAGGAGCACCCAAGGTGGGTTGTCATCCTTATCCTCATCCCAAGTTTGAGGTGGTCTAGGATGCATGAGCTCTTATCTCAGAATTAAAACTAGTTATTTTAACCCATCACATCATGTAGTACTTTCACAGCATCCTTTCATCTTTACTACCTCTTTTTGCCTTGTATCTACTATTGTCTATATTCAGTGACCACTGTCACTTTCTTTAACTTATTCTCACAACCATTTTCTAAACAGAAGTAAGTTCATTGGCATGGTCCTCAAGAATGGCTAACCTCATGCATGTTGTATTGTGCATTTCTATAAGTGATAAGTCCTTGTCCACTTTCATTAATTGTTGTGCTACTTTTATTTCCATGCCCAAATTAATAATTTCTTTCCTTTATAAACAACTTTAATTTTTCATAAAATATATTTTGATCATTCTCCCCTGCAATATCTATTTACCTACCCATATCTCTATATCTCTGTCTATCACAAAACCAAAAAAAAAAAATCAAGAAACAAACAAAAATTTTAAAAAACCACAAATCAATACTCAAACAAACAGGCAAAAGACTAATAAGACATAAAATGCAAAAAAACAAAAAAACAAAAATGAGTTCCTTTTCTGTTGGCCAACTACTCCTTGGTATGGAGTCTGGCCTGGAGTGTAGTTGATATTGTTACTGACACTCCATTAGAGAAATCTGATTTTCCCATTGTGACTGGGTATCAACCTTGTTGGTTAGGGGTGTAAGTCCTGTGTCCATTTGTCCCTCTGTACTGGTACTTGACAGAAGCTATGGTTGAAAACAAATTAAAGCAAGAAGATGATGATTTACCATAGACCAACTGTCTAGAAAGGATCATTTTATGGTATTTTAACAGAGGCATGGTCTTAAAATATTTACATATAGAGCTGAAAGAACCAATAGCAGAGTATGAAAGATATACAAGAGAAAAGAAATGATGAATAGAAAAAGATTCAGAACACAAATGAATGACGGGGTTTAGGACCAGCTTGGAATACAGAAAGTTTATGGGCAATAATCACAATATGTTTAATGTATTTTGCCGATAGTACTACCTGTGTTTAGATTGCTGTGTCTGAGGCACTTCTGTATTTCTTTGTTGTGTCACTTAAAATAGAGCACCTGTGAGGAGCCTCCAGGTGGCAGTGGTTTTATTCCAGTGGCTTTGGTGACTTCTTGGAATTGGTCCTACAGGGGAAATAGTAAAAATTCATTTCCACCTTGCCTGATTTGTGGTAGGGCTTCTTAAACATGGAGAGTCAATTCCCACTGCCACTTAGGACATACACTGAAGGCATCCCATTTCTTTAAAAGCTATTCCTAGTGTTGTTATGTACAGCAGCACAGAGGCACATATCATTTTAAAATTGTAACAGTACATAGTTCTGTTTTCTAGAATAGTCAACATGGGGCTGAGGAAATGGTACTACCGGTGAAGCACTGGCTGCTGGACAATCATTAGGAGTAGTGTTGGGATCTTTAACCCCCAAATAATTGCTGCATGGACATGGCAATTTACCTATAATCCCTTGCCTGAGAAGGTAAGGGCAGAGGATTCCTGGATGAGCTGAATTAGCCAACTCTATGAACACCTGGATCACCATGATACCCTGCGTCTATACACAAAATAGAGATTGACTGGGGAAGATACTCATTAATGAGGAAGATACTCATTATTACCCTCTGACATCCACATATACATGTGCATATTGATACATGCACCCATTCCCATGCATGCACGCCAGAACATATGTGAACATGCATACATGGCTGCACACATACCACACACATATGCACAGACAGACAGATAAATAGATTTGCCAAAAAAGACAATCTAAAATGCCTTCAGTGAATTCACATGGAAATGTTTTAGCTAGTAAATCAGAAAAATGGTTGTTATAGACCACCCTATGAGTCAGAATAAGGTTGTATTATTTACAACTACAAGAAAAAATGTAATAAGAATGGAAAAATACAGATTTACATACATACAGACATACACAGAAATAGAAATAGAGATTCACATACATTCCAGTCACTTTAGATTTTCTGAACCAAGTGAAAAATTGGAGCATAGATATTATAAACACAACTGCTATCTGTATTTAAAAGGAATGAATTATTTTTAGTTTTTTTAGTGTCATCCTTGTGAACTAAAAATGTGACAAATAAATCCTAATTATTTTTGTGCCCTTCTGGGTAATTTTTCTAAAGTCTTTTTATTATCTAAACAGAATACTAAACACTACTTTGGCTTTCTTATATGGCTATATTCATTTGCATGAAAGACAACGGGACATCCATGGAGCCTGAACACCATGTAATGAAAGGGTGATCACTCAGTTAAGAGAATCCTGAAATGAATTGTCAGCAAGATCATCAAGCCTCTAGTCGGCAGTTCATGAAATGTCTCATATGAATTTTGACAGAGTCTTGGTAGTTTTCATGCAACATATAGGAGTTAAAAGTATGTCTCTTGCTTTTATACTTTTGGGAGGCTCAGTCTTGAATTTCAATGTCTTCATTCTATTATACTTCATAGTTATTGAGCAACCTACATAAAAACAATATAGGGAAGGCTCTTCTGTTGTGGTCTGAGCACATAAATGTTGTGCAGTTTTTCACCTATTTTTCAGTAATTGAAGGTTGGAATTTTCCAAGGAGTTTCCAACAGGTCAAGCATGACAGTTCTTTGAGAGTGGATCTTCTCCTTGAAGATCTTTAAACACACTACACTGTATCCATTATTTGCTAATAACTGGTTCTCATAATTCTTGTGTTTTGGAGGCTGTCAGTTTTTGAGGTTTATGGGGAGCTAGAGAAAGGAGAACAAGGATACCCTGAAGCATGTGGCTCTCATGGACTGTCCATGGAATGTCATCTCCCTGCTGTCCTTGAGTGGGTTCTCCTAGGATTGCTGAGAGATGTAGCTTGGTTTCAAGAGTTCTATAAGAGCTGTTTGTCAGATTTTTGCTTTTATTCATAAAGGAGCTTGTTTTCATTAGCCCTTACTCTGATATTCTAGGATGGTATTGCCTCAAACATAAATTCCCTAAAAATAAATCACATCTTTTTATAAAAGGTGACCTTGGTGTAGATAAGCATGTCTAAATAGGAGTGGCTATTATGATTTGAACTGTAATGTAAAAATGAACCATAGCCTTTTGTTATAGAATTATGTGTGCCAGCACAGCCATCTTATTATAAAATGACATGCATTAAAAAAATGAAATGTTCCATGTGATTGTCCACTGTACCGGCCTCTGTGTCATGACAGATAGCACATGGACTTCCATATGATTCACCATCTTAAGAGGAGAGGGCCAAAGATAAATAAAGTTATGAAACACTGAAGTTTGATTTTCCTGCTAATCTTCTTCACCAAATAGTTTGGAAATGGTGACAAGACTTCAGACATCATGAGAAGACTCATAGCACTCAGACCTGGTGAAGCACTGCCAGGTTCTAACAGTCTCATGGCACAGAAGGACCATGTCAGTAGTTGAGAAGAAGCAGCTTGGGTACAGGTGATGGAAATACCATAAACCCACATTGGGAAGTCAAAAGGAAAAATAACTGAAAATGAGACAGCATGAAACTAAATTTCCAAAAAAGCCATCCAAGATGGGTGTCCTAAGAGCATAATAGCTGAAAACGCAAACGACTTATTCCCTGAAATATCATGTGGGTTCAGCAAAACTAAATGCTTCCCTCCCTGTCCTGCTTTACTTTCTATTGCTGTGATAATGAATGAGAGCACCTCCACTTCTTGGGGGAGCTGAATTATTTAGCTTTCATGTTCTGAATATAGTCCATCACTGAGAGAAGCCAAGGCAGGAGCACAAGGCAGGAACCTGGAGTCAGGAATGGAAGCAGAGGCCATGAAGGGTTCTCTTTAGAGGCTGTTCACTGCTTGCTCAGCCCACATTCTTAGATCATCCAGGGTCACCTGCGGGGGTTGGGGGTGGGTACCAACCACAGTGGATTGGGTAGTTACACATCAATCATTAATCAAAATTAATGCACCACAGACTTACCTACAGGTCAGTCTGATGGAGGCATTTTATTGATTGAGGTTCCCTCTTCCTAGATGACTCTAGCTCGAATCAACTTGACAAAAACTAACAAGCACAATTCCCTTATAAATTGATCTCAAGTTCTTTGCGAATTTTGGATATTAGCCCTCTGTCAGATGTGAGGTTGGTGAAGATTTTCTCCCAGTCTGTAGGCTGCCGTTTTGTTCGAATGACAGTGTCTTTTGTCTTACAGAAGCTTTTCAGTTTCATGAGGTCCCATTTATTGATTGTTGGTCTTAGGTCCTGAGCTGTTGGTGTTCTCTTCAGGAAGTTGTCACCTGTGCCAATGAGTTTGAGGGTTTTACCCACTTTCTCTTCTAATAGATTTAGAGTATCAGGCCTTATGTTAAGGTCTTTGATCCACTTGGACTTAAGTTTTGTACAAGGTGATAAGTATGGGTCTAATTTCATTCTTTTACATGTCGACATCCAGTTAGACCAGCACCATTTGTTGAAGATGCTGTCCGTTATCCATTGTACGGTTTTGACTTCTTTGTCAAAACTTAAGTAATCATAGGTGTGTGTATTCATTTCTGGGTCTTCGATTCGATTCCATTGATCCACTGGTCTGTATCTATACCAGTACCATGCTGTTTTTATTACTATTGCTCTGTAGTACAGCTTGAAATCTGGGATGGTGATACCTCCAGATGTTTCTTTATTGTACAGGACTTATTTAGCTATTCTTGGTTTTTTTTGTTATTACATATGAAATTGAGAGTTTTTCCAGGTCTATAAAGAATTGTGGTGGTATTTTGATAGGAATTGCATTGAATCTATATATTGCTTTTGGAAGGATGGCCATCTTTATTATGTTGATCCTACCTATCCATGAGCATGGGAGATCTTTACATCTTCTGATGGCCTCTTCAATTTCTTTCTTCAAGGACTTGAAGTTCTTGTCATACAGGTCTTTCATTTGCTTGGTTAGAGTTACCCCCAGGTATTTTATATTGTTTGTGGCTATTGTGAAGGGGGTTGTTTCCCTTATTTCTTTCTCAGCCCATTTGTTTGTTGTATAAAGAAGGGCTTCTGATATTTTTTTAATTAACTTTGTATCCAGCCACTTTGCTGAATGTGTTTATCAGCTGTTAGAGTTCTCTGGTGGAATTTTTGTGGTTGCTTATGTATACTATCATATCATCTGCAAATAGGGATAATTTGACTTCTTTGTTTCCAATTTGTATCCCCTTGATCTCCTTTAATTGTCTTATTGCTCTAGCAAGAACTTCAAGTACTATGTTGAAGAGATATGGTGAAAGTGGACATCCTTGCCTTGTCCCTGAGTTTAGAGGAAATGTTTTAAGTTTATCTCCATTTAATTTGATGCTGGTTACTGGCTTGCTGTATATTGCCTTTATTATTTCTAGGTATGGTCCCTGTATGCCTGTTCTCTCCAGGATATTTAGCATGAAGCTGAAGGGGTGTTGGATTTTGTCAAATGCTTTTTCAGCATCTAGCGAGATGATCATGTGGTTTGAAACCAAATAATCCAATCAAAAAATGGGAAACAGAGCTAAACAGAGAATTCACAAAGGAGGAATCTCTAATGGCTGAGAGACACTTAAAGAAATGCTCAGCATCCTTAATCATCAGAGAAATACAACTCAAGATGACTCTAAGATTCCACCTCACACCTGTCAGAATGGCTAAGATCAAAAACTCAAATGATAGCACATGCTGGCAAGGTTGTGGAAAAAAGGGAACACTCCTCCATTACTAGTGCGAGTGTGAGCTTGTACAACCACTAGAGAAATAAATCCTGCGATATCTTGGACTAGCTCTACCTCAAGACCCAGCCATGCCACTTCTGAGTATACATCCAAATGATCCCTCACCAAACCACAAAGAGGTTTCCTCATCTATGTTCATAGCAGCCTTATTTGTAATAGCTAGAAACTGGAAACAACCCAGATGTCCTTCAACCGAGGAATGGATAAATAAATAAACAAAACACAAAAAAAAACCCGTGGTCCATATACACAATGGAATACTACTCAGCTATCAGAAACAACAATATCATGCAATTTGCAGCCAAATGGATGGAACTAGAGAAGCTCATTCTGAGTGAGCTAACCCAGACCCAGAAGGATGAACATGGCATCTATTCACTTATAGTTGGATTTTAGCCATATAGTACAAGATAACTATACTATAACCAATGCACCAAAGGGAACAGGAACATAGATTTGTTACCTGTCAATGAGACACTTTGCCCTAGTGGGGCTGCCTTGTAGGTCCCGAGTGTATGAGGAGGCTCTTGGCCCTCATATGACTGCTGAACTGGGGTGGGGGAATGATATGTAGGGACACTCTACTCTGGAGGAATGGGATGGAAGGGATAGGGGGTAAAGGGTGGGAGGGCAGGACTGGGAGGGAAAGAAACAGGGTACTGTGATGGAGATGTAACCTGAAGTAATAAACAAACAGTAAATAAACAAATAAATTGATCTCGACTGCCACTTAGACTAGTAGTTAAACTTTGGGCAGGACTTCTGTGTAACTATAACCAAATGAGATTAATTAATGGTTTTAATGTCATCTCTGATATTTCCAATGAGCTTCCTTTCATTTTTGCCTATGTTTCTTAACATGCTACTTACAAAATATATAGTTGCAGTATTATAGGAAAAAACAAGCCACATGATGGAAAAATTGAAGATTATCATGATGAAAACAAAACCTCAAACAATGGAGTCTAGAAAACTAATAGAAGCTAACATTTACATTTCAGCATTCAGCTATGTAAGGTCAGGAGTCAGTCTCTCTCATTTTAAATTCATGTTGAGTATTCATTTTGTGACATATAGTGAGTGGCATATAATTAGTAAGGCATTTGTCATAAAACCATAAAGACCTGAGCCCATGTAAAGGAGAAGAAAAAAAAGATGTGTTTGTATGTAAATGTAACACCACTACCCTAGTGCTGAGGTATGGACAAGTGGATCCCAGGGTTCATGGCCAGCACCCTAGTCTAATCAGCAAATTCTAAGCCTAAGTGGAAAGCATTCTACAGTTGGCTTCTGGCCTATATATACTTACAAATATGCATACACATACACACACACACACACACACACACACACACACACACACACACACACAAAGAAAATTCCAAGAGAATACTATGAAATGATGTGGGTTATGTGCTGAGTGGATAAGAGTTCTCTCCCAGTGCTAGAACTTAGGGATCATACTTAGAACTTTTTCTATTTGAGAAAAGGTGGAAATATTTTAGTAATCGACAAATTATACATAAGTAAAGATTGAATCCAAATATCCCAACATGATATGTTTATTTTTACCAGTTCATTCTATGTGATATGTCTTCATTTTTTTCTGATGATGGGTATTAGTGGGATCTGAAATTGAATGAGAATATCTCCCTTGAAGCAATTAGTATTCGTGATGTGACAGACTTCAGATCACTCTCTCAATGCTGGTGTGAAAAAGCCTGTGCTGAAAATACAGTATAGAGTGTAATGTTGTTTTGCAGAAATAACTTTTAAGTATTCAAATTGAGCCCTCACTATCTTAAGCTGTAGCTCTGTGATTTCATCTAATGAAAGAAACTAAATGAATCCACGCTAATGCATCATTGGAATGTGCAGAACATGAAGAACAAATCACACAAATTTTCCCACTTAATTATAGTGATAGAAATTCATTGTCATATTATTGACCTATTTGGTCATGCCCAAGTTAATCATGTCTGAACCTTTCCCAGTGGGAAATGAGCTTGTTCACTTCCTGTCTTGCAAGCATACCGACTAAAACTCAGTCACATATGCCCACAGCCCTGATCACTGCAGCCCACTGTAACCATCGTCTCCAACAGCGAAACTGCAGTCTGCAGTGAGCCCAGGAGATTTGATGTCAGAAACTCATCACTTCCTGTGTCCTCTCCTCCCCCCATTCTGCTCAATCATTTGCCACATTAAATTAAACTAAACTCTGTTTGCAAAGCCCTCCCTGCTCCCCTTTGCAAAGAGCTGTTTTGAAATCCTGAAAGAGTTTACGTGAGGTAGTAGACTAGTAAGCCAGCAACTTTAGTCTCTTATTAAAGTCAAGCATGTGTCTTTGTTTCATGTTGGTAATGATGCGGAACCATTGTGGCCCGAGTATATTTCGCCTGGACGGTGTGGGAGCGGATGCTGAGAGCTCATTACTTGGCTCCCCATCGGAATCCTGCAGGCTTCCGCTCATTGAGGAGACTGTGGGGGCTTTGACAGAATTATTATACTGAATATTTTTAGACTCATTAACTATATCACCAAGGCAAAACATCTCTTCCTCAGATGCAAATGGCTGAAGCTACTGTGGCTTTCCTTTAGTTATTGCAGAAAAAAGAATGACGCCCGAACACAACTTCAGAGGCGCAAAGGACTTTTCACGCCTGAATATTCGAATTTTGCAACTCATATTGGGACTGTGTGGGATTATTTTGCCGCATTTAAGCACCTCATATTAGAGTGCTGCTTACAAGGACAATCACATGCAATTCCCCATATTAGGCAATAATCAATTTTTTTTTAATTTCTATGTGTCCTAGAATGTGTTTGTGGGTGAGGCTTTGATGATAATGAGTCGGGCTGAGGCTTATGGTGTTCATTTCCTCAGATCGTGGAGGAACTTTGGGTGCCTGACCTAAATCTAAACTGAGAATGACTACGTAGTTAAAATAATAATTGAGGGAATAGCTTTTCTCTAATTCAGGAACGGTAAAGTATGCTGCCTGGCATGAAAGATGACACACTGCCTTAGATCATTACCACACCTTAGCTCTGCAGTCTGATTTAAGGCCCAAGAGCAAGAAAGGAATTCTAACCCACCTCCAAATCATCTTGCTCTCCTGGAACCCAGCTTAACTTTAATATCACTATGTCCAGGCTTTAAGTGATTTAATTTAGGCTGCAGAAGCCCTTTAAGAAAAAGTATGCATGGCTTAAAATGAATTCTTTAAGAATAAAGGATGGAACTAGTGTTATGGTAACTCTGCTATGAAACCCAAGTTGGATTGTAAAGAGTTTCATATTTCCAAGACATTTTGAAAGAGAGTCTTTTTTAATTTCTAGTGTATTCCTATATTCAAGTACACCAAAAAGCTACCACTCCAGATATCTAGGTTGAAACGTTCATTTAAAAAATGAACATTTGATTAGAAATACCGTTCAGTGGTTGTCGCACATTAATATCTAGTGTGTTGGAAGAAGCAGCCTTCGATTCTGGCTGTGGTTCATTTCCCACACAACAGTGCTCTGACAATGGTGACAGTCACTTCACACATCAGGAATTTCTTCTGCTTCCCATGACCACCAGGGACTCTGAGGGGATATTTCACATCTGATACATGTTCTCCTCTGGGATTCCTCCATTAGAATAGCCTTTCTGATCAACAGTCCATTATGAAACGCAGGTTCCACAATGGAAGCTACAGGGGAGATGGAGAAGCTTAGAAGATAGATAGAAAACAGTATAACAGAAAGTATGGAGCGGTATTTCACAGGTTCACAAATTTTACCCTCCCTCTGAGAACCCCAATATTCTTTAATAAAACTTGACAAGACCACATTTTCTTCTAAAATCAACACATAGAAAATATCAAATAGTGTGAGTTAGAAACTATGACAGACCTGGCCAATGCTACATTTGTGTGTCAGGAGGGGGTTTCCCTTTACCTGAAATTCTAGGAAGATAGTATAGAATTGCTGTCCACAATTCTAACAATGGTCATAAGACTGTGTACATGGCCATTCTTGAATTATTAAGACTCCTTACAAATGAGAATTCAAAATGCATATGTTACTACTAAAACTGAAGCACCATGATTTTTGCAAAAATGCATCAAAAATATCTTAAGTCAAATATATGCTTTTAGTTTTCCTAGGAAAGGAGACAGAGGGCAAACAATGTGAAAACAATATGTAACATACTCAGAAATAAATCTAGAGTTTGGGTAGGAAATGAAGGAGTGGAAAAGTAATAGAGTAAGAGAAGGACTACCCTAAGGGGGTCATTTTTAAAATAAGGATGTGAAAGAATTCAGAAAACTTGCCATGTGACTGTTTGCAAAGAAAGTTTTATGTTCATACAATATTCAGCAATCACTAATATCCTGCCTGAAATAATAGAAGAAGCAAAGAGACAGCATGAACAAAGGGCAGAGAGGTTATGAAGAGACTCTGGCTAGCTCCAGTGTGGCTGGCACGGCTCTGGCAGGACTTGTCATTCTCCCCCATTCCCTCTGCTAAAAACAAACAAACAAACAAACTAAAACCCTAAAACCATTAGATTACATTCCTAAAGCTAGCCACCAAAGCCTATTCCTTTATGTGGCCAATTTATCCTCCTGAGTCTGGCCACCATTGTTCAGCCATCAAAGTATTGAAGTCCAGAAATCAAGAGTCCCCTTTGGCTCACTTAATTAAAATTAAACACCTCATCCTAACACGAGGTTTCCCCTTTAACCTTTATAAACCATCATTTTCCAATGTGCCATGTCTGCCCTCTCTCTATCGAGATATAACCCTTTGTCACTGTCCCCCTGCCCCCCTTCACCCCCACGTCCTCCCCATCCCCAGGAAAATACACATCCCCCTCTCACTGTTCCTTTCCCCTTCTCCCTCTTCCTTTGTCTCCTGTCTTTGATAGCTTATCCATGCCCTCGGTCAGTCTAGGACAAACAAATTTTTGTGGGAAGAACTTGGTCTTGGGGATCCTGAGTACATACCAATCTCTTGTAGGTTGTGTGTGGCTCTATCATTTTTTTTAACTTTGAAAATACATTAAATCTACTGAAAGAGAAAGTTGGAAAAACCCTTGAACTCATTGGCACAAGTGACAACTTCCTGAACAGAACACCAACAGCTCAAGACCTAAGACCAACAATCAATAAATGGGACCTCATGAAACTGACAAGTCTCTGTAAGCAAAAGACACTGTTATTCAAACAAAACGGCAACCTACAGATTGGGAAAAAATCTTCACCAACCCCACATCTGACAGAGGGTTAATATCCAAAATTTACAAAGAATTCAAGAAATTAAATGCCAAGAAACTAAATAATACAATCAAAAAATGCGGAAAAGAACTAAACAGAGAATTCACAAAGGAGGAATTCCTAAAGGCTGAAAGACACTTGAAGAAATGCTCAGCATCCTTAACCATCAGAGAAATGCAACTTAAGAGGACTGTAAGATTCTATCTCACACCTGTCAGAATGGCTAAGATCAAAATCTCAAATGACAACACATACTGGCGAGGGTGTGGAGAAAGGGAACCCTCCTCCATTGATGGTGGGAGTGCAGGCTTGTGCAACCACTATGGAGGTCAGTATGGAGATATCTTAGAAAACTTGGAATAGCTCTGCCTTGGGACCCAGCCATACCACTTCTGGGTATACATCCAAATGATTCCTCACCGAATCACAAGGAAGTTTCCTCATCTATGTTCATAGCAGCCTTATTTGTAATAGCTAGAAACCAGAAACAACCCAGATGTCCCTCAACCAAAGAATGGATTTAAAAACCTCACCACAACCTCACCAGCATGTGCTGTCATTTGAGCTTTTGATCTTAGCCATTCTGACAGGATGGCTACACAATGGGATACTACTCTGCTATCAGAAACAATGAAATCATGCAATTTGCAGCTAAATGGATGGAACTAGAGAAGCTCATCCTGAGTGAACTAATCCACACCCAGAAGGATGCACATGGCATCTATTCACTTATAGTCGGATTTTAGCTATATAGTACATGATATCTATACTACAACCAACACACCAAAGGGAACATCGACATAGACTTTTTCTTTTTCTCCCTGTCAATGAGACACTTTTCCCTACTGGTGCTGCCTTGTAGGCCCCCAGTGTATGAGGAGGCTTTGGCCCGCATATGACTGCTGAACTGGGGCAGGGGACTGTTATGTAGGAACACTCTACTCCAGAGGAGTGGGATGGAAGGGTTAGGGGGTAGAGGGTGGGAGGGTGGGAGGGTGGGAGGGTGGGACTGGGAGGGGTGCAAAGAGGACACTGTGATGGAGATGTAACCTGAAGCAATAAATAAATAAATTTTAAAAATTAAAATTAAAAAATAAAAATTTTTTAAAAAGAAAACTGACTTAGAATTTAAGCAAGGAAGAGAAGAAAACCTAAGTCCTAGTTTACCTGGATCTGTCTGTTGTGTCCAGAATGGGTTGCAGGGGATGAGAGGCTTCTTTAGGTACCCAGGCAAGACACTATGTACTTGGCTCAAAATATTGCTGGTGGCAGGAGTAAGAAGATAGGAAATGGCAGTAAGAATAAGTCAAGTTATTAGATGAGTGCCTGTTTTATTGATCCTCACAAACAAAGCTCTTACACAGGAAACATTATGGTTTCAACATGAAACAATCCCCATCAGCTCAAGTATTTGAACACGTGGTTCCTAATGATGTGACTCTTTGGGAGGTTGTAGGCTCTTAGGAGATAGGGGCTACCTCTACATCACTACTGGTGGGCTTTGAGGGTAATAGCTCAACATAACTTCTAGTTAACCTCTCTCTGGTTCCTGCTCCTTCCTTTAAAACATGAGCAAGCAGGCACCCCGTGCTCCTGCAGTCATACCTTCTGCGCCATCCTGGACCACATCCCCTTAAGCCCTGACTCAAAAATAAGCTCCTCCTTTCTGCTTAACAAGTATTTGCTCACAGCAATGAAAAATGTAACTAACACAGAAGGCTTTCATGACAGTGGGACTGATTGTAAGATTTATCAGCTAATGTATGATTTGATTGACATTTCCATGTAAATGATATCACCTTGTTAAAAAACATACCTTGAATCATTTAGTTCATCCACAGCAGTAAAGCTTAACTTGAGACAATAATTAAGAAAGTAAATTTCAATATTATGGGAAGTCTTGACCATGGGATACCCTCCTCCCAATGACTATTGTTAGGATTGACTTTCTGCAGACCTTGTATTTGGATGGAAAGTGACAAAGGTCTTCTATGAGTTCTGTGAACGTGAGATCTTCACTACCTTTCTGTGTATGAAACATTTCTTCTATGAAAGAAGAGTCTCTGGTACCTTTGTGGTAGTATTTTTACTAGTTTCTTATTGCTTCATGACATAGGACTTCGGAAGTCCCACTTACATTCATTTCACATTTCCTGCAGATCAGAAATGCAAGCACAGTTCTGCAGGGGTTTCTGCTCAGCATCTCATAAAACTGCAATCTAGTCATCAGCCAGGCTGCATTCCTGTCTGGAGATCAAGGTCTTCTTCCAAGGTCATAAATTGATAATGTGACTCAGTCTTTCTTGCTGGTCATCAACCAGCAATCACAGTATAGTTCCTTGTCATCATGTCCCCTTGACCTGTCCTCCTATAACAAGACACTTGCTTCTTCAAGGTTTGCAGAGTTTTTCCTCTCCACTTACAAAGATAGACATAGTATTGCCACATTGTTTTGAGCACATCACACTGATTAGAACCAAGCCCAAAGTTCTGGTCACTCTCAAGGAGATTCTACGAGGGTCTGATTTGATAAAGCATGTCTTAGAATTATGCCTGCCACACAGGTATTACATACTAAGGAATATCTGTATTTATATATGAATCTATCTTTTAAAGATTTGACTTATAAAGGGGACTTGGCAGACTACAGAGATGACTCTGTGGGTTGCACAGGCATGAGAACCTGAGTTCAAATTCCCAGAACCTACATAAAGCTGGGCACGGTAGTATGAGCTGTAATCTCAGTGCTTCTACTAGGAGATGAGAAACAAAGACAAGATACTCTTAAAAGCTGAACAATAATGAAAAATTTTGTTTTAAAGGGGACTAGACCTAAGAGAACATTAATGTACTCCAACAGTTAACAAATAGACCCATTATCCTGACCTATACAACAGAGAAACAACAAAGCCCCCATCTCAAACAATGTGAAAGCCAAGATTGTCTTCTGACCTCTACATACACACATATGTGGACCCACACTCACACACTTGAATGTACATACTCATATGCACACATCATGTGTACCCACATGTCTCCACACATATGCATACACCATGCGTACACATTTACATGCACATGTCATGTATATAACTCTTACCAAAAAGATTGAACAATAATTTAAACAAAGGCACTTGGCAACTGGAAATTTATGACTGCTATTGTTCATCAGATATTTAGGCACTAAGCAAACTGTCATAGTTTTAAGGTTAAATTAATAAGAGATAATCAAATTGGGAATTAAAAATTGTTATTATTTCCAGCAAACACTTATTATTAGACATTTATTTGTACATTCCTCTCCAATGGGTTGTGACCTTAGAAATAAATTATCTTACAGGATGCCATGGGGCATTAGGAGTATTCCCCCTCATAAAACAGCACCTCTTTAATAAACATTTCTCAGGTGCAAAACTAATCCAGAGTAAATTTAATCTTAATAAGCTATCACAACCTATTATAAGAAATAAACTTCAATGAAAAGTTTTATCATAAAAGGGACTGGACTTGGGAGTATGTTAATATACTCAACCAGTTTAACATAATATCCACTCATCCTTATACATGGTGATTGCCCATTAGAGTACAAGTTGATCTCACTTGACAAGACAGTGTGTCTTCATTTTTCTCTTCTAAGGAAGGAAAAGTGCTGAGTGTAAAACACTTTCCTCACACGAGGGGAGACCTCACTGAATTCTACTTCCCATTGCACCTTATACGTTGTTTGCACAAATTCTCCAAGTCACAGAAACTTCATAATGGTGTTCCATGGGTTTCTATGTTATTCCCTCCTCAAGAGCCTTCTGGAACTGTGGGGCTTGCTAGTTAATAAGAAATCTTACTGCTTTGATGTATCATCTTTCTAGGAATCTGACAAGTCAAGTACTTACCCACCTTATGTTTCTGGCAAATGGTAGTTGGAACTCTCCAGAAGAGATGTGGCCAGGAGCATCTATCTATTCATCTAACATCTTTAGCTTACAGATAAAGACAGCTTAGCCATATTCACAGAGTATCAAAGCATGCAGCTATTTATTCTGTGTATATCTGATCTTCATCTTGGTCTCTGTTACCATTTTCTTTAATCAATCTGATACAGATCAGTTTGCAATTCATTTTCTGTTTATTTCCTAGAGCATCTTTTTGATAAAAAATAGAGCATAAAGAAAACTATACTGATATAAACCAAAATCATATTTTAAACTACTCTTTGAGTAATCCTATTCTGGACTGCACAGCCACTCCATGCACTTAGATAGCAGTCACTGTCCTGCAGAAAGGAACAATCTGTCCATAGATGCAACTCCCACTGTGCATTTAATCTCTGTGTTCTTATTTGTACAGCTGTATCATCTGAGCCATTCTCCAGTTCTTCCTTCCTCTGACAAGCAATCTCACCTACTTATGACACAGTACCACAGTAGAAAGACAAAATAAAGACCCAAGGAGCTGTACCCATGTAATTCCTGCTACACCACGACAAGCTCAGCACAGTTCCAATGAAAAGGAGTAAAGTCATTGCTAACTGTCTGTCTTAGATAGGGTTTCTATTGCTGTAGAATATGAAGAGATATCATGACCATGGCAACTCTTATAAAGAAAACATGTAACTGGGGCTGGTTTGCAGTTCAGAGGTTAGTCTATTGTCATCATGGTGGGAAGCATGGTGGTATGCAGGCAGACATGATGCTGGAGAAGTAGCTGAGAGTTCCACATCTAGACAGCCAAGCTGCAGAGAGAGTAAGACACACTGGACCTGGCTTGACCATCTGAAACCTCAAAGCTCATCCACAGTGATGCATTTCCTCCAACAAGGCCACACCTCCTAATAGTACCACTCCCTATGAGCCTATGGGAGCCATTTTCATTCAAACCACCACACTGTCATTTGAAGTTACTGTCATAACTTATTTGCTGTAATCAAAATGACTAATAAATCAATGTTTTTGAGCGAACCACTAAATATATAAACAACACAATTGTCTGTGATATAAAACCATGATTTATTCTCTTCCCATGAGAAACACCATGACCAAACACAACTTGGGGAAGAAAGGGTTTATTTCACATGACAGGTTATACAGTCCATAGTGGAAGGAAGCTAAGACAGGAACTCAAGTCAAGAACTGAACTGGAGAACATGGACAAATGCTGCTTACTGCCTTGCTTGCTACCTTTCTTATACAGCCCAGGCTCACCTGCCTAAGGGTGATGCTGCCCAGAGTAGCTGACACTTCTTCACAAATTACCAAAAAAAAAACAGAAGTCCCCACAGGCTAACGTAATGGAGGCCACTCCTCCATTGTGATTCCATCTTCTCACAAGTGACTATGTTTTCATCAAATTGACAAAAACAACCTGTGTAGCCACATTGGACATACTGCGTCATATCAAATTCCCCAAAACGAAATGTCTTGTTTGTGGTTCTCTCATTTCACACGTAAGGCCTTTATGAGTCCATGATGGACCTAACTGCTTCATGCATGTTTATCCCCACAGGTTTCTTCACAGAATGCCTCAGGTAGTCACATTTAATTAGATTAAATTGGGATCTGATACAAAACCTATTTACCTACCTGCTAGTTCATACTCTGTTGACCATAGTGATGAACTTAATGATTATTCTAGATGAATATTCCTCTAGGAAACCTTCTAGTTCAATTTTACTTGAATAAGATGTGGTATGTCAGCCTCTCGTTTTCCTCTGGATTTCATTATATAAAAGTACAGATGCATTATTGCCGCAAGTAAGAATCCTTCACTCCTAAGCAAAGAGATATTTGGGCCCCATGATACATATCCAAATGTATATGCCCATAGAAGGACTGGAACTCTGGTAAAATTTGGCAGGATAGATTGCTTATTTACATTTTTCAAGGCTTTGACTTTTGTTCCTATATTTATCTATATTTATCTTGGATTTTTCTCTCTCTGGAGCCACCTTTGTGAAATCCTTCCCTAAGGTAAGATGAAGGAAAATTAGATGATGCTAATAAATGTCAAGAAAAGTAATAGAAAACAAACAATAAGAAGCTAGAAACTGAGAGTTTTAGTGACCAACCAAATGGGGATGCTTAAAGGAACACTGGTGGGCAACCCTGAGAGTTCTCTACATCACCCCTGTAGGTGAGGTAAGTCACAATGCCATAACTAAACAGACAGTGAAAATGAGCAGGTTAGGGAGAGAAGAAACAGCCTTGATCTATTCATTTGTCTTTCATCTATCTATCCATTTATCCACCATCACTTATTTATCATCTACCTATCGATTATTTATTGTCTGTCTATCTATCTACCTACCTATCTAGCTATGTACTTATCTATCTATCTATCTATCTATCTATCTATGTACCTATCTACCTACCTATCTATCTTTCTATCTATCTATCTATCTATGTACCTATCTACCTACCTATCTATCATCCATCTATCTATCTATCTATCTATCTATCTATCTATCTATCTATCTATATTGCTTCCTGATAAAGAAAGGAGACAACTTAAGTATAAGCTAAAATTCTGCCACCAATGGAGAATCAACCAAAACTAAGTATATAAGAAAACACTGTAAGAAATCCCATTACTTTGTAAGCTAACTAAAAAATAATAAAATAAAGATCTTGAGCTCAAGAGAGCACAATATTCTAGAAAGTTCCTGCTAAAAATTTCATTTAAAACACAATTTGTAAATCACAGTGATGTGAGCTTTTCTAGAGATAATACCCTCTCCTCAATGAAGGCATGGAAGAGAAAGCACCTTTGTTCTATTACTATTCCATGGCATAGTAATTTCTGTTACAATATAGGCCCGTGTTATACAGAGTTAACCCATGGCCTTGGTTCAACAGGCATAATAGCTAATAAAATTTTACACTTTGTTGTAATTGCAATGAAAAGAAGTCAGCATTTCTGACACTCATTAAAGACCTCATATTTATTAATTAAGTCACCTGGACAATATTTGTTAAGGACTTTCCATTCACCTGGACTTGAGCAAAATGCAGGGAGCCCTGTTGGCTCGCACACAGATCCAACTCGCAGGATGTAACACAGGAAACAGGCAAACAAGGGGACTACACACCTGAAAAAGCTAGGCCTCATCTCTGCAGACTTGAGAACCACATGCAAAGCAAAGCTGCTATCATTTCTTCTTTACAAGCTCTTTTAAAGGAAAGCCCATATGGTTGGTCCTTCTTTTATCCTTCGTTCTTTGCTCCTTGTTCCTCAGAAGTCTTTCTCTTCTTTTGGGATGTCTTTATGTCATTTACTTCACAGCTTCAGAATTCTCTCAGGCGTCAGTCACCTCATGATGGTTTTTCTTGTCTGAGGTTTCGGTGCCTTTTCTGAATACCAATTAGCCAACATTTAGGAATGGACCGTAAACACTTTTGTAGTTCGGCTTTCCATTTTAAATTTAATCTTTCAATTTTAACATTGACTTAAATCTTGTATTGGATAAATTCCAGAAACTTGATCCCATTTGTATTCCAGCAACAGTGAAATCTTAATGATTTGATACCCCCACATGTCATGTAGTGTAAAAAAACAAAGGAGTGATGCGCCTCAACTAAGCTCAATTACTGAAAGTAGGAGAGAAGTAGAAAAAAAAATTGATCAAGTTGCTGTAGTACTTTAGCAACCTGACATAAAATACAATAAAACTGGTTCAGCTCTCCTACTTTATTTTTCCCCAGGATTATGGCTATGTTTCCCCATGTTACATGTAGAACTCAGGACACAATTTCTGAGACAAGAATTGAGAAAAACAAAATGTTCCCATGGTTTCTAGTTTACCACAAACACAATGCAGTGTTTAAAATCCCTGACATCAGATTTATACATGATGATAGATGCTTGTATTAAATGGATGGCTTCATTAAAACAAAACTCTTCAGGGACTTGCTAAGTAAAATAGAAATTGGATGGTAATTTGATTATTGATGTTATACAGGGATGAGTCCTGAGGTAGAATCCCAGAGGATTTGTTGGGAATAAGGGTGAGAGATTTCTCTCTCTCTCTCTCTCATATATATATATGTATATATACATATATATATGCATATGCCTGGAGAAGCAATCCCAAAGATAGGACAAGTGTAACTGGAAACTTGAAGAAATAATGATAGTTAATAAAGAAAACAGAATGTCCATGTTAAAATTGGCATTTTTTTTTCCTGTGATGCAAGGGTCCTATTCAAAAAGTGCTTGTTGGGGTCAACATGGAAAAGTGTCTTCAGTAGTTTTAAAACATTGTTTTTACCATTTTATCAAAAATTTATTCCTTTATCATACAATATACCCTGATTAGAGTTTCCCCTCTCATCTGGATCCATTCCCTTTCTGTCTCTCATTAGAAAAATAAAGGCTTCTGAGAGATAACAACAAAACATAACAAAGTAACATATAGTAAGATAAAACAGGACAAAGCAAACCAACAGAAGGAAAAGAGCCCAAGAGAAGACACAAGAATCAGAGACCCATTCATTCACACACTCAGGAGTTCCATAAAAACTCTTTCCACAGGGTTCCCTGAGCTCTGAGGGGAAGGATTTGATGGAGATGTCCCATTTAGATCTGAGTATTCCAAGGGCATGTGCTTTCTCTCTCTCTCTCTCTCTCTCTCTCTCTCTCTCTCTCTCTCTCTCT
>CAJQZJ010032044.1:353933-368411 GCA_907164525.1 Lophiomys imhausi | reverse complement strand
TCTCTCTCTCTCTCTCTCTCTCTCTCTCTCTCTCTCTCTCTCTCTCTCTCATACACACACAGAGAGAGAGAGAGAGAGCATAATGCCTGGTTGTGTACCTCTGTATTTTCTCCTATATGCTTCAGGAGGAAGCTTTTCTGATGATGGCTGAATAAGACACTGATCTGAATTTATCAGAATATCATTAAGAGTCATTTTTATCACTACTTCTTATTTTAAGGCCACTGGTATTTTGGTTTTACCCTAGTTTCTCTGGACTATCTAGTCTCTGGTTCTTGATCTCCCAAGAGGTGTTGATTAGGGCCATCTTGTGGAGTGGGTCTAAAGTCAAAACGGATATTGGGTAGCTACTCCCACAAATTTTGTGCCATCATTGCCATAGCATATTTTTCAGGCAGGACAGCACTGTAGATCAAAGATTTTGTGGTTGGGTTGGTGTACATATTTCCCTTTTGAAAGCCCAGAGTACCTTCCTATACCAAAGATACTAGAATATAGCTGTGGAGGTTATATCAATCTTACCTTCAGATATTTGATGCATTTGGAGTTGAGATTTGTGAAAAGTGAGTGATAAAATTCTAGTTTCACTCTTTTGCAAGTTGATATCCACCAACGTTTGCTGTAGATGCTGTTTTCAGTGCCAGCCATTTGTTTCTCCAATATGTACGTTTGGCATCTTTGCCAAAAATCAAATAGCTATAGTTTCTTGGACATAAATATATATGGGTCTTCAATTCTATTCACTTGATTTAAATGTCTGCCTATGTGTCAGTCAGTACCAGGATATTTTTATTACTGTGACTTTGACTTTATAGTACAACCTTCCTTCTGTAACAACTCTTTTCTTGAATAATAAATAAAATTTGCTACATATTTTCACACACATGAAGGAGTCATTCTCCACTGTACAGTTCCCTCTTTCCTTAGACACTCACACAGATTACTTCATTCCTGTTCGTTATAGTTAAAGTTCTTCTGGGATATGCACAGCCTTCTTTGATGGTGTCCCTGAGTCTCATATGTTTGTTGACCTTTCAGAGTTTATAAATCTTTTGTGTCTCAAGTTAACTTGCTTTCTCCGGAGAGAATGGATGCCAATTGTATCTCAAGTCCAAGAGGGAAACAAAAACACGAGGGTCATGAGATGTGTTTGGAGTTGAGTCTAAGAGCCAAAAGACAAAAAGCACCCACTACCTTCTTGGCAACCATGCGCCTACTTGTTCAGGCCTCACAAGATGTCCCAGGCTCTGCCCATAGGAATTTTCTTATTGTACTTCAAACCCATCAATGCAAAAAAAAAATTGTGTGAAGAACTTATTCCTTTTAAAATAAGAATGCCCTTTAGAGTCCCTTGTGAATTCTCTTGTTTACATTTTCTAAATCTCAAAATCAATGGAGTAAATTATTCGGGGGGGGGGGGACTTACCAAATAAAACCCTGTTGGAAATACTATGGCTCTTAGTGTTACTGAAGGCAATACTAAAATTGAAAATAGCTTCCAGCGTTAGACTGAGTCCCACAAACTGAGTCAAAGGCATCCAGACACAGTCTCCCTGCTCTAATCATGACACAGGCTACCCTCATCACTCCACTTCTGAAACCAAAGCTCTTAGACACTTATATCTTGACAGCATTCCTTTATCTTTCCTATTACATCACTCCAGATTTCCCTATAGAATCTTCACTTTTCTGAACTAAGCTGATGTATCAGAGACCTAACATGTCACTCAATTCCTACTACCATAATGGAAGTTAGTGTTTGGATCCTAAATATACATTAAATAAAAATAATGAGTAATGTTATGTTCTAAGCTTAATTCTTAAATAAGTCCACAGGGAACCTATCTAATAATGGCAGCCATCACAGTGAAAGAAGGAATGAAGGATACCATAGAGGGAAAAATACTTAGATGCTAATATTAACAGAACCAGCTGTTGGATTCAAAGCAGCCCATAGGTAGCTCTGCTGGTCTGACAGTACTTGCTTGTTTTGGTGGTCATACCCCTCCCAAGTTTCTACTCAGGGCAGCTAGTCATCCCATTTGGCCTCACAACCCTGGCCTCCCTGAGGCAGTGGTCATAGCTATAAGGTATTGGGGGAAAGAGTTGAGTATGGCTCCAGGGATTCCAGCTTGAGTGATATAGTAACAATGGCATCTCACTAATAAAAAGAAAAAGAGAAAAGGAAGTGGATTTGGATGAGATGGCTCCTGCAACTAATGGACCTTGGTAGTTTGACCTCAAAGTACTACTGGGAACACAGGATATTCCAGTAATGAACCATAGCTAGTAGTAAAGTACACTCTGTGTTGAAGATGTTTATGTTGTAGTTAAATTTGGGAGAAATAACATTGTAGCTAGTAATTTGAGCTATAGCATCATATGAAATACCTGGAGCAGAGGATATAGAAATGGAATTAAGGGTAGACCCTTGGAAATCACTGGGGTTTAATGGTAGCTAAGGATGTAGCCAGCAAATGCAACTGAAAAGGAGAAGTGATAGAGAGACACTATGACAGCCAAGACAGATATCCCTTCTAGATATGAGCAAAGCCTAATAGATGTCATGTGGGATCATGGAACTATTTCAGTGCAATGGTCACAAAGGCCTAAGTCAAAAGAGCTGATGTGAAAAAGAAAGAGGAGGAAAAGGCTGTCAACTTCCACTGTAGAACTGAGAGTGTCCAACGGCCGTGTATCTTCCTGATGACTGCATTCATGCTTGTTTAGATGACCCTGATACCCAAGGTCATGTAACATAAAAGAATCTAAGTCTATTTTTTCAGGCATCTCTCTACTAGTACTATCAACAACTTCTAGAACAGAACAGAATCAATGGTTTCCTAGAGCTAATATATTCCTTGTATATTACTCATTGGCACCATTGGTCTTTTGAAATTTGGTTTATAATGTTTCCAAAAGAATGACAGTGATGGCATACACATGAAAGGCATTATGAGTTTATTAAAAATATCTTTGGTTGCATTTGCTGTAATCTGGATCCAATTATGCTATGCTTCAGACAGAGCTACAGGTCATTAGACTTTGAACACCCGTCATATTATCACTATTTCACATCTTGTCATCTTGAGATTCTTCTAGATCAATAACTAGAGCTAAGACAGAAATAAAACTTTCACATTGACAATGCAGGCAGTCCTCTCCTGACTCTACTTATCACAGTGGTTTCTGTAACATATTGTATCTCGTGTAAATTCTACACACACTCGAAAATGCTATATTTACTTTATATGTTTTCATCATGAATCAACTTTAGGGAAATGTGTTATTTTCGGTATCCTTGGCTCATTTGCACCAAAGTAAGAGGGCATCAGAAGAACAAAAACACATTATAGAAAAATCACTGTTTTTCTATAATATAGCAAGAAAAACTGCCACCCACAGCTCAAAATGGCCACCATAAGAGCCATCTTAGAACATTATTTTAGCTGTATTTTAAATTGCAGGGCTGGGCGGTGGTGGCGCACGCCTTTAATCCCAGCACTTGGGAGGCAGAGGCAGGCGGATCTTTGCGAGTTCGAGGCCAGCCTGGTCTACAAAGCGAGTCCAGGACAGCCAGAGCTGTTAAACAGAGAAACCCTGTCTCGAAAAAACAAAAAACAAACAAAAAAAAAATTGCAGGGCCTTAATCACTTTAGGGTAAATGACTGATGTGTACGAAAGAAAGTGAATGCTGTGTATTCCTAAGACAGTGATAGTAGAACCTTCCATATTGAGACTTTGTATAACTCCACCAGCAACTGTGTCTTTACACAAAGACTAATTTAAACAATATTTTTAATGTTAAAATTAATATTTTGACAGATTTAAAATTTTTATAATTGGCTTATCATATCTTTTAAAAATCACAGAGAATATTAGAAATAATGTTCACTCCTTTTGGAACCATTCATGGAATTTGAACATAAAAACTCAATAAAAATATCTGAGTTATGAATGCCTTTTTTGGTCAAATTTCTGTTAAAATGAAATAATCTTACTCCAGAAGCACATATCTACATCACTAAAAAGCCTCAGAATTTTGAGGCTTGCTATCACATATTAATATGTAAAAAGATTAGCGTAGTAGTGCTATAGGTCATAAAGAACACTAAAATTACAAAGAATGTGGGTAGGAAGAAGCAGCAGATCAGGGAGGGAGGAAGGGTTCAAAGAGCATAACTGGAATGTATATAATCAAAATATCATACACACAGATACAATGTTCAAAACAATTCACAGGCTAAAGAGCAGTGATAATGAGAGGTTAAATATGATCTGACCTGACCAGTGCCATTCACCTGTCTCCTCCCTGAGTACAGATTCTGTAGGACCTACCTGTCTGCCTCTCTCATTCCTAAGTACAGATGTAGAATGACTAGCTCCTTAAAGCACCTGCCACTGGTCCTTCCCCTCCAGGGGAAGACTATACTATTGAACCTTGGAACAAAATTAATTATTGTTTTTTAAATAAGATATAAATTATGTATAATAAATACATGTCTATTTTCACAAAGGAATAAACAACATTGTTAGCTATTTGATGTTAGACTTGGTAGTATCTATCACAGATAATGTTTTTATTTCCCTGCAGTGCCGTGAGGGTTTGTATGTTAACAGAGCTTCCTTGAAAAGCAGCAGTTCTGAGATGTATTGGACTCTATACAGTTTAAGCAATAGAGTAGTTCTTTACTCATTTCTGTAGAGACGAGCTACATATATGAAAGTGCATTTGAGGATACATACATGCAGATAGCAACAGCTCTTTCTTGACATAAGCTATGTGATATTCACACCAGCCTGTGAAACAGGTTTGAAAATAAAGAAATTGCTCATTAATTCTGAGATTCATGCACTGTACATACACAGCTTTGTAAGAAAACATTAAAAAATCAGTATTAACAGAATTTTGTGTATCTGTCATCCCAGCCTTGCGAAAAAAAAATCTGTGGAGTGTTTGTAATTGTCATTGTTTGGGTTATTACAAAAAATAGTTTATGTGATTTGTCTGAGAACTGCATGTCACAGATCTCTGCTGAATTAAAATTGCATTCACATGTCTCTCCTTATCAGTTTTATTTATCTGTCAGAGATTGTTAAAGGCAGTATGCTTCACTGTGTAAAAGCTTTTAACAAAGAAGGTTGGAATTATAATCATGATTTTAATAGTCTAGGGAAAATAAATACTTTTATCTTTCTATAGTCTATCACTTACCTAAATCTAAAATATATCTACTACTCAAATAATTTTTCTGTTTTGTAGGAACATACTAATTTTTGTTCCAAGTGGCCTTGATCATATCTTTTCAAACCTTTCAGTATTATTTTAACTGGATTTCTTAAGGTATGAATGTGAATCTGCAGGAGGTAGCATGGTTTCTTTATCAAGTATGTAGAGATCCATAGATGCTTCAGCAATGGGACTAGATGCCTTACCCTGTTTGTAAATAAGAAATACTTCTAGATGATCTGAAACAATTTAATTTGCTCCCAATGTAAATATCCTTCATAACATTTCCACTCAAACCACCAACTTCATATGTACCAAGTTCCCAAGCTGTGCAATGGACATATTGGATGAAAACTTTCTGGTGCCAGTGGTGTGTTGATGCATGCGTACAAGGGTACCCTTAGAAAACCTGCAACCCTTATCGAGTGCTGCTCATTATTGCTGCAAAATAATCACTCCCATTTCTACCCTGGTGCTGGTTTTTATAGACTTTTAATTCACCGGAACACTTTTTAGATTCAAGTAAAAAATGAAAGAAAAAATATAAAGATGTCCACTGTATCCTTTCCCAGCTATCCATCAACAGTTCTGTATTATCAAAACCCCACACCAGATCAGCACACTGGTTACAGTTTTAGAATGATTCTTATTTACTTAGGATGATCAGACAAAGACCGTAGCTTACAACAGAGCTTCTGAGACTGTAGGCCACAACGCCACATGGGGTCTCAAACAGTAGTGTCTCAAAAAGGTTTGACAACAGCAGAATGGATCTGAATGTACAAGGATAACTATTAATTCTGATCAGAACCGTAAGGAGCCAGAGATGTTTCTGCAGCCTTGGTTCTGAAAACACAACACATGTGCTTTGCATTATGTATGTCTTCACTCCCCACATTGCCCCCAAGTCTGCATGAAACATCTGAGCCTGGATCAGGGTTATTCTATTTTATTAACTGCAGTGTTTTTGCTGTACATACAAAATTCTCTGCTCTTACAACACCTTAATGGTTTAATTACAGAAGACAAATATTTTTAATATATTTCAACTGTCATTCCTCAGCATAATTTGTACTAAATTTTAATAACATTTTTAATAATATTAGGTTAGAACAACAACCACATCTTTCTTAGTTTCAAATTGGCTTTTGTCATTAATGAGTGCTAAAGATTTTATATATATATATGATATATATATCATATATTATATATGAAAGAATTGTTCCAAAATAATTTTTAGATCAATAAATGTTAGCTATCTATGCCTTTTCGTATACTTGTACAACTTGGGTCATCTAAAAATTTCTTGGGCAAAGAGGTCACGGGTAGCTTAAGATGCCCTGGTTTACATTACAGCTAAATCTGGTACACATTCTGTAGGCTTAAACAAATACATAACGACATCCAGACACCAAAACAGAACCAGACAAGTGTTTTAGACTCCTGAAAATGTCTCCGAGCTCTATCAGTTTAGCCCAGGACATGAATTTTAATTGAGGAGCCATTCCATCTCTCTAGTTTCTACTACATGCTGCATTAGAAAGAGGTGGTTATTGACTTGGTTCTTTCTCCTCTTTCAAGTGTGTAGCTAATAGATTTCTGATATTGGATACAGATGTTCTATGCTCTTTTTATCTACCACCTTGTTCCTTGTTCATACAAACATATACTTCTACAAAAAGTGTAAGCATGTTGCTGTAGGTTTCTTATACAGTCATCTTGATCAACTACATTTTCATTAGACCAGTGATTGACAAGCCATTATTTAGTAAAACGTAAATCAAAGGCAGGACTTGACCTTTGCCCTTCCAGTTAGAATGAACTGTATAATGCAGATAATGTAGAGTCTTGTGTTTTATTTTTCTCATTTTGTTCTTGGTGTGTGTGTGTGTGTGTGTGTGTGTGTGTGTGTGTGTGTTCAGTATAGACTTGTTTATGTCTTCTGGAAATGTGATCATGGTTCATTATTCGTATAAGCCACATGTGGTATTTGTATCTTAATTGAAAAGTCTCTTGTTATATCTGATCCTTGAAAGCAGACATTCTTACAAGGACACTTCTCATTTCCTTTAAACATTCTTTTTTCCAGTGTTCTTAAATTGCAAAAGCCAGTTAAATTGTGTGCTTTGGGGAGTTAATTTTTGGCACCATATGTCTCTAAAAATCATATGACTTTATGTAAAGCATGGTTGCAATGATATTTATGTTCTATAATCCACAGACAATTTAAGAAATTTTTAAATGAAAACATGCAAGCCAGTTACTATCTCAACATGGTAGCATACAATTTACCCACAAGATTACACAGGCTTATGTGTATAAAGATGAATTTGGTATCTGAACTCTGCATTTGTCTTTAAAACTAGGAAGTTCCAAATCATAGGTTACTCTTTAATTTTGAGAAATAAATTATAAAATTGCTATTCAAGAACTATATTAATAGCATGACTTGAAATAGAGATAAAAATCTTAAAAACAATTTCTGGAACATCTAAAAGTAGTAATTCTTTCTCTAACAATATAAATTCATTAAATATTTTGGATAGCTTTTATTGTAGGTAAGATAATATTGCACAGAAACATGACAAAAATCTTGTTGTACAAAAAACAATCCCAGTTTATGAGTCAGCAGATGGTCATGTGTAATAGGATACTGTTTTGAAAGTCAGATTATAATAGATTCTCTAAAGTAAATGACTTCAAGCTACAAAGATGGCAGGCGCCTCCTCGCAGAAACATCAGCTTAACTAATGGTTCTTATTTGTTAATAAACTGATTCACTACATGATAAGTTAAGGATATATGTCAATAATGAGTATGTAAGCATGTGCCTAAATCACCTCTGTATGTGCAGACACTGGCTTTGCATGTTTGAATGGGTACAGGGCTCTCTTCCCCCTCTACCTGTGACCTCAGTACAGGGCTCTCTTTCCCTTCTACCTGTGACCTCTTTCTCAGAGCTGACCACCAGAGTTCCTTCAGTTCTTCTATTCCATTTTCTCCTTAAGACCATCTTAATGTAACAATCAAGTTACTGTGAACAGCATTATTTTTTAACTTTTAAACATTAAATCACACTGTATTATATAAAATATTTGAAAGTCTAGCATATTTATTTTATTGTTAAGGCTAGTGAGTGTTGGGCTACAGCCATACCTCAACCAGTTGTTCATAATTCCAGTAGTAGATCACTACTACTACTACTACTACTACTAAGGTTGTTTCAAAATGTTCACCATTTCAAGCAATTGTTTTTGTTGAAGTTTTTTTTTGTTTTGTTTTGTTTTTTGTTGTTGCTGTTCCTTGAGAGGCTATGCTAATTTTTTTCCAGAAAACTTCAGAATCTGTGAAGTGTCATTGCAAATTACACAAATCAATCTACTCAAAACTCTGATTCTGAGATCTGTGTAGATCAGGGCTCCTGATTCTGTAAATCAGTGTGACTGTATTTCTAGAAAAAGCTTAGCTAATGGTGATCCAGAGGGACTGAGAACAACATTCAGAGAATTCCGATCTAGAACCCATACAGACTCTTCAACTTCTACACAAAATGTCAAGTTGATCTCCACTGTTTTTTTGTGAAACTATACACAAATTGATGGAGTGGTATTAAGCATTCTAAATATTAACTAATTGGTCCTGCTGGTTGTCTGTTATTTACATTGTCTCTGATTGGTTAAATAAAATGCTGAGACCTGAGATTTGGCAAAGAAAGAGAAAGGCAGGACTCCTGAGATTAGAACAGGAACTCTGTGTTTTACACAGAAGATTAATTAATTCCAGCCAGAAGCAGGAAGAAGGAGGACATACACCATGGGTTAGAAAAAAGAACCTTATTCCACATGGCCAGGATCATCGTCATAGCTTAGAGAATAGTGGTCCAAGGGGACGTATGTATATATGGGGTCATATTTGGGTAATAGAATTAAGAGCTAGCTTGGGTGGGCCAAAATTGCTCAATTCAAGCCAAGGCTTGTTAAAATTCATGTGGTGTCTGTATATACTCATTTATAATGGCAGAATAAGGATTAACAGCCACAAACCAATTAAATATAACCTAAATACTGGTTAAATAACTTAATTAGCCTTTCTTTTTCTACAAATGGTGCCCAATATGGGGCTCAAATCATGACCCTGAGATTAAGAGTCTCATTCTCTATATCCTTTTAAATCCTAAACAACTCAAGTTAAATTGAAATTTATAACTATTATGCCTTCAACCCCATCAAAGACATAAGAAGGGATAAAGTTATTGAGTAGGAAGCATAGGAGAGCAGCTTCCAAAAAGAAATATGACTGTTGGTTGCCTAGACAGTCCCAAATATCTATCAGTATCATTGGAGCATCATCTTCTGCCTTCTGGCCAAGCATTTTTCATAGACTAAATTGTGCAGTAGGAAATATGAAGAATTTTCCCATTCTGTCTCTGCAGAATCAGGGTATCGACTTACCTTCATTTTAGCTCTGGTCCATCTTGGGACTGTATATAGTCTGTTGAGAGAGCAGGGGCATTTTTGCCCAATAGGAATTATCTCCTGATGGGAGATTTCTTTTTGATGCTCATTATTTTCTTCCAAGTGAAATGGGAGCTGTCAGGAGCTGACTGTATTAAGTCAAACAATTCTTAAAATAATAAAAACATCTTTAAATGCCATTTTCTGTACATCTCTGAGGGTTTTGAATACATACATTGATTTATATATCTTTCTTCATCTTTGAACAAGCAAACTGTAAAATTCTATTAAAATTAATCTTATTTTTATCAATATACAAAGCTTTATACCAATGTATCAAAAGGTAACCTTATTTTAAGAATAACAATAGTTTTAAGTTTCAGAGCAGATTCAATAATCTATCCTTATATCTTATCATTTCCATATTATATATATATATTCCCCTTCTTGTTTCTTTTTAAGTCTTTTCCCCCATATAAGAGAAAAAGAAGGATAGAAGAAAGAAAAAGAAATAGAAAAGTCCTTGAATCTAATCTCCTATATCTTGCTTAACAAGACCATTTAATAATTTGTAACCATTTTCCCCAAATAACCAAAATATTATACTCCCCGCCCACCTTTTGGGAATGGAACATCACTCTCTTAAAATTGCTTCCTGCTGAATTGGGATGTAGAAAACCTGTTTGGGGGCCCAAGTAAAATGGAAAAAAAAATGGTTAAGCAATTTAATAGTAACATTTGTTGTCCAGTCTCCATGTGCTCAGCAACTTGAATGTCCTCAGCAGTTTGTAGTTCAAAGTTGAACTTTGGATAGGAAAGTTCAGGGCTTCATTGAAGTCCCGGCTGGAACAGTCTATGAGCTGGACCATCTGGACTTGTCTTGTCTTCTTTGGTGTTTGGTCCCTTTGTTCTGAAAATATATAATTTCTCACAAGTAACAACAAATCTTCATAGCTTCATGTATATTTGCCAATCCACTGAGTTGAGCATATTAGGGTTATTATTATTGTGAGGAAACATCACAGCCAAAAGCAACTTGGAGAGGACAGAGTTTATTTGGCTTATCTTTCTGTATCACTGTTTATCATTGGAGAAAGTTAGGGCAGGAACTCAAGGAGAAATCTAGGGCAAGAACTCAAGTAGGGTGGGAACCTGGAGCCAGGAGCTGATACACAGGCCATGGAGGGGTGCTGCTTACTGGCTTGCTCCTCATGACTTACTCAGCCTGATCCCAGGACCACCATCCCAGGATGACTCTGTCCATAATGGCTTTTGCCCTTCCACATCAATTGTTAATTAAGAAACTGTTCTACAGATGTTGCTATAGCCCAGTCTTATGGAGGCATCTTCTCAATTGAAGCTCCCTCCTCTCCAATGACTCTAGCTTGTGTCAAGTTGACATAAAACTAGCCAGCATGACTGACCCTTTGTCAACTCAATACATAAACACATCATGATTATTCCACAACCTTTTTTCTTATTCATTCCCAAGACCTCACTTTAATAGGAACATCACAATATAAAATATTCCAAATTTTAAAAGCCCCACAATCTTTAAAAATTAAAACACCTAAAACTTCAGTCTCTTTAAATAGCCAGTCTCTTTTAAGATCGAAAGTTTTTAAAATTCAAAGTCTCTCAACTGTGGACTCTTATCAAATTAAAAATAAATTAAATACTTTATTACTTTAAGATGAATGAACCAGGACAGAATCACAATCTCATCAAAGCAAAATCAAATTCCAGAATTTTAAACAACTCAATGTCCAATTATCTGGGATTCACTCATAATATTCTGGGCTCCTCCAAGGGGTTTCTGCCACTTCCCCAGCTCTGCCCTACAGTACACACAGCTTGTTTTCTAGGCTCCAATTGGCTCCACACCACAATGGCTGTTCTTGGTGGTCATCCCATGTTACAGTCATCTCCAAAACACCAGTGTATTCTGCAACTGGGCTGCACTTGCACCAGTAGTCTCTCCTAGGTTCTCCTTATGATGCAAAGCCTCAACTTTTCTCCATGACTTTTCAATCCTGGGGCTTCCAATTCTATCCAGCTGCATCTTTACCAATGACCTCTCCTGGCCTCTCAGTGCCAAGACTCCACTGTTCTCATAACCTCTTCATGCCTTCAAAACCAGTACTACCTAAGTAACTCTTACAGTACCAAGATGGACTGTCTGCATAAGGTACAATCTTAGGTGACTCTAGAGCACAGCTTATGTGCACTCTCAGGAATCACTTTCCCAAAGATTTCACCACAACATTTCTGGTCTCTTCTTAATCACCACTAATTTCTCAGCCCCAGCTGACCAGCATCAATTGTCTGAGTAAAGCAAAGGTTTTTCTACACTGGTGCTGGTCTCTTGTTAAACACAACTGCCTCTTCAGTGTTAGCTAACCAGAACCACATGAGATACCGTGACCAAAGCAAACTGGGAAGGAAAGGGTTTATTTGGCTTACACTTCCACATTACTGATCATCACCGAAGGAAGTTAAGACAGAAACTCAAGTGGGGCAGGAACCAGGATGCTGGAGATGTCTAGGTTGAGGGTCTAATTTACTATAAATTTTTTTTAAGTTATAACATAATTACAACATTTTTCCTTCTCTTTCCTCCCTCCAAACCATCTCATACACTTCTCTCTGCTCTCCTTCAAATTCAGAGTCCCTGTCCTCAATAATTGCTCTCTCATACGTGTGTGTATATAATATACATGTATATATACATATATATGTATATATAAACATATATATATATGTACATAAATATATATTTTAGGAATGTATCTGCTCAGTCTATATAATGTTACTTGTATTATAGTTTCAACACTCACCATTTGACACAAGAAAACCAATGGTTGTGCTCCTCCCTGAGGAAGCCCACCTCTCCTGCCTCCAGCTTTCTTCAGTTGCCTAGATCTCTTCTGTAGGGTCAAGGCCTTGGGGGTTTGTCTGCATCCAGTTTGGCATATCCATTGTTGTCATTGTTTAGCTCATGTTAGGGCAGTTGTGCTGGTGAGATTTTATGGATACAGATCCTGATGCTGCTAGGAGACCCAATCTCACAGAAAACTCCCTTATCCTCTGGCTTATACCATCTTTCTGCTTCCTCTCTCACAAACGTTTCCTGAGCCCTAGGTGCAGGAGTTGTGTCATAGATATACCCACTGGTACTGGGCTCTACAACTCTACATTTTGATTGGTTTTGGTATTCTGCAATGGTCTTTATCTGTTACTCAGAGAGGAAACATGTCTTCATATGATTTCAATTCTTTCTTCCTTCTGCCCAAGATGAGTAGTTACAGATTCCCAAAAACTCAAAAAATGTTGAAGTGTTATTCTTTCATTGGTCCTTAATGACCTTCTCTACTCAAGAGACTTCAAACTGTGCTCACATATTGATAGATTTAAGTCCTTCATGGTATTTTCAAGCAAAAACACAGACAGATGAATAGAAATAGATTAGTGTCCAGCTGTCTCTCCTCACTGGGCTTATGGTCATGAGAGCACTACCTTTTAGCCATATTGTTAGCACAAATCAAAGAGTTCCCACTTGAGCAAACTGTCTTCAGTTTAAAGAACTTCTTCGAAGCCTGACTTTGTCTTACTTCTGGCTGCTATAATTCTAATTTATCTTTCCTTGTGACAGGCAAGTTTTACTCGGGGAGCTGTTTCCAGGATCCTGGGAACTCATGGGAAAATAAGGTCTTCTGAATGCAAAGCTAACTCTCAAATAATCACATCCTTGACATGGAAAGTACAGACCAAAAAAGAAAAGGAAAGCAAACGCTGCACTTCAGCACCTCCACTCTGTGGAGGTTGTTGTTGTTTTTGTGGTACCAGGGATCAAAATCAGGACCTTATGCATGCCACACAAGGCACCATGCCCTTCAGTGACACATCTGATGCTACTTGATGAGACCAAAAGAGACCATCCCCGAGTGACCCACTAAGAACCATTACTTCAAACGTATTACTGTGAACATTCATTGTCCAGTCTATGGATAATCTATTCTATGTTTAAGCAGGGTAAATTCCCACTTGCTTTGTCTTGAAAGTTTCATATTACAATAATCTAGTAGAGCAATGTGTAAGTACATAACTCAATGCAAACATGGGATATGTGCATAAACTTTTATAATTTACTGTCTACTAACATCTGACAGATGTAAACAAGTACTCATTTCACAGTACAGCCTATTTTTTTTAATAATTTATTTTTTATTTCTTCAAGTTACATCTCAATCACAATCCCCTCCATACTCCCCCCTCCAGTCCCACCCTTCCACACCCTCCTCCCCCTCAGCCCCACCATCCTCTTCCCTTCTTTTTTTTTTTTTTTTTTTTTAGTTTAAGGTATTTATTTTTCCCCCCAACAGCTCTCCCTTTCAGTCCAAATAATGGTTCTTTTTCTTATAACTATAAACACAATACAAAACAACAGAAATAAATAGGCCACGATTATAAGAGTTATATGGCTTAGCATACATTCCCAATGTCCAGTCCATATGTATTTGGCACCTGACTTTAACATTCTACTATCTAACCATCCCCATGAGTTTAAAGTACTATATCTAACTCAGCTTTCATACTAACTTGCCTCATAATTTTAAAAATATCTTCTTGGATCCAGAACACCCTCTTGATTCCTAAACAACTCAAAATTTAACTATGAGACTCTAGGTATCTATTCTTCAACCACCTCAGAGACCTGAGAGGGATAAATATATCTGATTATATAGGAAGGAAGTGCAGGGCCTGCAGCTTCCAAAACTAAAAAATGACATACCA
>CAJQZJ010032044.1:318890-346625 GCA_907164525.1 Lophiomys imhausi | reverse complement strand
TGTGTGTGTGTGTGTGTGTGTGTGTGTGTGTGTGTGTGTGTGTGTGTATGGGTGTGTGCCTGCGCGCGCGCATTGGGATGTGTCTTCTTCAATCATCCTCCACCCTTCTTGAGACACCCTTCTCACTGAAATGCAACCTGGAGCTCTGTTCGGCAGAGACTGGCTGGTCAGTTATCCCAGTTACCCTGGCTCCACCTCCTCAAAGACAAGATTTTAGTCAAATGCCATCATATTGCACCAGGATGTTGTTTTCATGAATGCTAGAAATTCAAACTCAGGGCCTCATGCCTGCATGCCACGTACTTTATCATCACCATTCTGCCTCCAAAAATGTTGATGATGATTTCCTGGAGATAATTTGAGGCCAACTGTGATTTATAGAAAACATGGCTCTTGTTCAGTCCATCTACCTGTCATCTTCCTTCTTCGGTTTAGTTCATCCTTCTAAATATATATGGAGGTGATTTTATTTGAAAAGTAAGACAGTTGGGCCTAGAATATAACTGTGGTTCTAGATGCATGTGACAATTTGCTACCTGTGTTTGAATCTGGAAAAGCATTTAATGACTCTCTAGTCATTGAGAGCCTGCAATACTTGAGAAACCTCTGTTGATCAAGTGAAGGCTCTTGGCAGAAGGTTTCTCAAAGTTGTTTCAAGCTAATATTTTACCATTTAAAGAGTCATAAAGTATGTTAAAGAGGACATCCCCCCCAAAAAAACTGGCTATTTTGTTTTACAAAGAAACAAAACAAAATAAAAAAGCAAAAAACAGAATCTCTCGCTGAAATGCAACCTGGAGCTCTGTTCAGCAGAGACTGGCTGGTCAGTTATCCCAGTTACCCTGGCTCCACCTCCTCAAAGACAAGATTTTAGGTAAACACCATCATATTGCACCAGGATGTTGTTTTCATGAATGCTAGAAATTCAAACTCAGGGATTCAATCAGTTTAGAACATTCAGACATTAACCTTTGTTAAAAACGACATTGCAACTTCTAATACCATGCCACAAAACCAGGGACTCATGCAATCCTCCTGCGAGGATCAGATTTAAACTGTCTTCAGGACCCCACTTTCAGCCAGTCTTCCCAACTTCAGCATACACAACTGCCCCTTTGGTCTCTTCCTTGCCCTGACAGGGCTTAGTCCCTTCTCTCTAGCTCACACTCTTCCTTCTGCAATACCCCTCTTCACTTGCCTGTTGAAGATCATCTGTCTCAGTGAATGTCACTCTGAAAAGTCTTCCAAGTCTGACCCCCTCCTGCTTCTGCTAGGCCACTAGACTTCCCTGACCTTGGTCACCTCATAGTGCGATAGCACTCAGCTGATGACTCCCTGTGTTTGTCTCTGTGCCCTTCTTCCTAGAAGTTTCTAAGATCCCCCAGGGCTTTACTGGGTTAGGGACATGAATACCATTCTTCCTTAAGATATTTTATCGGTATAATATTAAGTTTCCCACGTTTGACACTGATGGATGTCTACTTCAGTTTCACTTATTACGTTCGTTTAGCATTGAACATAATAAGTTCACAATGGGGTCACCTAGTACATTTGCAGAGGAGTCTCTGGCTGTCAGCTATTCAATCTGATTCAATAGCAGTAAACATTGCTTTACAGCCCATTGTCAGATGACTTGATCTCAGGATTCACTTCTGTGTTGATGTTGGGGAATCTAAATATTTTATATATCTAAATGATTATTAAAATGATGCTGTAAGATTTTACTGAATTACTGGATGAAAAAACATCAATAAAGATCACTACTATTCCTTCTTCAAAGAGAAAATAATAGTATGTGTCAAAATGCAAGGATTCAACTTTAGAAAATATATCCATGTGATTTAATATAAATAATAATCAAAGGGGGGACTGTTTCTTATTCAATATACAATAAGCAGCAACTGTTAAGAGCAGCAGCGTTCTTTAATAATAAGCTACAAAATAACAAAAAACAAAATTCCCTCCATTTCATGTTTTATAAAATAATATATGAGGTAGAGACACTATATAAAAAATGTCAAAACTATCATTATTGTCATTGTGGTGTTTCTCTTACTAAGAGAGAGAATAAGCATTACAATGTTTGAAGATTTATGTATGTGAGTGTTTTGCCCTCATGTATATATAAGTTAACATCTGTATCTGGTGCCTGTAGAGGTCAAGAAAGGGTATCAGATTCTTCAGAACTGGAGTTTCAGATGGTTGTGAGCTGTCACATGGGTGCTGGGAACTGAGCCTGGGTTTCTGCAAGAGCTTCCAGTGCTCTTAACTGGTGAGCCATCTATCCACAAGGAAGTACTAAAATTAAGACAGCTATTTAGCATGTCAGCTTGAAATACAAAGCTCCCAAGAGTAAGCTAAGTAAATGACAGCTCAATCCTTTCAGAAAGAGTCATTGAGTAACAGTGAAAAGATGTAAATAAGCAAATATATGTCCTTTTCATAGGATTGTATGGAGAAGATGCCAATTTTTTTAAATGTCAAATTTTAAAAGTTCATAAATTTAACGAAATCCTACTCAAATACAAACAAGATTTATCAGTGAAGCTTGAGGTGATTATAAATAAATCCTCAAGAGTAACTTTGACATATTATAAGAAAAAAATAATGTGTTGTTGGGTTGACATTGGAAATTTATAACACCCTGTTGCAAAACAAAAGGCTATATTCATTAAATAAAAGAAACCATTGATAAAAGTAGGCCTGTAAAACAGGATAAACTCATTGGTAAACTTCCTTCATTAAACAATAAAATCATAAATACAATTATACCATCTCTGCTTTTCGTGTATAGAAAAGCCATGGTCAGTAGCATATGAAAGTATTCTATGTGTCCCAATAAAATTTATGTAAAAATAAGCAATGATCCTGAGAACTTAGGGAAAACCTCACATGTGTTTGGAAATTCAAATATAGACAGTTCACTTGCTAGCTGAGGTGTAATGTAAATTCCCAAAATAAAGAAAACAATGTGATTTATAAACACTATAAACTCTATAAACTACATAAAACATGAAAAAAAGTATCTTACATGTTTGAAATTACTTACTTTGTACATATACCTTTGGAATTACAGATAGTCCTTAGCTGTCATAAGTGTACTGAAAACTGAACCTATAGAAATTAGAGTCATAGAGTAATTAGAATTCAGAAATATCTCTTAAAATATATATGTGATGGAGCTAGAGAGATGGCTCAGCAGTTAGGAGCATTTATTTAAATCAGCACAAAATATATAACCCAATAGGAAAGTGAACAAGTTTCAGAAGACATTGCTCAATAACATATGTGAAGCAAATGCCCAATAAGCAAACCCAGATGTCTCTCAACCAAGGAATGGATTAAAAAACTGTGGTGCATCTACACAATGGAATACTACTCAGCCATCAGAAACAACGAAATTATACAATTTGCAGCCAAATGGATGGAACTAGAGAAGCTCATCCTGAGTGAGTTAACCCAGACTCAGAGGATGCACATGGCATCTATTCACTTATAATCAGATTTTAGCCATATAGTACAGGATAACTATACTACAACCAATGCACCAAAGGGAACAGGAACATAGACTTTGTTTCCTGTCAGTGAGACACGTTGCCCTAGTGGTGCTGCCTTGTAGGCCTCCAGTGTATGAGGAGGCTCTTGGCCCTCATATGACTGCTGAACTGGGGTGGAGACTGTTATGTAGGGACACTTCACTCCAGAGGATTGGTATGGAAGGGATAGGGGGTAGAGGGTGGGAGGGCGGGAGTGGAAGGGGTTGAAAGAGGGTACTGTGATGGAGATGTCACCTGAAGTAATAAATAAACATTTAAAAAATGACTAAAAAGTAAAGCATACTCTTTTTTGTTCTTATCTCATTCACATTTTTGAAAAGATATTTACAAGTGATGATAAAAATTCAGAGACGTAAACTTTCATATTTTATCAAAAACTTCATTTTTCTGTCATCAAAATTTAAACAGTGTATCCTTCAATTTCTATGTTGTACTAGAGAAATACTTTCAGTTTTCCACATAAACAGCATATTCTGAGTTTGTTCATAACAATACTATTTGTTGATGGTTAAAAACAACATAGACATAATGTAAATGTCCAACAATATGAGAGGGGATAAATGAATGGATGTTTGGCAAAATATATCAGCCTGTGGTGGCTAATTTCCTTTGTTAGCTTCTCAGGATTAGAATCATTGTAGGAAACAAAATCCTCTGGACAGATGGGTGAGGGGATTTCTAGATTCGGTTAATTACGGTGAGAATTCCCACCCTAATGGTGGGTGGAGCCATTGCATGGACTGGGCCTGAGCTGTATAAACAGGGGAAGTGAACTGAGCTCCAGTACCACTCTCTGTCTCCTGCCTGCACAGACAGGTGACCAGGTGCCTCACAGTCCTGTCGTCATGCCTGTATGACTGTAAAGTTTTCCCATTGAAATTTATGTAAATATTTCAAATATAAGCATTATTTTAAAGCTCCTTTCCTGTGTAGAACTGAAAATTCTGGCACTTGCTCTAAATAACCTCATTTGAGTTTTTGCGCAGGTGAGCAGTGAGGCTGTGGATCAGTTGCTAGGTTAGTACCATCAGGACCTGAGCTGGTGAGACGGCTTAGTCAGTAAACTGCTTGCCATGCAAGCATGCATACCAGAGTTTAGTCACCAGAGTTTATAAGGGTGGGGCGTGCAGGTACATCAGGCCACATTTGTAGTCCCAGTCAGAGTTGTAAAGGCAGAGACAGACATTAGAAACTTCCGGCCTTGTTTCTGATGGCTGAGTAGTATTTCATTGTGTAGATGTACCACAGCTTTTTTATCCATTCCTCAGTTGAGGGACATCTTGGTTGTTTCCAGTTTCTAGCTATTACAAATAAAGCTGCTATGAACATAATTGAGTAGATGTCCTTGTGGTTTGGTGAGGAATCATTTGGATGCATACCCAGGAGTGGTATGGCTGGGTCTTGAGGAAGAACTATTCCAGGTTTTCTAAGATATCACCAGACTGATTTCCATAGTGGCTATACAAGTTTGCACTCCCACCAGCAATGGAGGAGTGTTCCCCTTTCTCCACAACCTTGCCAGCATGTGCTGTCATTTGAGTTTTTGATCTTAGCCATTCTGACAGGTGTGAGATAGAATCTCAAAGTCCTCTTGAGTTATATTTCTTTGAAGATTAAGATTATTGAGCATTTCTTCAAGAGTTCTCAGCCATTAAAGATTCCTGTTTTGTGAATTCTCCATTTAGCTCTGTTCCCCATTTTTGATTGGATTATTTGGTTTCTTGGTGTTTAGTTTCTTGAGGTCTTTGTAAATTTTGGATATTAGCCCTCTGTCAGATGTGTGAGGCTGGTAAAGATCTTTTCCCAATCTGTAGGTTGCCGTTTTGCTCTAATGACAGAATTCTTTGCCTTACTGAAGCTTTTCAGTTTCATAAGGTCCCATTTATTAATCATTGGTCTTAGAGCCTGAGCTATCAGTGTTCTGTTTAAGAAGTTGTCACCTGTGCCAATGAGTTCGAGGCTTTTCCCCACTGCAATTTGCTGCCAAATGAATAGAACTAGAGAAGTTCATCCTAAGTGAGCTAACCCAAACCCAGTAAGATGCACATGGCATCTATTTACTTATAACTGGATTTTAGCCATATAGTACCCGGATATCTGTCCTACAACCAACAGACTGAAAGGAACAGGAACATAGACTTTGTTACCTGTTAGTGAGACACTTTGCCCTAGTGGAGCTGCCATGTAGGCCGCAGTGAAAGAGGAAGCTCTTAGCCTCCATATGCCTGCTGAACTGAAGGGGCTGATATGTAGGGGCACCCCACACTGGAGGAGTAAAATAGGTGGGAGAAGGGGGAGAGATTGTGAGGGAGGGAACTGTGATGGAGATGTAACTTTAAGTAATAAATAAACATGAAAAACAGAAACTTCCAGTGAGAGAGTCTGTGTTTTAAAAAGGGAGTTGGGGGAGATGCAAAGGACTAATGAACAATACCCAAGGTGATCTTCTGAAGGCCTTTGCACATGCACACATACATACCTGCACGCATAAACAAAAACACACAAGGCATGTCTCCCAAGATCAATGTCCATCATGAAAAGAGATATAATGATAAGCCATGAACATAGTAAGCAATTTGCTACTATGACTCAAGCCTTTCTGGTTTTTGTGTTATAGTAATACTATTATGAGGTATTTCTGAATACAAGTAATTGTCACCAATTTTTTTCCAAAACCAACTAGACGTGAACCTGTTTCTACTTCACAATATCTTCACATCCACAAGCCTACAAAGAAAGGGCTGGAGATACAATGCAGAAGTAGAGGGCTTGTCTGGTACATGCAAGGTGCTGGATTCCACGCTCAGTGCTATGAATTAATTAACCAACTAATTAGTTAATTAATTAATTAATAAAATCTTGCAGCTCCAAGTTTTACACAGCACTTCACACTCCTGGGAATTCAAGAAACTCCATCTAGGTATATAACTCTGCTGGTCACACAATGTAATGAAAGAAATGCTTGGCTGAGTTCAATTCCTTTGACTCCTGCTGCAGCTTCTACAGTATGCTTAAGCATATAAACAGAAAGAATTAAACAAATGTTCTTAGTTAAAACAGTAAAATTACTGAGTCACACTTAAGCCAGATATCTTCTTTTAGCTGTGAAATCAGCATTCTGTTCTCATCAGAAACTGGTTATTGCTAACAAACAAATTCCTGTTGCTGAAAAATCATTTCAGATTCAGAAAATGGTGTCTGAAAGGGATTTTAGCTCATTTCTTCTTACTCCTACCTTTAGGACTTATTATCTCATTATCCTGACCTGATAAAATTATGCCTCTGGAATTTTGTTTTGATTGATACTACTGAGTGAATTACCATAACATTCTGAAGCACTGAATTCACATCGTACTTACTGAATGCAAGTATGATGCATAAATATTGTAGTCCTTGATTTTTAGGCATGCGCAGCAAAACTGAGGAATTTCTGTTTATTCCAATGCATTTCTCAGGGTCTGCTTTGTGTAAGGCATTTTGGTACACTGAGGCCATAAGTACAAGGGACAATATCCATGCTCAAAGAGCATGTGACCTCACAGAAAAGGCAGGCCCATCCCACTGTATAGGTAAACCTAAAAGCAAGAAGAATTCAATCTGAGATTGGAAGGGAGGTTTCCTGAAAGGAATAATTCCTGAGCTATATCTTGAATATTGAAAGCAAAAGCTCCAAGAAAAATTACAGAATAATTAGTTACAAGGTTAAGAGTAATTGGTTGCAGGGAATAAATGATATGGTTGGCTACAAAGAAGAGAGAACTACTTGGGTCTGAATTCAGAATATCTTTGTCAAAAGTGAGATCTGGGCAAAGCTTCTAGGAGTAGCTTAAGGAAAAGGAAAACAAATCACAGATGAGTAAAGCACATTGTCCTGAATTAATACCTAATAGTAGAGGTAGGTGTTAATTTCATGCATTTTTGCCATTGGAGACATACCAGACACTGCACTGGCAATTTTTTTGTGTGTCACTAAAGGTTTTATCATGTCAGAGGATGACAGCAAAAAAATAAGAGGTTAAGTCATCAGCAAGGCCACAATATCAGCTGTTTAAGTTTGGTATCCTGGGAGAATACTGTATTTATTCAGTACTCAGTAAATCATTCATGGCCTTTCATTTCTCAAATCAAGTAGTAAAATAAGAGCCTTTGTTTCTTAGGTCTCACCCTTAATAGCAATAATACAGCTCACTTCATCATCTGCTAAGGGGGGCACATTTAAATCATTAAAATTTATAAAACTGATGTGGTCATTGAGTTAAAATATTAATTGCAGAACACATTAATTTAGAAGGCCCTCCCCCTCCTAAAGATTTACTACATAAAACTCACAGTCATTTATATTATAACAAACTCCTGGAAGCCAAAGATGAAAAGAGCAATCATAGAAGCAATACTATAGGATAAAATATTAAAAACTAATTTTAACATTGCATCAGAAGCAATGAGGGCCAGAAGACATGAGGTCTTTAGCCAGCTAGATGAACAAACAGAAGGCAAGAGTAGTCATCTTAAAGCTCTCAAACAGAAAGCGTCCTTCAAAACTGATACAAAAAAGAAAAGATGGTTATGCTGTTTGTCAATGTTCTGTACTCAAAAACTGTGATAGACCCTCAAATGGCCTGCCTGTGACAGTTTTCTTTATATAATTTCTACAATTCTTGAAAATGTTTAAGTGAGTGATTACTAATAGCAGTCATGAATCCTAACGGTACAGAGGTATGTAGCTTTCTCCAAATCACATACATATTTCCTGCAATCGTCTAAATTAGGGCAAACTTCAATAAATAATTTTAAAACAGCCAAAAATTGGAAGGAAACTTAAATCTAAACCTGAAGGAAGGAGAGAGGTCAGCTGTAACAAATAAATGAGCAGACAAACACTACATTTTAATTTATTTAAAGGACAAATTTGAAAAAGCTACCACCCTGGTTTAGGATTCATAACATCTATCTATAAATGCAACATAAATGACAGCCACAGAATAAAGGATGAGAGGAGAGCTAGAGCTGTTCTTGTTTACATCTTAAATTTAGTATGGAATAGTATGACGATACTTCAAGAGAAACTCACTGAGGATTCTTAGGCATATTACAACTCCCATACCCAACACCAAAAGAGATAGGTGAAAAATACCAATTTAAAAAAAAACAGTGTAGAATTCTGAAAAGTATTTGACTAACCTAGAAGAAGGTATAAAAAAAAGGAAAAACAAAAATAGACCAAGAAAAAGGCCAAATTTGAGGAAAATAGAAAAACAGTGGCCCTAAATCCAAATATACTAAATTTTATATTAAATATAGATGGAATAAAAAGTCCAATTGAAAAATAGAAGAAATTACAGTAGATAAAATGTCACTCTGTCTTATACTGACTGTATGACACATGTGAAAATTCTTGGAAGTGAGGGAAGAAAAAATCCCACTATCAACACTAACCATAATATAAGTGGATAAGAAATAAACCCTCACAACTACAAGTAATACCAGAAATAAGAGGGCCTCTTCTTACACAGAAGTAATCATTTAAACAACCCTAAATGTGTATACATCTAATAATAAGATCTATACATCTAAATATATAGATCATATTCTGAAAATGCTTAAAGTAGAAATTTTTTAAATGTCATCTATAGTGTAGTGTCCCAATGCTTGCCTCTCTGTAACAGACAGAACATGAAGATTTTTTAAGAAATCAAACCATGGAAGATTTGAAGGACTCCATCAACTAACTTAACCTAACAGAAAACAGTCCACCCAAAGACAGCATGGAAATGCATCAAGCTGGGGAGTATGTGTCCAAATGCAGTCCATGTACTTGATCATAAAACATCTCTTAAAACACTTTAAATGATTTAGGATAGCAATGGTTACAGTTTTGGTTTTGTTTTGACACAATCGAAACATTAAAAATAAATCCCTAGTAAATATTTGGAAGGAAATTCCCTAAATGCAAGTCCATTCTGAAAGTTAATTATAAGAGAAATTATGTAATGTCAGATAATATTTTTAACAGAATTAAGACAGTCCATGTAAGATTAGCCTCATCTGGTGAAACTGGAATATCCTACTGGGTGAAACCATTGGTTTTCCGGAGATTGGTCTGAAGGCCTCTGTGGGCAGAGCATAGGACTTGGGTAGAGAAGAGTGCAAAATCAGGTTAGGGGAATTATCAAGGCCATGTCACCAGTGGGTCCCCCTTAAGGAATATCTCTATTGCTTAATTAATACCTAATTTAGCAGCCAGCACAGAGAGCCCAGGAGAGGTCCTTGGAACATCCTGGGTACATAAGTAAATTAAGTTCTTGATTGCTAATGTAGCCCAGCCTACTTTATCCTTTATATGCTGACTCTGATGTTAAATTTTTCCATTCAATTTACTTAAGTTCCTCTTCAGCCCTTTAACATATTCTTATTTCCTATTCTATCTCAGAGTGCTTCATTCTCCCCCAACTCCTTCATGGTGTGATTCTTAGAGTTTAGCTAACCACTTTGTCATTGGACTTCTGATTCTATCACCTTTGCAAATTTCAGTATTACTCTGACAATATCTAGGGTACCTGTGGCTAATGATGCAGCTCCCATTTGAAGATAGATGAAGCAATGGTGTAATTCCAATGTTGATATCTAGGATGAAAATACATTGATTTCACAGACATACCAATATAATATATCAGAGCATTAATAAAACACCAATAAATGCCAAATCCTATGAATTAAATTCTGTTTCCCTTATCCTATATTTTTAAAAAAAAACTGACTAAACACACACATATTCTTACCTTAAAGTAAAATAATAAATTTCTTACTGCTTTTACTAGAAAGCTCTAAATTGGATGTCTTGCATTTATACTTAACAACAACAAAGGAAACAGCATTTTAAGTTGCTTAATTCACTGTTATGTCAGCAGCCCATTTTTCAAGTGGAGGAGCCATGTCAGGGGCATGGGGGAGATAAGAACCTCAAAGACAGAACTTTGAGTTTGAAAATTAGTGACTAATGGAGCATAACCAGTAGGTATTTTTCATACAACTTAGCATCATCATGACATAATGATGCTGCTTTGATGTGAGATTAACCAGGACACACAATTTTTCACTCAGAAGTATCAAGATTTTAAAACAATGAGCAATGCCTTAATAACAAGAGTAAAAGATTAAGATGGAAATTCCATAGAAAGAAAAATTTGGACATTGGCAAGTGGAACAGCCTCAGTATGCATAATACCACGTTTATTGTGGGATCATTGATAAGAAGAAATTAGGGCAATGAAGGCAATGATTCAGTAAACCTTAACAAGGAAATAGAATGTTACAGAGCTAAGATAAAGAACTCTCTCTCTCACACACACACAATCTCATCTCATCTCAAAATATGATGAGCTACATATCCTCTCAATCCACAGGATGGGGAGAATTTTGCTGTTAAGTTTTTAATCTTTTTAAAGAGTTATGCATGAATTATCACTGGAGAAAAGTATCTATAATGGCAACCCATGTAAAGAATCTATCTTCTCAAGCTAATTCTTAGGATGTCCCTAAAATAAAGTGGAGTCCTGGCAAACAAAAACAATAAAACTACCTTACATTTGCATAGCAGGTTTCAGATTCGTTGATCTGCTGACGGTTAACAGCCCTTTCTGGCAGTATAGACCCTGCTACCCATGATGGGGTGAAAATAAAGGTACAGAGGATGGACATGCTTGTGTAAAGATTCATGAGTAACAGTTGGCTGAGCTAATTGTTGACCTGGACACCCTGTGATTTTGAGGCCTAGACCCCATTAATTAAAAACTGCCTTTGATCTCTTCAAATTGGGTTCCTGCTTGAGTCATTTTACTCTAAATCAACCCTTAGGGGGGAAGAAAAAAGAAATGTCATGGGGATCCACAAATAAGATCTCAGGTTGAGACAATTATGTCACAAGGAAATACTGAAGACCATCATATAGACCTCTTCATTCCTTATTGAAATGTGGACCTGCTTCATACATTCCTTTCTACAGCTACCTGTTTCAGACATCCACTGTTTCACGACATGCACTTCATTCCACAGCACGTATCTGAAGATAAACTTTTCCAAAACCAAGTTGGATCATGGAAAACCCTCTGTGCATTCCTCATCAGCCAAATGAATGGCAGTGTTTCAGCACAGCTACAGTAAACATGGAGATAAATCCATCTATTGGAATGTCATCCATAGTTTCAAAGCAGATTATCTTCTTTAAAGACAGTGGTTTTAAAATTTAGACATTTAATTTAATTATCTTTTCCCAGAAGTATATGGGAAATCAGAAACCTAGTGTGAATAACATTATCTTCCCAGAATGAAAACTTGCAATAGCAGGGCTTTTTTGCCACAAACTCAATAATTTCAGTTTAATCACTAACTGTGTTTTTGTTTTACAGAACCCGTATGATTTGGAAAAAGAATAAAATTGCTTTTAAAGTACAAAAATAATTATGAACCACTTGAAACGTAATGTCTGTGTTTTATTTCTCATCAGAATTCATTAGTGTGTAACATCAATAATTTAGCCCATCATTTGCCAACAGTGACGTGGCTCAGTAGTTCAATCATGTAACCCTGTAAACTCACTTTCCATTAAAATGAATGTTGCTGACGAAGGACAACTAAAGAGATACTTCATTTATTAACTAAAGAGCTACTTCATTTATCAACATTTTTAAATTAGGAGTTTGGGGCCACAGAAGCTTAGCTGGATGATTGATTTGACGAATCTTTATATTAGACCTAACATCTTGTTCCAAATCAGACAATACTATGCACAAAAATAATCGCATTCCATCTGTATAACACACCACCCTGTGCCCCTCGAAGGCAGACATAGCTAGCTACATGCAGGGAATCTGTTCATCCACCCCAACAAGGACAGAAGCGCTTACTGCAGAATTAGAAAGTGTACCTCACTTGCCACTGTCTTGGTTCACTTCTTTTGGCACATTTCTTACAAAACCTACAATAAGACATTCAATAAGTTAACATCCTAATGTTGTAAAAATGATGTTGGAACATTAAGAAAATAGGCTAAATTACTTAATGATGAGTGTAAGGATCCCAGATTTTCCAAATTGTACTTTAGTGCATTCATACCTCAAAATCCATGGCAGATTGGTTCTAAGGTGCCCCATCCAGAGCATACCAAAACCCTCAGATGCTCAAGTTTCTTGTATAAAGAGGCACAGAATTTGCATATAGACTATGCACACCCTCCTGTATACTTAAATAATTCCCAGGTTTCTTGTGATACCTGGTAAAATATCAAATCTATATGCATGACCATTACACTGAATTATTTACAGAATAATAATTGAGGGAAAAAAGTTTTACATGTACAATAGAGATGCATTTTTCCTCAAATGCTTTTGATTTGCAGTTGGCCAAATGCACAAATGCAGAACCCACAGAGGAGAGGTGGCCTACACATTCAAATTCTTCATCATTTTCCCTTGACACCTTTCTGGGCTACAGTGTCTGTGGATGTCATGTCACAGTTTTGAAACAACAAGTTTCATTTTGAAGAGTTGGTCCCATGTTCTCCTAATATGTTGAGATCACATACATCAGTGGTGATTCAAGGAGGAAAAACCAAGCAACAAAACAAACAAAAATGAAGACAAAACATCCACAGCACTGTCAACACAGCATGGAATCACAGTTCCTTCCACAAGTCCAAGTTTGTATCTCACGGGCCTTTAAATACAGTTAGGAGAAAAGACCAGAAGACTGGAGAATAATCGGCCCTAGCCTTGTTTATTCCGGATGTGTGTTACTTTTTGAAAACTAGGGACATCTCAGCATTTAGACTTGAGAATTGCCAACTGGCATCTTGCCATGTTTGGGGATCAAAACCTTCTCAGGCAACTGATCCATTCAAAAGTCAAAGTCCGAGTATAAGGTTGATTTATAAAATGCTATCTTTATGGTATCAAAACTGCATTTTTTCCATCACTTCTCTCTCTTTTGAATTATCTGTCCTTCTCTCAGAAACAGTCTCACCCTAGAAGAGAGAATGTTTAACTATATTCTAATAGTTAAGAGTACTGCAGCAAATAATTCTTATGCCTCCGCTATCTTTTCCTTTCCTTAAGATATTCACTTGCAAAAAAAAAATCCTCTATATTTTTTTGAATAAGAAATCATTCACTTCACGTGCCTTGTCAATGTTGCCACAGGCTGTTCTGTGAGGCGCTGCAGAAGGCCGCACATAGCATCACACACAGCATCCATTGAGGGAGGGGGCAGCATTTGAGCCTCACCGAGGGGCTCCATATCTGCAGCACTTTGTCATCGTGATTTCTATTTATTTTAGTTTACCTCTCACCGGCATCCTAGGAAGGAAGATTTTGTTAGACAAATCTGATAAACACATTAACTTCCAGGAAGCTGGCAGGGAGGTCAGCTTTTAAGAGCAGTTGTTGCTTTTGCAGAAGACCCCTAGAGATGCAGTTCCCAAGACCCACATGGTTTCTTAAGATGCTCCTTCTGTAATTACAGTTCCAGGGGATCCGATGCCCTCGTCAGGCTTCTGTTAGCACCAGGTATGCACGTGGGCCTCCTAATGCTTGCAGGCAAAATGCATATATGGCATAAATGCATACTGCTAGGCTCACGTGCAGTGTGGCCAGGTTCAAATCCCATATTTTCTGAATCTTGGTCTAGACTGTTTCCAGAAGAACCTGCTATGACAGGCAGCTAGACTTTATTTTCTGATATAGGGGGAAGATGGAGAAAGAGAGTAGAGCTTTATTTTGTGGACTTATTATGGAATGACCTAGAGGGGAAAATGTTGGAGACAGCTAGTGATGCAGCTCTTTCAGAAGTTGCCATTTTCCGAAGTATCTCCATGTTTAGTTCCATAGTTGCTGTGCCAGTACACATACGTGCCACCAGTGTATAAGAATTACTCTGTCTCCACATCCCCACTGGCATTTGTCATCATTCGCTTTCTTTTAAAAATATTTTTAACATTTCAATATCTTTTATTTATGGTTTACTCATAGGCATAATATATTTTGATCTTGCTTTCCCCTACCCTAATTCCTTCCAGATCATCCTAACCTCCCCACCTGCCATTTGCTTTTTTGATGATAATAACTATGTCTGGGTGAGATGAAATCTCAATGTGGTTTTAACTCACATTTTGCTAAAGATCCAGCTGTACCACTCTTGTGTATCTAAAGGGCTCTATGGCAGCATATCACAGAAATGCTTATACACCATGCTTGCAGCTGTAGTGTTTAAAACAGCTAAGATATTAAACCAGCCTGAATACCACCAGTTAAAGGCTGTAAAGAAAAATGAAATTATGTCATTCATAGGAAAATGGATAGGTTGGACATATCATTATGATAGGTAAAATATGCCAGACTCAGAAATTCAAGCATCACAATTTCCCTCATATGAAAAAGCTACATTTAATTTTATAAATGTGTGTATATTTATATATATATAATATCAGATAAAATATAATAAGAATATGAGGGAGCAGATGAGGTCTAAAGAGAGGGGGCAATAAGATAGAGTGATGCACTATGAAAGTCATTAAAGCATTAGGGAGAGAACTATTTGGGTGGAGTAAATAGGAGGGTGACTGGAGAGGGCAGTCCAGAAAAGGGCTTCTAAGAACAAAGTGTAATTGACATGGGAGGGCCCACCTCACCCACTGAGGGCACTGCCATTCCTGCACATGTGTTACTGAGTGGTACAAGGAAGCAATCTGAAGGAGCCATGGAGACCAGGCTGTCCTTGAATTCACAGAGATCCGCCTGCCTCTGCCTCCCAAGTGCTGGGATTAAAGATGTGCACAACCATACCTGGCAATGTATCTTTTCTAATGGCATCTGGTTTCTTCAAGTTATCAGAGCCATACTAAAAAAAAAAAAGAAAAAGAAAAAGAAAAATCAAACTACTTTGAAGTAACCTAACTTTGCCTTCAACCAAGTTTCTAGACAATGTATAGAAATACAAAAATATTCACCAGCTGGGAAGATAAAAATTACAAAGTATTCCGGGTGCACGCCTTTAATCCTAGCACTTAGGAGGCAGAGGCAGATAGATCTCTGTCAGTTCTAGGCCAACTTGGCCTACAGAGTGAGTTTCAGGACAGCCAGAGCTACACAAAGAAACTGTCTCAAAAAAAGACAAAACAAAACAAAAAAACCCACAGATATCATAGAGAAGTAGAATTAATCAAGGAGGATATTAAACAGTTACAACTATATTCCATAGACGTGAGGCATTAAAAAACACCCAAGTTGAGCAAGTTGGGTTTAGAAATAAGAATTGTAATGACTAAGATAAACAATATATAAAACCAGATTGAAGGAAGATTTAATGTTGCGTTAAAAAATAGTAAATTTGAAGACATAACAAATAAAAAGTTCCAAGATGAATAAAGGGTATTTTAAAAGGGGGGGGATTAGTTAGTAATGTCTCCAACAAACCTGACATATGTGTACAAAAGAATACACTCACAAAAACACATATGCAACACGCCCACACACACATAACTCAAGAAGAAGATAGAACATGATACTTGATAAGTTATTATTCAGCAACAAAATGAACCAATTCAAGTCAAATTAAAGTACATAAAGGCAAGTTTATTGGGAAGCAGTGTTTGAATGGGTTCAGTGATCCCAAGCAGCCTAGGGAAATTGTCATGAGAAGGGAGACAGAGGAGAGGAAAAGAGAAATGCAGAGAGAAAAAATGCAGAGAGAGGGAGAGAGAAAGGGACACCAAATTGTCAGGATTAATATAGGAAAGAACTTTTTGGGGAGGGAAAGCCCAGCCCCTGGGCTGGAAAGTTCAGGGTAGAGGATGTGGTATGCCATCCATGCCCTGTAGCAGGTAGGGACTGAGGGATGCTGGGAGAACCTGGAGACCAGGCAACTTTGGTACTTAAAATAAATACCTCAGCCTCTTGTCCAGGGTCTGAATCCCAACAGTACTTGCAACTTGTGAGTTACACAGTGAGATCCAGCCCTATCACTGACAGACAAAGCAGAAATCAAACATATTCAGCTGTAACAAGTCTCTTTCATTTGTGTTGACTAATTGTTTGGTATAATCTAAAAAAAAAATCAGAACTATGGTGAGTAAAACAATTACATTCTATGATGTTTTTCTCCCTTAATGGGAAGCAAAAAAAAAAAAAAAATCCTGACATCGCCATAAATTGGTCATGAATGTGGTTCCTAAGCAAGAAGCTGTAAAATGCATATAACCTCCCGAGGACTCTGAGTACGGTTACAGAGGTCAGAGATGAAACCTTGCAGGCAGATTGCAACTAAAAATGCTCTACTGGCTTAGCGATCCTTCAATGCGGGCCTATGGGTGTGCTCTCATTACAGACAACAGACAATCTTTGTGTGCAAGATCTGTCATTATCAGCTTCCTCTCTGCCGTTCCAAACTAGTCTCTAGACACACTCCTCTCACACAGCAATTAAGCTGTATGAACTACTAGGAGATATGACCAGGTGCCATGCTATCAAAATCCAGTTTCCCAAGCTCTTTCCTGTGCTGGGCAGTACAGCCCCAGATCTGTGTGCCACCTTTCACATAAAGCCTTCCACAATACCAAATCCCCTCAGTTTCCTCCAGAAAAACAGATCCTGCCCTTTAAAGACTGGAACAGTTGGTAGCATAATTTCATTGTTTTGAGTCCTCGGGAGCCTAACAGCATACTAGCAGTGCAAAAAAATATTACAAACAGAATTATTGAGAAATTAAATATGTCAATATACTCATATAGTATTTAATAAGGAAAGAAGGCAGAGGGGACTATTGTAGGAAAAAAAGGAATGGAAGTAGAAAACATTTATCTCACCAAGGTGTAAAACATAGCAGCAAATCTTTGGTTTATCATATAGTTTTATGATTAGTGAAATCTATCATAGTGTAGAACATATAACCACTAAGAGAAAAAAAAAAACTCATTCTGCAGCCCAGAATACTTTCAACTTATAATTTACAATGAAGGGGGGCGAAACTTCCAAAAATTGCAGCATTCATCTGTGCTTTCCTGAGGATGGTACTGTTCACATAACCTATGTGATTTTATTCCTAAATAAGTGCACAATTTTTTATCAAAGGCAACTGATTCTTTTTTATTATTTACTTGTTTTTTCTAGTTACATATCCATCAAAATCCCCTCTCTCCTCCCCTCCAGGTCCTACCTCCTTCTCTCTACCCCATCTCTGTCCTCTCCTTGTTCTCAGATGAGGGAAACCCCCACACATCAAACCCCATCAGTTCATCAGTCACATGAGAACAAAGAGCTTCCTCTTGTACTAGGGCTTTATATGGCCACCCAGCTAGGGTATAGTGTTCCACTAACAAGCAACAGGGTCCATGACTCGATGCTGGGTAGAGTTTTTCATAGGATAGTCATGCTAGGTTCCAGTCTGTTTGGGTCTGTGAGTTGTAGCATGGTTGTACTGAGCTATATGGTTAATATTCACTTATAAGAGTGTGCATACCGGGCTGGAGAGATGGCTCAGCCATTAAAGGCTAGGCTCACAACCAAAAATATAAGAGAGTACATACCAAGCATATCTTTCTGGTTCTGAGTCAGCTCACTCAGGATGAGCTTTTCTAGTTCCATCCATTTGGTTGCAAATTGCATGATTTCCTTGTTTCTGACAGCTGAGTAGTATTCCATTGTGTACCACAGTTTTTTGTTTGTTTGTTTTTGTTTTTGTTTTTTAATCCATTCTTCTGTTGAAGGACATCTGGGTTGTTTCCAGTTTCTGGCTATTACAAATAAAGCTGCTATGAACATTGTTGAGGCAATGTCCTTGTGGTTTGGTGCAGTATCTTTTGGATATATGCCTAGGAGTGGTATGGCTGGGTCTTGAGGTAGAACTATTTCAAATTTTCTAAGATAACGCCAAATTGATTTCCAAAGTAGTTGTACAAGTTTGCAGGCCCACCAGCAATGCAGGAGTGTTCTTCTTTCCCCACATCCTCTCCAGGATGTGCTATCACTTGAGTTTTTAATCTTCGCCATTCTGGCAGGTATGAGATGAAATCTCAGAGTCATTTTAAGTTGCATTTCCTTGATGACCAATGATGCTGAGCATTTCTTCAAGTGCCTTTTGGCCTTTAGACATTCTTCTTTTGTGAATTCTCAGTTTAGTTCTGTACCCCATTTTTTGATTAGATTATTTGGTTTGTTGGTACATAATTTCTTGAGTTCTTTATGTATTTTAGATATGGGGTTGGTGAAGATCTTTCCCCAGTCTGTAGGCTGCCGTTTTGTTCTAATGACAGTGTCCTTAAGGCAAGTGATTCTTCTTGTGACAGTTCAAGTGAGATACAAATCAATCATGCATTCTGTCCTGATGAACCTCAAACCCCATCTCTAGTGTCCATGAAGTCTGTGTTCCATCTCTAGGGTCCATACAGTCCATCCTCCATCTCTAGGGTACATGTAGCTCATATCCATCCACAAATTCAGTCCCAGTGGCTCGATTTTCTTGCTCGTGAATGTCAGTAGTCATTTTCCTTAATGCACACCTTTGAAAACCCTAGGTAATGCACACTCATTTTACCATTCATCTTTATTTATAACCTTGAACTTCCAGAAGTGCTCATTTATCCATTGTTCCCTAAGAAGATTCATATTTTTTTAGTCTCTTGCTTTGTCTAGTGGTCAGCATCCCTTGTAAGATATTCTTTGTTAGTGGAACACCTTACCCTAGCTGGGCTGCCATGTCAGGTTCAGGAGTAAGAGGAAGCTCTTAGCCCTCTTGTGACTAATGAACTGAGGGGGGCTTGATAGATGAGGGCCCCCTTACCCAAGGAGAAGGAGAGGAGGGAGAGGGGGAAGACAGTGGGAGGGTGGGACCAGGAGGGAAGGTAGGAGGGAACTGTGATCAAGGTGTAATTTGAATAAATAAATAAATGTTAAACCTTCTGTGTCCATATCAGTGTCTACACTCTATGTCACTAAATTAGTTATTTACACGTTGCTTGAGATCAAACCTGATATTGAACTCTAATATCTAGGGAGAGAGACTTTCCTGAAAACCCTGTGTTGTTTTTCTAGTTTGCATCAAAATACTTTCAACCAAAACAGAAGAAATATCTTAGACACAGGAACTAGTGAGCCTGCATAAGAACTAACTGCTAACCACAAGATCCAGAGAGTTGCTTGACTGGTTGGTTGGTTGGTTAGTGAGTGGGTTGGTCAGTCAGTCGGTCAGTTATCTGCTTGATTATTGGTTTGCTTTGTTCTTCTGCAACATGGCACTCCTACGCAGCCCAGGCTACACTGGAAAGAAAGAGTCCTCTTGCCTCAGCCTTCTGAGTTCAAGGGTGTCTACCATCATGGCCAGCTAAAAGTTCATTGTACTTTTTTTCATTTTCTTCACACCAAGTAGTTTTTTTTTTCTGATTATATCTACTAGGAATATACTGAATACTGCTCCATGAGAGATCAAGTAAACAATAAAATTTTAAAATGTGGAATTTTAAAACAATAATATTTCCTTTTTAAATTTCACATTATATGAAATCACTTAATATACTACAGTCTTCCTGAAAAATGGACCAGCTTATCCAATATTTACAAAATGTTCTCCCACAAAACATTTGACTTTCCTCAAAGAATCACACAGGGCTCCTCTTGTTTCTGAGAAGAAAAATAAAGTGAGATCAAACTGCTAATTAAATTAGCAATAAGCATGGGGGAGAAATTACCAACTAATTTTATTCATGAGAATAATTTGGGGGAAAGTTGTTCTTTCTGTTCTGTAAGCTTTTGCTTCCTGAGAGAACAGAGTTAGGAAAATTATTCCCCCAGATTTTCTCCTGCCCACAAACACACACAAGAATCCAGCAAGATCACTAACACCATCATTCACTTCAGTGAGTGATTGTCATGGATCTGTCATTTCTAATGAGCTAGAATGGGGTATGCAAAGTACTTTCTTCCTTAGGTTATATTTATTTAGAATAATATTATTCAAACTACCAGTGCATTTTATATATATATATAAATTAAGGTGTCTCTTCCCCTTTGTAATCTGTTGTTGTTTGAAGGATGGGTTTGTTTTCTTCCTTAATTTAAAAAATGTTACACCATGTTTCTGGAAATACAGCCTCATTATATAGTATTCCCATCTTCCTCCTTCAGGTTGCCCAAATCAAAAAACAAAAAATGGCCCACACCTCTGCCAATCATAACTTATTTTGTTTTGAAATTTGGTAGTATGCAAAATAGTGCTTAAAATCTATCAATATAATGTTTCTCCAGGGACAAAAACCTAATAACACTGCATTGTTTTTTTTTTAAGAGAAAGTATATTGTTTTCTCTTCAGCACTGCTCAACTATGCAACTGCCACTTCTTTTTTTAATTTATTTATTTATTGCTTCAGGTTACATCTCCATCATAGTGTCCTCTTTCCACCTTTCCCAGTCCCGCCCTCCCACCCTCTACCCCCTAACCCTTCCATCCTACTCCTCCGGAGTGGAGTGTACCTATGTAACAGTTCCCCGCCCAGTTCAGCAGTTATATGAGGGCCAAGAGCCTCCTCATACACTGGAGGCCTACAAGGCAGTACTACCAGGGAAAAGTGTCTCAATGACAGGGAGAGAAAACAAACAAACAAACAAACAAAAAGTCTATGCCCATGTTCCCTTTGGTGTGTTGGTTGTAGTATAGATATCCTGTACTATATAGCTAAAATCTGACTAGATGCCATGTGCATCCTTCTGAGTCTGGGTTAGCTCACTCAGGATGAGCTTCTCTAGATCCATCCATTTGGTTGCAAATTGTATAATTTCCTTGTTTCTGATAGCTGAGTAGTATTCCATTGGGTAGATATACCATAGTTTTTTAATCCATTCTTCAGCTGAGGGATATCTGGGTTGTTTACAGTTTCTAGCTATTACAAATAAGCTGTTATGAACATAGTTGAGGCAACTTCAATAAGGCTGGACACACTAAATCTATGAAAAGAGAAAGTGGGAAAAACCTTCGAAATCACTGGCATGGGTGACAACTTCCTGAACAGAACACCAACAGCTCAGGATCTAAGACCAACACTCAATAAATGGGACCTCATGAAACTGAAAAGCTCTTGTAAGGCAAAAGACACTGTCATTCAAACAAAACGGTAGCCTACAGATTGGGAAAAAATCTCCACCAACCCTACATCTGACAAAGGGCTAATATCCAAAATTTACAAAGAACTCAAGAAATTAAATGCCAAGAAACCAAATAATCCAATCAAAAAATGGGGAAAAGAGCTAAACAGAGAATTCACAGAGGAGGAATTCCTAAAGGCTGAGAGGCACTTGAAGAAATGCTCAGCATCCTTAATCATCAGAGAAATGTAACTCAAGATGACTCTGAGATTCCATATTACACCTGTCAGAAAAGCTCAAATGACAGCACGTGCTGGTGAGGTTGTGGAGAAAGGGGAACCCTCCTCCATTGCTGGTGGGAGTGCAGGCTTGTGCAACCACTATGGAGGTCAATCTGGCGATATCTTAGAAAATTTGGAATAGCTCTGCCTCGGGACCCAGCCATACCACTTCTGGGTATACATCCAAATGACTCCTCACCGAATCGCCACTTCTTCTGTTCCTTCCGAAGATCTGATCCTCATGCACAGGGCAAGTCCCCTCCCCCAGCCTTGTCTCCTTAACAAACTTCCACCCAAATCCGTTGGGAGGTAATTGCATTAAAATAAAAGAATAAAAAAACACTGATGCTGCAATATTGCTTTCATAAGCTACAAGATCAATTCACCATTTGCTTGTTTTAGAATTCAACTGAAATATATACATTTATACAGAAAACACAAGTAACTTATCGTTTTCCCATACATAGCAGTGAGCTTGATCATTTCCTCACATTTTTTTCCCTAATACTTCCCTGTGCTCTGACTTAGAGAGGGGGAAACTTTCCATGACAAATGTGTGCTACTTTTCTGCTTTTGGCCTTGTATGTGCTTCTCCTCTGCCTTAATTACAATATAAATCAACCGCAGAAAAAGATTTACAGTGATCACACCTCACTTAAGGAGCTGAGGAGATTGATCTGGAAGTGGGATGTCTGTCAAACTGCATCTGCTTCCCAACCTAGTGGCTCAGCATGAGTCTCAGAGCACGTTCCCTGGTCATCAGAGAGAAGTCACCATAAGAGCAACAAGTTGTAGGTCATGAAGCTTCTATGTCATCAGACTAGACATGGCCACTCACTCTCCTAAAATTGCAGGACAAAAGATGACTGAGACAACTGGAAATGTGGAAGCTGTGCACCACATTTGGAGAAAATAGAATAGGAGCTAAACTCATCCCTGAATAGTCTAGCTTGTCAAGTAGATTGAAAACTGGAGCAGAAATCTGTTTTGAATGGATTATCTCGTAACTGCCATCAATAATTTATTAAGATAACACCATATTGACCTCATTATACCAAACTCTTGGACAGAGTTTAATTGGTTTTACATTATGAAATTTGATATATTTTAAGGTAAGTTCATAAGTGATCATACAATGATGATACAGCAGTGCATCCAGAAACACCAATGTAGAATTCAGAAGCATCATTGTAGAATCCAGAAACAATGGTGTAGAGTCCAGAAACATCAATGTAGAATTCAGAAACAAGCAACAACATGATAATATATCCAGACCATTTTCACTCTCAAATGCTTTGGATTATCCTGAGTTTCCCTCTGACCACAGAAATTTGACATAACTTCTGTACTTCTCTGGACACTGGTACCATTCCCATCCAGAAATATTAATGCTACTCTGACCATGAATATGAAAGAAATGATGCTTAGATTCCTTTAAGAAAGTTTTCTTTGGGGGGAGGGAGGGTTGTTTGTTTGACTACTACATTTAAAAACTGATCTCCATGTGCCTTTTAATTCTATATAATAAAACCTCTAATAAGTTATTAAGATTGATTAGAAGTGCTGGTACATATTTGTAATCCCAGCACTGAAGGGCCTGAGGCAGGGAGATCTTAAATCAGAGCTCTGCAACTTGAGGCATATAGGAATACCTTGAAGAAACTGAAAGTGAGAGAAAGAGAGATGGAGATGAGGAAGAAGAAAAGGAGAAGAAGGAGGGAGGGACGGGGAGAAGTTGCCCTTTCTCAAAGCAATGTTTATGAAACATCTTGTGTTGCCATTGTTCTCAGTCAGGAGGACAAGCAACTGAGAAGTCCACAGCCCCAGTTAGGACAGTGGCCACATACAACTCTGGACACATTACAGAAGAGGAAGTGGAAAGATGGTAAGGGCCAGAGGACCAGGATGTCTGCTGCAAGATAGTGTCTTCTATATATTACAGAGAAGGTATACCCAAGAACTCTCAACAACGTGGTCACGTAAACAAGACCTGCATAAGGACCACTCCATTTGAAATATCAATGAGAATGGTGGAAATATCACAGGGTCCTATCCTTAGATGACAAGCTATCAGCAATCAATGGCTGTTGAGAAAGGGAAAGTCAGTTTTCTCCAGAAATGAGGCCCAATAAGTTATCCAAGTGGTCAGCCTTAAACATTTGTACATATGAACAACATAAAAATACTCAGTATGTTTTATATATATATATATACATATGTAAGATAATTATAGAAGTCATTTATCTGAGAGTTGTGGAGGAAGGGTTTGGAAGAGGAAAGGAAGGATGGAGATGATGTAAAAACACTGTACTTATGAATAAAATTCTCAAAAATATTTTTTATTTTATTCCTGCTTAATTGTTGCCCACGTTTACCATTTTCCCAAACTAGAATGTTCCTGTGAACATGCATACTCAGCTCATAGGAGAACTCAGAAATGAACATAATCATGCTTTAAAAATAAAGTATAATCTCAAATCTAGAAATCAGCTAGTAATTGCAATTATCATTGCTATGTTTTAACTGATGACCACCGAACTCTATTCTGCCAAATGGCTCATAGAGCATTAATTGCGTGTCACATTACTGATCTGTGGAGTTAAGTTCTGTCTTGCCCTTGGGACTGAGGGGTAAAGCAACTTTGTGAATGTCTTTCAGAAAAGAAAAAAAGAAAAAAGAAAAAAATGTTGAACTGAAGGAGTTCCCTTTCAGTCTCTAAAATTAGTACTTCACTGTCCTTCCAAATGCCATGCTATTCCTTCTGCATAACACAAGGCCCTGTATTCAGTTCACAACACAGGGAAAATATACAAAAAGAAAAATGTCATGCCCTCCCATTTGAATACTTATGGAGTATCTACCATGCTCCAACATTGCCAGTAATATATTTTTCCCCAAACTTCCTATGGATGTTCATAAGAATACTCTAGAATGTCATTCCTCATGTTCAGCAAATCCAATAGGCCTATAATTATGATCCAAATTTGATTCTGATTTTAATTTTCATGATCAGTGTTTTTGTTTAAAGAAACTCCTCATCTTTACAAATCTAGTAAACATTTTATTCTCATCTTTATCTTTATCCATCAGTGTAATGTACAATATAACTCAAACGTATCTTCCTCTTCTGATTAAATATTGGAGGTTCTGAAAAGCAGGAGCAACTTAGGCAAGGCAACTTTCCCAGTACCAGTTTAGGCAGACATTACTCATAATGCCCTATTCTACATAATAATAACTACTCAGTCAAATGTTGTCTGGGTTGTATTCATACTTCTTTTGTAATTCGAATATTTTATTTTGTGAGAATTTCATATATGATTTCCACCACAAAATCTTCCCCCTCTAGCTCCTCCTGTGTCCTCCCTACTTCCTCCCAAATTTATGACCTGTTCTTCAGTTATTGGTGTGTATGTGCATGCATGTGTGTGTGTGTGTGTGTGTGTGTGTGTGTGTGTGTGTGTCTGTAGCCTACTAAACCCACTTAGTGTTGCTAGCATGCATATGTTTTAGGATTGACCTTTTGGGATTGGATAGCCTACCAGGACTCTCACCGTGGAAAAAGCCGATTTCCTTTTTTTGACAGCCATTAGTTTTTCTTTTCATCTGTGAGTGGAGCCTTGTAAAAGAATCTCTACACACTGTACTGTTAGCTGGTATTGTCATTGTGTAGGTAGATATTGTTTAGGTTAGCATATTGTTGAGATTTTGGGGAGTCAGCTTTTCTGCCTTATAGAGGACACAATCTCACAGTAAACATGCTGATCCTCTGGCTCTTATGAGCTTTATACTTCTTCCTCCATGATGCTCCCTGAGCCTAAAGTGTAAGGGTTGTATTGCAGATTTGTCAAATGCGGTTGAGCACCCCACAATCAGTTACTCTGTGCATTTTGTGATTAGTTGTGAATTTTCATAATAGTCCACATCTTATGCAAACAGAAATTTATTTGATGAGAGGTGAGTTCTGTACTTACCTTGGGGCATAAGGATAAGTATTTAGAATGCAGTTAGAAATTATAATGGTTTGGGGAAATGGTAGTAGTAGATTCTCTTCTAGGTTCCATAAGCTCCCCAGTCACAAGTAGTTGGTTAGTTCTACATCACCAGGGATGAATTCCCTCATTTTACTTAAGTCCAAGCAGACAGCTGTTGGTTATTGCCAAGATAATTGTGTCAATACTGTACCGTTGGGGGTGTCTTGCCATGATGGTTGTGGTTGCAGTTCATGGCCTTTAAAGCTTAGTAGGTAGGATTGTCAATTGGTTTTCTCCTTTAAAAACATACAGCACTTTCATTTTCTGAGGGCCAGTCCTCAGAGACAAATCTTCTAGATCAGTTTGCGCACAATTCACCAAGCCTATATGTGTTGGGTCCTCAACAATAAGATTTTTACCTTCAAGTTCTGGGAGGTAACCAAGGGCAACAGCAATAGCCTATATTATTTTGGGAGTCTCTTAGACAACTCATGGGGAAGGTTCCTATGGCTCTCACTAGAAGTTTTTCTAGATAATTTATGATTCTTAGGAGGACCATGATCATCTCAAGTGTTGTTACTTGATTCAAACTATAATATGTGCGTATGTATATACACACATATCTAATATATATTATTTAAAATAACTCACTATAAGATTTACCAACATAGGGATAGAATACTAATTTAGAAATAAAATATCGCTCTCTGGCACCTAGAAACAAAAGATATCATTAGATATAATAACTTGGAAGAATCAAAGGAAGAAAACTTTACAAAAATTAATGGATAACTTTGTAAATATGTCCACACTCCAACTACATTAAAAACATATAAATACAAGCATTGTTTTATTTTCCAATTTCATTAATTCAAAAGTGGGCTTCATTTTCTACAAAGCACATACAGGAATTGACTTGATATGGGAAAACAATTCAGTTTATTTTCATTGGGAAAATGCTTCTATTCTTAAGAAAATATTAAAAACACAATAAGGGACTGTCGAAATGACTTACTTGCCACCAAGCCTGATGACCTGATTTTAATCCCTAGGACCCACATGATGGCAAAAGACCTTAAGGCGCACACACACACACACACACACACACAGTAAATTAATTAATCAAACAAAAACTCAGTGGAAAGGAGCTGCAACTTTAAGGGAAAATGCTCTCTCTGAGCAACTTAGAAACACTAACATTTATTCAGATGTAACTGGAATGCCAATTTAAGATTAACAGACTGAAACACTGTAATATTTGTATAGTATTATTTACAAGTAGCTATTTATCAAAGCAATACTTGGTTTGGTTAAGTTTGCTGTACAGTGTTAAAATTTGGAATCACTATTTCTCCATTTTCTTGGTCTGTGTATTGGTTTCACAGGCCCACAGAGATGCAGGAGGTATGACTGGCTTTCATCTTCACGCTGAGTCACATGGCTATCAGTGCTAATCACAGAATAAAATCACATGCAAACCTTTCCTATGAGTTACATGCTATTTAGAGACAAAGTCTCAGTCTCCACTACCATGTCTGTTCTCTGTGTTCATAGCCAAGATGCAAGTTCTTATAAGGACTAAGACATGGTTGTCATATAAGGACTAAGACATGGTTGTCATATAAGGACTAAGACATGGTTTTCTTTCACAATGAAAAAGCAAGCACATTAACTGGCCATGCATTCTGCTTTATTTAGGTGGATTTTCCAATGTTTCATTATCTCTTATTTAGAAACCATTCCTTGGGAATTCTGTTCATATTCCTAAAGGAAAATATTTTAAGTGACTATTCGTAAATTAAT
>CAJQZJ010032044.1:301390-313890 GCA_907164525.1 Lophiomys imhausi | reverse complement strand
GAAAGTATAATTCTCAGAAGAAGATGAACTTCTCTGAAAGGAACAGGGAAACAAGTCTATGACAAATGCTTGCTGCAGGAGATGATTTAATAATGACAATCTAGGGGCTGGGGAGATAACTCAGTTACAAAGGGGCTTGCCACACAAGCAGGAGGATCTGACTTTAACCCTGGACCCCCATTCAAATAGACAAGAGGTTCTCTGGAGCTTGTCGATCGGCTATTCCAGCCGAATCAATGATCCAGGATAAGTGAGAGGTTGTGATTCTAAATAGATAGAGAGTCAGAAGATGCCCAATGTCAAACCGTGACTTTCTCATGAGTGAACACACATATGCACACGTATGTGTGCACACAAACACAGATACACATGTATACACACACACACACTTTGTTTTAAATTAAAACCTACAAGGAATGGAAAAACTAATTGTAATCAAAAGAGTTCATTGAAAATGGCTGGCTAATTAGCATAGTGAAAGAACAGATAGATGTTAAGGATGGATTCTCCTCTCTAATTATCATGCATGATAAAAATAAATACTCCATCATTAGCTGAGTCTATCTGAAGCCACCTCTTGGGCATCTTCAGTATCCACTGCCATTCTGTACTGAGCCAAAGGAGAAACAGGAAACTAATTTTAAACTAATTGCTGAGGGTCTCCTCTCTCTCCCTCTCTCCCCATCTCCATCTCCTTCCCTTCCTCCCTCCCCTATCTCTCTCTCTTCATCCCCCCACCACTCTGCCTCTGTCACTGCCTTTAATTGTGTATCCACAGTTGAGACGACCTCTACTGTTAATTTCTGCACAAATCCCTGTTAGGAAAAAAAAGTAGAGTGGGTTCCCCGCTGTGTTACATAACAGTGGCAGAGTAGATTGTATAACATATGTTGGTATTTTGGAAGATACAAATAGTTTATAAATGGGAGGAAACACCCCACTACATACCAATCCCTGATTCCACATGATAAAAATAAATAATTTTCACTTTTTTATGTTATTTCTATCCATTGAACTTATGATAACTAAAGTAGGTATTGAAAAATTGAATTTATAGAACATACCTAACTTGGGTTGTTAAGAGATTTTATAGGATATTCATATATGGTTTTCAAAGATTGATATCCTATAATATAAAGTATAAGTTGAACTAGGGGAAAGGCTAGGCAGAAGACAAATATAGTCAGAAGTTAAATGAACCAAAAATTTAAGTCAGTATAAAATACATCCACCCATCTGTTTACAAGCAATAATCACAAGCTAGGTTTGGAAGCTTCTCAGGGTCAAATTACCATTTTCAGCTCTGTATTGAAAAATTAGGTATACCCTAGCCCCACTACAAGAAGAAAGGTTAAACAATTATTGTGTGAAACAGTGAGGATGTGTTCTTCAACAAAATGCTCCCAACAAAAACAGACAAACCCCTTGAATTTCTGTAGTATAATTAACTCATTTGAGTCTCCCTGAAGTTCTCTGATGGCCACTTTCTATGACCCTGACTATCTCAACATGTTTCCCATGCAGACAGTTGCTTTCTCTGTTTGTTTACACTAAATGAGCACTGGGAGCTAATATTGTGAAGTGAGTCCAGAATTATACCATTGGTGTTCAGTATCAAACAGATGCTAAAATTCCCCAATTATAGTATTCTGAAAGTAACTTAATGCACTTGACTATGTTTTATGATGTCTAGATAGCCAATTCCTATTCTTCGGTGATCTTCTTTAGCACTAGTAATTGCATATAATAATGGATTTGTTATAGCATTTCATGTATGTATACAGTGTATTGTGATGATATCACCCCCATCACCCACTCTTGTGGCCCTTCCACTCCTGCTGGTCCCCTTTCTCTTCCTAACTCATCTCCCTCTACTTTAATGATTTTTTTTTTAGTGACCTAATGAGTTTAATTAGAGTAAGTTATAGGAAAATACTTAGCAGTGCCCATCACTAAGGAAAATTCTCTCCAAACTCTAGCAGCCATTAACCTCTTAGAGACCCTCAGGGAGGGGTGGGGCCCCATAAGCCTCTCCTCCTCCAAGACAGAATGTTGAAGGATTCAGTCCTCTGAAGGTTTTGTGCACATAGTCCTACTTGCTAAGAGTTGAAGTCTGCAGTGCCCATGCCTAGAAGATGGTATTTTACATCACTCCACCCCTTTCTCCTCTGTTGGGGTAGTGTTAAGTATTCTAAATGTTAATTGGTCCTGCTTGCTCTCTGTTACTTACATTGACTCTGATTGGTTAAATAAATGCCAAGGCCTGAGATTGGGCAAAGACAGAGAAAGGTGGGACTTTCTGAGATTAGAGCAGGAAGCCTGTGCTTTAGACAGAGGATTCATGCATTCCAGCCAGGAGCAGGAAGAAGGAGGCACACATCATGGGTTAGAGAAAAGAACCAAATTCCACATGGCCAGGAACATCGGCATAGCATGGAGAATGGCAGTCCAAGGGGACATATGTATGTATGGGGTCATATTTGGGTAATAGAATTAAGAGCTAGCTTAGATGGGCTAGTATTGCACAATTCAGGCCAAGGCTTGTTTAAAATCCACATGGTCTCTGTGTACTCATTTATAATGGCAGAATAAGGATTAAAGGCTGTGGAACAAATTAACAATAATCTAAATACTGGTTTAATACTTTAATTAATTCTTTCTATACTCCTCTGCCATCCACTCTGGCTTCTGCATGGTTCTCTGAAACTTGGGAGGGTGGTATAAGTCTCCCATTTAAAGTTAAGCATTCAGCTGTCACTTATCTACAGATATAAGGAAAGACATGAGATAATATATAGTCTCTCTCTGTGTGTGTGTGTGTGTGTGTGTGTGTGTGTCCTGGAGTAGTGAGTTTTTAATGTCAGTCACATGAAAAATACATGTGTTTATGTTATGACCAGGTATGAAAGAGGAAGAAGCAGGTCAGAGAAGCTGAGAAAGATTTTAAGCTGTTGAACAATACCTTGTTTCTGATCCTTCATCGAAATCATGAAACAGAGAAATGAGGGAATATCTCAGTGTGTGTGTGAGAGAGGAGGTCATGAAGCTGTTCCTTTGTGATTATGTATAATTTTATAATATATGTGATTCTTTTGCAATAATTTTGCTTTGGAATTTTAAATCAAACCACCCATTAAAATTCTATTTTAGCTTCTGAATTTATTAAATTATTTGAGACAACTCATAGAAGGAGAAAGGCATATTTTTAAGAAGTCAGTTCCACGTTTGAAAAGAGTACTTCATTTTAACAAGGCATTCAGAAGTCCACTGCTGAATTCTAGAACAATTCTACTGTGGTGTATTCATTCACACAACTGTCTATAAATGGACCAATTTAGTTCTGACACACGAAGCATAAATTCGAGTTTGAAAGTCTCACTTGGTTGAGTTTTACAGGTGTCTGTATAATTCTGACTAAAATAAAAGGTGGCCTCTGGGCCACTATGGACATACTTATGCTGCCCCTTGGAAGTGCCCATGATTTCCCTTTGTTCTGCATCAATTTTTGTGTCTAGATTATCTTTCCAATCTTTCTTTGGCCTTAGCCATGCCATTATAGTCTGCACAATACTGTTGATCACATAAGGGGTGTTTTCTATACATGTTTTGTCCAAGAGCTATGTATCTTACACAGATAACGAGGATGTTGCTAGACTTGGTGGCTAAGTGACACTTAGGACCTAGAATAAATCCAAAGAAGGAAACTCAGGAATGTTCATGTCACCAACTGCATCAGATGACCATTCTCTGATTGTGGCCACAGCCTCAGAAAGGACACACTAGGAATGTTCAAAGGGAAACAGTCTCCTAACCAGCTGGGTCGGCCAACAGCCCCCAGTAAATACTGAAATGACAGGAGATGAGCAGGTTGACCTTATATCTATCCCAATTATCTCAGTGTTGCTGGACTGCCCACTGGCTTCAGGTAGCCTAAGAGTGGGTGTATGATATGATCAAGACCCAAACAATTGCAGCCACAAAAGGGATTGATAATAAAATCTACAAACATCGATAAAAGCTATCTTGACCAGGAAGAAAAAAAAAAAACCTGAAATTCCAGTTTTGTAACCCTGGAAAATCCTCCATTAGATTTTTTTGGGGGGTAGGGGTTTAAGAACTTGCTATGTAAATCTCCTAATCAAATGCATCATCTGCACAAGCCAGGGGAGATGGATGCTCAAGAGCACTTTGGGGCACAGAGCAGTTCTGAGTAATTGGAAGTGTCTGGGGGAAAGTTCAAGTTACTGTAACTGAGGAATAAATTGTTACAGAGTGGGAACATCTTATTAGTTTAATGTTCTTGAGTGGTAAAAACAGAAAAAGTAAGTAACCTTCTCTATTCCTGTTACCTTGGTACATGGAGCATTAACTCTTTCTGGCCAGGAGGGGATACAGTACTTTACAAGTTTACATAGAACCCCTTGTAGTATTTTGAACTTTACTAAAGACAACAAAGTGCTAAGAACATCACGTCTGTGACTGTGACATCTTTTGTCTTTGTGGTGCATGCCCACATCAATTTTATTATAGTGCTGTCTAGTTGCTTTAAATGTGATCCTACAGTAGTTTCATTTCAAGGTCTGTTTGAAACCTTGGCCACTTCCTGGGCCCAACTTCACATTCAGTAAGACTTCAGTCTTCAGACTGGGGATATGACTCAGTGGGAAAAGTGTTTGCCTCACATGCCTAATTAAAGACTGGACTTCAGACCCAGAACCCACATAAATGCCCAGTAGGTATGGAGGCCAGCCTGTAATCCCAGCACTTGGGAGGCAGAGACCTTGTATTCACAGGAATAAGGTGAATAGCAAAATAAGGTAAGTCATTAACTTCTGGTTTGAAGGGAGAGAGGCTTCATAAATATATAAGGTAGGTAGTGATTGAAGAAGACACCCAGGGTCAACTGCTGGTCTCCATACACACAGCACACTGGTGTTCATGTGCCACTGCACACACATTTGTGCCCACATATGTAAACATGAACACAAACTCATACCACATGCATCCTTTGTGAAAAGGTGAAGTAGTCTTTTTCAGCTGTTTGTTGTTTGTTTGAATAACTATCTTTGCAGAAAATGCCCCTGGCTCGGCCTTAAGCATTGAACTCTTCTCTCAGTAAAAACTGAGCCCTAGGATAACGTGCAAACCTTTCATCTCAGCACTCGGGCGTGGGGGGGGGGTGTGAAGGGGAGGTGGAGGCAGACAGATCTCTGAGTTTAAGGACAGCCAGAGATATACAGAGAGACATTGTTTCAAAAAAAAAAAAAAAACAAACAAACTATCAAAGAGAAAGAATCAATCCAGAACCACCAACCCAGGTTCTGGGCCTCCCCCATCAATTACTAATTAAGAATATGCCCAACAGGCTTGCCAGCAGGCTGATCTTATGGAGGCGTTTTCAAAGTTGAGGTTCCCTCCTCTCAGATGACTTTAACTTGTCTCAAATTGACATAAAACTAGCCAGAACACTCCCGCCTGGATGTTATGCTGTTATTTTTTCATTGTATGTTTGAATTTTTATGCAAGTCTTGTAGAAAGTCTTGTGGAAAGTCCTTAATGACACTGCGCATTTCCTGCGCTTCTCTGTCCCTTCATTGCCAGGGCTCTGTTCATTTCTGGAAGAAAGCAATTGGTCTCTTTATTTTGCTTCCTTTTCTCCTGATGTTCTAGGAGATAAGAAGATATACCCTTCCACCCAATGAACTTGTGGAATTATTTTCATGTATGAACATCTCGAGTCAGTGAAATGGCTCAGTGGATAAAGATGCTTGCTGCCAAGCCTGGTGACCCAAGTGTGATCCCTGGAACACAGGTGAAAGGAAAGAAAGAATTCTTGCAAAATGTTCTCTAACCTCCACAGGTACGCTGTGGCAAGCTTGTACATGCACACACACTAAATAAGTATAATTTTTTAAAGTTTAGAAAGGAAATAGAGTCCTTGATGATTCTTAAGAAAAATATGTTTCATTCTCACAGTGGAAGGGAGAAAGGGAATAAATGAGGAGGAAAGAAAGAGCCCAAGAGGAAAGATGCACAGAAATCGTTCAAAAGTGCTGTACATAACAACAATGAATGAAAACGAATCCAAAAAGGTGAAAAATGAGTACAAAAGGGCATATTGGAGGGTTTGGAGGGGGAAAGAAAGTGTAAAGTGAAATAATTGCATTATAACCTCAAAAATCAAAGAATTTAAATTAAATGTATTAATAAACATGTTTTCCAGAAAGACTGTTAAATAACTTCTTACTAAAGCAGAATTCCCTGGAGTAAATCTTACTCACTCTCTACCCCCCCCTCTCTCTCTCTCTCTCTCCAATTCTAATAATATATAATGATCATGAAATAAATAACATATATTTACATATATTTGAATGCACAATTGAATGTCCTGACATCCGTAAAGTCATTATCACAATGAACACATTCATCCAAAACCTTGTCCATCCTCTTTAAACACCTGAAAGAGCCTCTCCATCCCTCCTTCCCTACCCTGTCCCCAAGTAATGACTCAGCTATTTTCTGTATTTCATAGACTTTTAGATAAGCAGAATCATACAGTACTTACAAATTTTTTTACTAGTTTTTTCAGTCAAATATTTTACCTCTGTCATATATTAGTGTATGTTATTAATTCAATTAAACTTTCCTGTGGACAGTCCATTATATATACTTCACAAATTGTAGCATTTAGCATCTGTTCATGAGTGTCTGGGTTGCTTCTGCTATTATGAATAAGACTGTTAAGGTTTTTCATGGGCCATTTTAAATATCTCCCATTCTCAAGTAAATTCACAAAAGTGGATTGTGTTGATCATGTAGTAGTCATATACTTGACTTTCTAAAACATCATCAAATTGCATTCCATACTTTTTTCCCTGTTGACATTCCCAGCAAACCTGCATGAGCATTTCCAGTTCTCTGTACCTCTGTCTTCACTATGTGTAATCAGCCTTTGTTGTCATCCTCATGGCAGAGAAGGAAACAACCGAAGCCTGGTGCCAGTTAGAAGAAGAACTTGTCTCCCAGGAAGTGATCTCACACAATTCTGACAACTTACAAGAACACTTTATGAGAGAGACTGGAGCTAAGATACTGACAATGTACCTGGCCACACTTTGGCTTATATTCCCTTTATTTGAACCCAAAACCTTTGGTGGGCGATGAACTTGGATAGTCACTGGACATCTTAGTTCATTTTCCCTATATGGCCATGTTGAATAAATTTCTGCTTTATTCCTTTAATATCGCCTGTTTGTTTGATTGATCTATTGAGGGCAATAGACAGAAGAGCTTGGATTCTTGGGGCTTTAAAAGCTCAGGCTGTGACTCCAACAAGTCTTGGGTAACAATTCTGTCAGACATGGGATCTCAATTCTGTTCTCAAGGAATGAGTTGGTGAATAAGCTCTTCAATTTAGAGGGAATGATAGACATACAGAGGGGGAAGGGGGAAGATAGTGTGATTTTATAAAAATAAATTCTATTTTCTATACTACTCCAGCCAGATCTTCAGTAAAGTTCTGAAGATCAGCTTCTGTCTATGAACTTCGTAGGACATCTAAATAGCTGAGCACAAAGGGACTGAACATCAAATGATTCTATTAACATTTTTAACCATTTTTCCATTCTTATTTGGGCCCCAAACAGGTTTACTACGTCCCAAATCAGCAGGAAGTCATTTTAAGAGAACAACGTCCCATCCCCAGAAGGTGGGGAGGGTGTTCTCCCCCTTTGGTTATTTGATAGATAATAGAAAATTTTGTTATTTAGGGGAAAAGACTACAAGCTGTTAAATGGTCTTGTTAAATGGGTTTTGGAAGTTAGACCCAGGGACTTCTCTCTTTTGCTTTTCTGTATCCTCCTTTCTCTCCTATATAGGAGTGAACAGACTTGAGAAAAATGGGACATAGACATAGTATAGGAAAGAACAAGAAAAAAGGACAGATTATTGAATATAGCTTTATACCTTTGTATACTGATACAAAATTAATATTATATTTGGCTAAATTGGTATTGATCATTGTATATTAATGCAAATTTAAGATTGTATAGGGCTACATCGGCATTGGTCAATATTACTTAATGGTATTTGTGCTTTGTTTAGAAAGACAGAAGCAATGAAAATGGCCCTATTCAAAATAGTTCAGAATGTTTACAAAATTTTAAATAGCTTTGGATTTATTATGTTGATTTTACTGTTTTCAAAGAATCAGCAAGTGCATTTAGAATACTTATTGAATATAATTTTTGAAAAGTCTTGTTGACCACCAGCCATGGTTACCTTGTCTCTGTAAGCTGAGAGCCCTCACTTCTCTCCTCACATTTAAGCAGGGCTTGGAGGTCTGTAGGAGCTCACTTTGCCAAGGCTATAGTATGTTGTCCCACTGTGGTTTCAGCCTCAGTGACCTTAGATAGCTGCTCAGTGTCACAGCCCTCAAGTTCCCAGACAGAAAGCCTGAAAACGAATGTCCTAACCATCTTTTTCTCCACATATGTGCTCTTTCTTCGCATAGAGATAGAATCTTACCTAAAACACAAGCCCGCTTAGAAACACGACTGACATTCTGCCTCAGGTTGACCTGATTAAATATCTCTGCTTGACCCTGTATGCTAATTATATTATCTTTCATACTTTTTGTCCATTGTGAGGACAGATCAAACAATAACATATTCACTGAGCCACAGATTGGCAGAAGTATTCATGGGGAGGGAGGGAGAAGGTGATACTGTTATAGGGTCCTGGGTTGATCTGGAAGGGAGCTGACTGATGTTCTTGGTACCTGGGTATATGCAGGTATTAGCAAAGAATTAAAAGGAAAGTGAAAATCAGTGTTTGGTGGGATTGGGAGAAGGATAGGACCAGAACAAGGATTAACTTGAACCACAGAGACATTTCAGAGATGCACAGTCAAAAGGTGATAAAAGTACTAAAGGTAATACTGGATAAACTGAAGACTTAAAAATAATTGTGCAAGCATGGGCTGAAATAACAGAGGGAATCTCTAAGAAATTCTGTTGAAAGTGCATTGTCTCCAAGGAGTCAGATTTGATGCATAATAAACATAATAACAACACTGAAGCCAAGTCATGGTAGTTACAGTTTATTGGCCTCAGGATTCTACTTATTATTACTACAGAGATTCTGATTTGGAGAAGATGCTTCCATTTCTGTGTAGGGATGTGGCAAGTAAAGCTCAGACCGATCACAGGATCTCAGATTCCATAGCAATAGAACACAGAAGGACATCTCTTTGTCTCTGAACAGAACCTCAAATTGTTCAAAGTCCCCACATCTGCTTAGCAGAAGAACAGGCAGTGTCCTCCTCACTTAAAGACCCTTCTACCTAACACATTTCTTTCTTTCTTTTCTTTTTTTTTTTTTTTTCGAGACAGGGTTTCTCTGTGTAACCCTGGCTGTCCTGGACTCACTTTGTAGACCAGGCTGGCCTCGAACTCACAGAGATCCACCTGCCTCTGCTTCCCAAGTGCTGGGATTGAAGGCGTGCGCCACACATTTCTAGTCATCAGCAACACCAAGCACTCAGCCTTCTTCATACTACTGTGGAAAACAGAGGAAGTAATGAAATTGCATCTAGTCAGCTTCTTAGAAGGAATTAATATAGAAGCTGCTCAGAACGTATCTTGATATGGTGATAAAGCTACCCTCCAAACTTTAAACCTAATTTTATTACCAGTATACTCTTGTTTTTTAGAACTTGAAAGTTTAAATATATAACTCGAGCTGACTGTGGAAGTGAACACTGATACTGTGAGCAGTATAATGTCCAAGTTAAAAGCAAACAACCTGTGGTCTGGACGGGCACTCAGGACACTCTCCACTGTGGTTTGTAGGCTCCTTAGTTTGTTTTCAGATTGGATTTTTTTTATATACAATGAGATTCTGTCTTACAAAATGCAAAAGAAAAAAGATGAGAAAGCAGGGTGTAGGTTATGGACAGAGGAAAGGAGGGAAGGACAAGGAAAGGGAGTGGAGAGAAGGAGAGAGGAGAAGAGAGGAAGGAATGGGATCGGGGGTCAGAGAAAGGAAGGGTGAGAGGATGTCTCAAGGTGAGACAAATCCCATCAAGTCTTTCATCATTTTTTGGAGTGTTTGTGCTGCTTAGATATTGCTATTTAATATTACATTATCTCTGAGTATAGTATTTTATTTTGAGAATAGATGATAAGAAAATCTTTAAATAACGAGTTGGAAAGTCAAATTCACATTGATAGCGGTAAACCAAATTACCACTTGGTAGACAGATAAGCAACACAATGGTGATTTAAATATGGTTTGCTGAAATGAAAACTCATATCATTGTTAAGGCTGTCAACATATTACAAGAAGATAGGATGAAGTAAATATTACTTTTCATGGCATACTTGAATAATTTGGAAACAAGAGCTGTGAATATAATATGACCACAATTTTTAGTTCCACTTACTTGATGTGAGAGACAGAAATACCGAGACATCAAATAGAAAGGCTATTTCCTGAAAACTTCACCACTAATAGGATCATCACATTCTTACAAAAAATTACTTAAATTTCAATTCAGCAGTACTCAGTTATGAAACCTTTAAGTCAAGGATCTCTTAGCACAAATAGCACCTCTGATTTCACACACCAAGTGACTGGAGCATCTAAAGACATTCTGGAGTCAGAGACGGTGGTGAGATTGCTTACTCTGTGAAGCTAACAGGCTAGATCCACGGAAGACTTTTTGGGCTCTAGTAGGACAACAAACCTGTTTTAAAACAGTTTGAGGACCCCCTAACCCGAGGAGAAGTGTAGGAGGGAGAGGAGGAAGAGGTTGGGAGAGTGAGACCTGGAGGGGAGGAGGGAGAGGGCTGTGATCAATATGTAACTTGAATAAATAAATAAATGTTAAAAAAATTGTTCTCTGAAGTCCACACATGTACATAGTAAGTGAGCACACACACACACACAGAGAGAGAATAAAAATAATAAAATGTAATTAATTTGGTTTCTGTTAGAATCTGGACAACCTTGCTATGTGAAAGGATTTTAAGCATACAATTTCCATTTTAAAGTAATTTTGTGGGTTCTATTCCTGGCCCTTTAGGAAAATCATCAGTAATAGAATTAAAAATATGTGAATATAGATTGAGGTGTTCTGTCTGCAGCACTTCTGTGATCTCTGATAATCTCTGTGATAACAACTGAAAATTTTAAAAGAAACTTGGCATGATTTTTGCCTTTGCAGAAATTTCACCTAGTCAGAATTCTAGACAAAGAAATAAAATTGAAACTGTAGCCCACTACCCAGTCACTGATAACAATGCAATGCAGGCAAGTCTCTGAGGATAAAATGGCAGCTCCCTAGGAGGCCATCATGAGGTGGAGAGCACAGATAGACACTGGCCAGGTAGTGAAGATGTGGTGAATGACTTAAAGTAGATCCAGAAGGGGAAAAGTGGGTAACAGTGAGGGTGTGACAGGCCAGTCAAATACAATCAGAACGTAAGCTCAGGCTGTGTCTCTTGGCTGGAACCACGTGCTGTATGAGCTATGATAATCAAGTCTGAATACATCTTGGCTTTTATTGATTCTGTAGCTCATTCATTATTGAGAGACAGTAAAAGTGATCATGCTTTACTAAAGAGGAACTTACGATTTTCTTTCCCTTCAGAAATACAGTTTGGGAGCTTATACATCACTGACCCAGGGGAAGCAATAGAGGATTCTGATCAAAACTGTAGATGAAAGATCTACAGATCTACAGAGCATGCTGAGGGTAGGTCCAGGCAAACTAAAAGGGGAGGATACAGAGCAAAAAGAGTCATTATTTAACTCTCTTCCTGTATACCAACCAGGAATCCCTTAATACACATCAGCCTTCCCCACAACCAAGGTGTTGCCAACATTTAATTTGCACCTGATTTTATTCAGAAGATGCCAAGTGCAGTTCAAATGGAGAGTAACAGAAATGGCACATCTTTAACTTGCTGATGTTGGTAGGTTCTCTAGGGACTAGCTATTGGTGTGTTGACTAAGCTTTACGGCTTTAGTGGGGGTTATTTAAACATCATTTCTTGAGGTCCCTAGTGATCCTATATCCAGTTGGGGTCATCATCAGAATTATCAAGTTTATCAAAAACAAATGAACCAAGAATGAAAGCAACCTACTGAGAATATAATGGGATTAAAAACTAATGAGAGGGGCTGAGGAGATAATTCTGTCAATGAAGCACCTGCCATGCAAGTGTGAAGACTCCAATTCAGATCCCTAGCACCCATGTAAAAGCCAAACACTAGAATGACTGTAACCACGGTGGGGGACAGTGGGCTAGGCAGGGTAATCCCTGGAGCTCTCTGGCCAGTGAGTGTAGCCAATTGATGACTACTGGGTTCAGTGAGTTACCCTACCTCAAAAGACAATGTGGATAATAAGGGTTTTCCCTGATGTTCATCTCTACCTTACACACACATACAAACACACACATACTCTCTCTCTCTCTCTCTCTCTCTCTCTCTCT
>CAJQZJ010032044.1:288359-300990 GCA_907164525.1 Lophiomys imhausi | reverse complement strand
GATATATTTATCCCTCTCAGGTCTCTGAGGTGGTTGAAGAATAGATAGCTAGAGTCTCATAGTTAAATTTTGAGTTGTTTAGGAATCAAGAGGGTGTTCTGGATCTAAGAAGATATTTTTAAAATTATGAGGCAAGTTAGTATGAAAGCTGAGTTAGATATAGAACTTTAAACTCATGGAGATGGTTAGATAGTAGAATGTTAAAGTCAGGTGCCAAATACATATGGACTGGACATTGGGAATGTATGCTGAGCCATATAACTCTTATAATCGTGGCCTATTTATTTCTGTTGTTTTGTATTGTATTTATAGTTATAAGAAAAAGAACCATTATTTGGACTGAAAGGGAGAGCTGTTGGGGGGGAAAATAAATACCTTAAACTAAAAAAAAAAAAAAGGAAGGGAAGAGGATGGTGGGGCTGAGGGGGAGGAGGGTGGAAGGGTGGGACTGGAGGGGGGAGTAGGGAGGGGATTGTGATTGAGATGTAACTTGAAGAAATAAAAAATAAATTATTAAAAAAATATATGGTACCTATATACAAAGGAAAGCAAATAAAGGGAAATTAAAAAAAAAAAACTAATATAACGTTTCTTGAGTTTCTTTTCTATGTTTCTATGTCATACATGAGTCCAGAGCTGTGACTATTCTTGGGTTCCACATCTTGAAAAGTTGATGAGAATCATCTCCCTCCCTAACTGGTCCTCTGAGAAGAACACACTCCAGTATTAAATTATCACTCACAGAACATCAAGACTTTTTAAACACTGGGACTTCCGTGCCTTTTGGTATTGACATTCAACTTTCACTAACATAGTCAAAGGTCATTTCAAAACAACTTGAAATGTTTCTTCCAACCATCAATGTCCAGAAAGACAGGTTTATTTAAACATAAACTAAACTGAGGAAAACCTGAATGTTACTTTACTACTATCCTTACCAGGAAAGATTCCCCTTCATAAACTAGACTTAAAGGTAGGTAAAAGGACTGAAGTCTCATCTTTTGCTAGCAGCAGTAGCATAAGCACAGAAATCTCTTGAGAACCAAGGAAACTTTGAAGGAGGACAGGTACTTCAAAAGTACATGTGTCAGTAATGAAAGAAACCAAGTTTCACCAAAGACCAGATCTAGAAATTCTGAAAACCTAGTGAATGGTTGAACAACTAAACACAAAAACCGCCCTTCCCTCCTGTTCATCTGTGCATTTGGTTTTTGTTTGTTTGATTGGTTGGTTGGTTGGTTGGTTGGTTGGCTGGTTGGTTTTTTGAGACAGGGTTTCTCTGTGTATCCTTGGCTATCCTGGACTCACTTTGTAGACCAGGCTGGCCTTGAACTCATAGAGATCTGCCTGCCTCTGCCTCCCAAGTGCTGGGATTAAAGGCGTGTGCCACCGCACCTGGCTATGTGCATTTGTTTTAAGGGATAAGAATTGTAAGATATGTTACTTGTATTTTATACTAGATAAATAAAAACAGAGATTGCCCTAACATAAAAAAACAAAGACTCTTATTGGGGACCTCCAAAGTAACAGGCATACCCTGAGAAGGCCTTTAAACCTATCTCCAGATTATAGGATTTTAAATCAGTGTGAGGCCAAAGTAAGGGATGTTTGGGTTAGCCTTAGGTAAAATATGCTGGATCCTGATGGACAATGGTCTCCAAAGAAGTTTAGCAGAGTGACTGGTAAAAGGTGGAGGATAAATAGCTCTTTAGACAACTCAAACAACCAAACCAAAGTAAAACTATTCAAAATACCTTTTTCAATGGCCAAAGGAGTGTGTGTGTGTGTGTGTGTGTGTGTGTGTGTGTGTGTGTGATTATTGTCTTTAAAGAAGCATAGACAAATCCAAGAGAGTAGAAAATGGACAGCTGGTATACAAAAGGCACTTAGCACACCTAATCATCAGAGAAATGCAAGTTAAAACATGACAAGTGGTCACCTTACTCCTGATACCATGTCTTTCATCAAACAGAGGAGAGGCAGCCAGTGTTGGTGAGAATATAAATTGGTACCACCTTCTTGGAGTACAATGTAGCAGTATTTCCTCACCTCAGACTTACCTGAAACCAATTCCTTTTTTTTTTTTTTTTTGTCCATTTCCTTGTTGGTTTGGCGTTTTTTGTGATGGAATTTCATATGTAGCACAGAATAGCCTTGAACCCAATAACTTTCTGCCTTAGCTTCTCCAGTGCGAGGGTTACAGCACACATGCACGCACACACACACGCACCCACACCACCACCACCAATGCCTGGCTTAACCAACACCAGTTTTCATACTGTACAAGAAGAAAGATTTGATCGCTTTCTCTTAATGGCAGTCAGATATCATAAACTATTAAAAGGAGCTTATAAGGGATAGAGCTTACCTGATGTACTGTGGGTTTCTTTTTTTTTTTTTAATACAAACAGAACATTCTCAAAACACAGTTTCTTAGACCAATGTCAAAGCAAAGAATTCTAAACTGAAAAAAAAAAAAAAAACAAAGAAAGAAAAAGAAAAAGAAAAAAGATCTTGAACAACAGCTGGACCGGTCTGTAAAATGGAATCCTCCCCTCCAGGCAAACTCACTCTTAAGAATTCACAACAGTCAGGCAGTGGCCTCTAATCTCTCAGCTCATGCCTCTCCCCTTTCACTCACGTTAGTCTAGTGATAAATGATGTGGAATTTCTCAGAGAGAGAGAAAATTATGCCCAATATAAAAAGTGGTTGAAAAAGCTGATTACAGAGTCATTAGCCCCTGTGGGCTCATTTTATTGCTATAAAGTCATCATTCAAGTAGGCATATATTTAGCTTCTGTGTCCTTCTAGAGTGAGAAACATAACTTCAGTCCAAAAAATAAAAATAAAATAAAATAATGGGAGAGCCAGAGTTCAAACTTCCTGTTTTTAGTGACATGACAGACAATTTACTAAATTAGAAAAGCCCAAAGAAGCAGAGAATCATCGGGAGCTTGTGTTTTTTGTAAGAACTGTGTGCTGGGGACACGTATGGGGACAGGTTTAATCCTGGTTCACACAATCCCTGAGAGACACTTCAGATCCAAACGAAGTACCAAAGACAGTGAGGACCTTACACACATGACATGTAAACAGGTAGAACAGAAGTCAGCAAGAAACAGAAGTTTTTAATTAAAATTCAGGGATGGCTGGGAGAACAGGTTTCTTCTCTAGGTAATTCAAATATTTTTTGGATAAAAAATACCTTTTAGTTTAATATGAAACCTATATGTGTTCATTCAGTAACTATTGGGCAATTAAGATTTGTCTGGTAGCTTACAAGTGCTGAAATGTTTAGATCATAAGTCCCATCTCACTGGTGGGTTTGAAATCATATATACTGTGTGACATCTGTCATCACAGAAGTGACAGCCTTTCTCCCCAAGTCCAACATTCCCACATTAATGTACTCAAGAATCAGCTGTGAAGCCTACTGTACGTTCTAGCTCCCTTTGTCTGAGGCCTCATACTGACACCAGGGTCTCTCCAGCATCCCTTGAATTGAGTGTCCACTCACCCTTCCTAATTTGTTTTAACCTTTTGTCTTTCAGATAAATAAATTTTGATTTTTTTAAAGAATTCTCTATTTTTGTTATGTAGTAAAAATTAATTTCCTTATGATAGTTTGTGCACATAGATCACTATAACTTGCTCATCTTCTCACTCCATTGTTCCCTCTTCTTCTCTATTGTTGGTTGATAAATTATATATATCACATATGAGAGAAAGTATCCATTTGTATATTCAAATTTAAATTCTGCATATAAAGAAAACATACAATATTTTCTTTCTGAATGTACATTGTTTCATTTAACAAAGTAATCACTAATTCTTCCACATTATTCCAAATGACCTAATTTCACCTTTCTTATAGCTGAATGAAACACTGTATATTGACCACAATTTTTTTCATTTGTTGATGGGCATCCAAGGTTAGCTCCATATACCTCAGTTATTGTGAAGAGTGCAGCAATAAACATGGGCATGCAAAGCTCTCTGAAGTGATTTATATTCCTTAGGGCACATACTGTAAAGTGTTGCACCTAGATGAACTGATATCTTTATTTTCAGTTCTTTCAAGGAAACCATCCTGATTGCCACAATATCTGCACTTGTGTACAAAGGATTCCTTGCCCCCCTCCATGTCCTCACTACTATTTGTTTACTTGATAATAGCCTTTCAGACATGGGTGAGATGGGTTTATGCAGCCTTAGCTTTTATTTCCTTGATGGCTAAGCATGTTAAATATTTACCCCTCAAATATTTGTATTCTAGAGAGAGAGAGAGAGAGAGAGTGTGTGTGTGTGTGTGTGTGTGTGTGTGTGTGTGTGTGTGTGTGTGTCTGCATGTGCCTGCAGAAGCCAGAGGTATCAGAATGCCCTGGAGTTAACAAGCAGTTGTGAACCACCCAACTTGAGTCCTGAGAACCATACCTGGGCCTTCTGAGAGAGCAGCAAGAGCTTTTACCCTCTAAGCCTGCTCCCCAACCCTGTATTTCTTCTTGTGAGAACTCTATTCAGCTCACTAGTGCATTTATTGACATATGATTTTGGCCTTTGGTGTTTAATTTTTAAAGTCCTTTATAGATTCTAGATAATAATCCTCATACAGATATATGGTGGACAAAGATTTTTCTCTCATTCTGTAGGCTTTCTCTTCCCTATGCTGATTGTTTCTTTGGCTGTGCAAAGTTTGTATTGTCACACAGTCGCATCTGTTAATCCTTAGGAGTCTTTCCTTCCCTGTTAGAATTCTTCTCAGAAAGGCTGCCTACAGAGATAACCTAAAGTCTGTCTCTGTGTTTTCCTCTAGATGTTTCAGAGTTCCCTTCAGGTTACATCTCCATCGCAATGTTCTCTTTCCACCCCACGCAGTCCCACCCTCCCACCCTCTACCCCTATCCCTTCCATCACACTCCTCTGGAGTAGAATGTCCCTATGTAATAGTCCCCCTCCCCACTTCAGCAGTCATATGAGGGCCAAGAGCTTCCTCATATTCTGGGGGCCTACAGGGTAGCACCACTATGGCAACGTTTCTCATTGACAGGAAAAAAAGTTTATGCTCATGTTGCCTTTGGTGCATTCATTGTAGTATAGTTATCCTGTACTATATGTTTAAAATCTGAGTATAAGTGAATAGATGCCATGTGCATCCTTCTGGGTCTGGGTTAGCTCACTCAGGATGAGCTTCTCTAGTTTCATCCATTTAGCTACAAATTGCATGATTTTATTGCCTCTGATGGCTGAGTAGTATTCCATTGTGTAGATGTACCACAGCTTTTTTATCCATTGGTCAGTTGAGGGACATCTGGGTTGTTTCCTGTTTCTATCTATTACAAATAAGGCTGCTATTAACATAGATGAGGATATGTCCTTGTGGTTTGGTGGGGAATCTTTTGGATGTATACCCAGAAGTGGTATGGCTGGGTCTTGAGATAGAGCTATTTCAAGTTTTCTAGGATATCGTGAGACTGATTTCCATAGTGGTTGTACAAATTTGCTCCCACCAGCAATGGAGGAGAGTTCCCCTTTCTCCACAACCTCGCCAGCATGTACTGTCATATGAGCTTTTGATCTTAGCCATTCTGACAGGTGTGAGATGGAATCTCAGAGTGATCTTGAGTTGCATTTCTCTGATGATTAGGGATGCTGAGCATTTCTTCAAGTATCTCTCAGCCATTAGGAATTCTTCCTTTGTGAATTCTCTGTTTAGCTCTGTTCCCTAATTTTTGATTGGATTATTTGGTTTCTTGGCATTTAATTTCTTGAGTTCTTTGTAAATTATGGACATTTGTCCTCTGTCAGATTTGGAGTTGGTGAAGATTTTTTCCCAATCTGTAGGCTGCTGTTTTGTTCGAATGACAGTGTCTGTTGACTTACAGAAGTTTTTCAGTTTCATGAGGTCCCATTTATTGATTGTTGGTCTTAGGTCCTAAGCTGTTAGTGTTCTGTTCAGGAAGTTATCACCTGTGCCAATGAGTTTGAAGGTTTTTCCCACTTTCTCTTCTAGCAGATTTACTGTGTCCGGCCTTATGTTAAGGTCTTTGATCCACTTGGACTTAAGTTTTGTACAAGATGATAAGTATGGGTCTAATTTCATTCTTTTACATGTGGATATCCAATTGGACCAGCACCATTTGTTGAAGATGCTGTCCTTTTTTCATTGTATGGTTTTGGCTTCTTTGTCAAAAATTAAGTGACCATAGGTGTGTGGGTTCATTTCTGGGTCTTCAATTCCATTCCAGTGATCCACTGGTCTGTTTCTATACCAGTACCATGATGTTTTTATTACTATTGCTCTGTAGTACAGCTTGAAATCAGGGATGGTGATACCTCCAGATTTTTTTTTTTTTTTGTACAGGATTGATTGAGCTATTGTGGAGTTTTGTTATTCCATATGAAGTTGAGAATTGCTTTTTCCAGGCCTATAAAGAATTGTGTTGATATTTTGATAGTAATTGCATTGAATCTATATATTGCTTTTGGTAGGATGGCCATTTTTATTATGTTGATCCTACCTATCCATGAGCATGGGAGATCTTTCCATCTTCTGATGGCCTCTTCCATTTCTTCCTTCACGGGCTTGAAGTTTTTGTCATACAGATCTTTCACTTGCTTGGTTAGAGTTACTCCCAGGTATTTTATATTGTTTATGGCTATTGCAAAGGGTGATGTTTCCCTAATTTCTTTCTCAGCCCATTTATTTGTTGTATAAAGAAGAGCTACTGATTTTTTAAATTAATTTTGTATCCAGCCACCTTGCTGAAGGTGTTTATCAGCTGTAAGAGTTCTCTGGTTGAATTTTGGAGTCGCTTATGTATACTATCATATCGTCTGCAAATAGGGATAATTTGACTTCTTTGTTTCCAATTTGTATCCCCTTGATCTCCTTTAGCTGTTTTATTGCTCTAGCAAGAACTTCAAGTACTATGCTGAAGAGATATGACAAAAGTGAACATCCTTGTCTTGTCCCTCAGTTTAGAGGAAATGGTTCAAGTTTCTCTCCATTTAATTTGATGTTGACTACTGCCTTGCTGTATATCGCCTTTATTATTTCTAGGTATGGTCCTTGTATGCCTGTTCTCTCCAGGACTTTTAGCATGAAGGGGTGTTGGGTTTTGTCAAATGCTGTTTCAGCATCTAACGAGATAATCATGTTTTTTTTTTCTTTCAACTTGTTTATATGGTGAATTACATTGATGGATTTTCATATGTTGAACCATCCCTGCATTTCTGGGATGAAGCCTACTTAATCATGGTGTATGATACTTTTGATGTGTTCTTGTATTTGGTTTGCCAGTATTTTATTAAGTATTTTTGCATCTATGTTCATGAGGGAGATTGGTCTGAATTTCTCTTTCTTTGTTGGGTCTTTGTGTGGTTTAGGAATCAGGGTGACTGTGGCCTCATAGAATGAGTTTGGCAGTCTTCTTTCTGATTTTATTTTTTTTTTTGAAGAGTTTGAAGAGTATTTGTATTAGCTCTTCTTTGAAGGTCTGGTAGAATTCTGTGCTGAAACCATCTGGCCCTGGGCTTTTTTTTGGGGGGGGGGGATTTTTAATGACTTTTTCTATTTCCTTATGGGTTATAGGGCTGTTTATTCTGTTTATCTGATCTTGACTTAGCTTCGGTACGTGGAATCTATGAAGAAAATTGTCCATTTCACTTAGGTTTCCAAATTTGGTGGAGTATAGATTTTTAAAGTAAGACCTAAAGATTCTCTGGATTTCCTCAATATCTGTTGTTTTTTCTCCCTTTTCACTTCTGATTTTGTTGATTTGGGTTTTCTCCCTCTGCCTTTTAGTTAATTTGGCTAAGAGTTTGTCTATTTTGTTGATTTTCTCAAAGAACCAACTGTTGGTTTCATTGATTCTTTGTATTATTTTTTTTTCTAAGTTGTTGATTTCAGCCTGAAGTTTGATGATTTCCTGCCTTTTGCTCCTCTTGGGAGTGTTTGCTTCTTTTTTTTTTTCCAATTCAACCAGTTCAGCTGTTAATTTTCTAATATGAGCTGTCACAATTTTATTTTTGAAGGTGCTTAGTGCTATGAACTTTCCTCGTAGCACAGCTTTCATTGTGTCCCATAGGTTTGGGTATGTTGTGTCTTTATTTTCATTGGATTTTAGAAAGTCTTTAATATCCTTCCTTATTTCTTCCCTGACCCAGTAGTCATCCAGTAAAGAGAGTTTTTCAGTTTCCATGTGCGTGTAGGGTTTCTGTTATTTCTGTTGTTGTGGAAGTCCAGCTTTATTCCATGGTGGTCTGATAAGATACAAGAGGTTATTTCAATTTTCTTGTATCTGTTGAGGCTTGCTTTGTGTCCAACTATATGGTCGATTTTGGAGAAGCTTCTATGTGGTGCTGAGAAGAAGGTGTATTCTTTTGTGTTTGAGTGAAACGTTCTGTAGATATTTGCTAGGTCCATTTGGTTCATGATCTCTGCTAGACTCATTATTTCTCTGTTTGGTTTCTGTCTTGATGGCCTGTCCATTGTTGTGAGTGGGGTTTTGAAGTCTCCCACTACTAATGTGTGGGTATTGATCTGTGATTTAAGCTTTAGAAGAGTTTCTTTTACAAATGTAGATGCCTTGCTACCTCAGAGTACAGGGCTGGGAAAAGGTTTTCCAAGCAAATGGACCCAGGAAGCAAGCTGGAGTAGCCATCTTAATATCAAATAAAATAGACTTCCAACTGAAGTTAATCAAAAAAGATAGAGAAGGGCATTACATAATCTTTAAAGGAAATATTCATCAAGAGGACATCTCAATATTGAATATCTGTGCCCCAGAGTTTCAGTCTTAACAATAAGGTCTTTCATCCAATTTTAGTTGTATTTATTACAGATAGGAGATAATGACTTAGTTTCATACTATGCAAGTAGTTAACCAAGTTTCCCAGAACTCTTGTTAAAGTCTATCTTTTCTCCAATACAACTTTTTGGTGCCTTTGGCAAAGAATAAGTGGTTTATTCTTGGAACCTGTGTTCTGTTACACTTGCGACATTTCTGGTTTTGTTCTAATACTTTGCTGATTTTGTCACTATAGCTCTGTGGTATAAGCTGAGATCGTGAACCACAGCACCTCTAGCATTGCTCTTTCTGCTTAGATTGTTTACCTATTTGAGGTCCTTTGGACTTCTATATAAATTTCAAGCTGATTTTCCTGTTTTCTAGTTCCGTAAAAAATGCCACTGGATTTTTTTTTTCAGTGATTGCACTGAATCTGTAATTTTCCTTCAGATATACAGCCATTCTCACAAGATTAATCCTACTAATCCATGAGGATGGGGCACAGGGTGTCACTCGTAAGTCACCCTCCCAAAGTAATGGAACCAGTTAGAAAACAGACAAATCTTAATTGCCCAATAGTTACAGAATGAACACATAGGTTTCACATTAAACTGAAAGGCATTTTTCCATAAAGTATTTGAATTACCTAGAGAAGAAACCTGTTCTCCCAGCCAACCCTGATTTTGAATTTAAAACTTCTGTTTCTTACTGCCTTCTGTTCTACAGCATGCCCCTTCACCTGTTTATTCCATGTCATGTGTGTCAGGTCCTCACTGTCTTCGGTACTTTGGATCTGAAGTGTCTCATAGACTGTGTGAACCAAGATTGAACCTGTCCCCAGACATATCCCCAGCACACAGTACATACAAAAAACACAACCCCACAATGGTTCTCTGCCTCTTTGGGCTTTTCTAATTTAGTAAATTGTCATGTCACTAAACACAGGAAGCTTGAACTCTGACTCTCCCAACTTTTTTTTGAACTGTTACTTTGCTCACTATAGATAAGAAGGGCACAAAAGCTAAATATATGTCTGCTTGACACACACCTCGTCACTGTAGTCATGTTTAGTGCATAAACTTCCTTGCTGCCCCTGGTACGTAAACTGCAGGACTGTGGGAAGGAAACAGAAGCATGCTGTGCCCTGAGATCCTCTCCTTAACCTTCCTTCAAACTTAATCTTATCCTGCTTCAGCCCTTCCTTCACGCACTTCTCATCACCCAGTAATAATCTTTTTCCTGTATGTCTGCAATATGTGCCTTTTTCCAGGTTCAGCCTGGTGCATATCTGCTGAGTGGTGGTGGATTTCCTATAGGAGCTACGGCCCTCAATCGCCATTCTCCAACTGAGCTAACAGCACATCTCCCTGCAGCATTTCTTCTGCCAGGTTCTTCCTGGACCAATATGGTATTGAAACCAGGGAGGATTCATAGGTCAGCTCACTATAGTGGAGAAACCATAATAATTTTACATATCCAGAAATTATTAGCAAATTAGAATGGATTCAGCATGTTCTCTAAATAATGCATAATTTATATGCATTAATTGCCTTCTTGGGGCAAAAGTTAGAGGAGACTGTTTATTGTTAAAATTCATGGTAAAGCTTAACCCAGTAATAATAATTACAGTCATTAGACAAACTGGTATGCTTTTTCAGAAAAGAAGCTAAATAGAGAAGGCTTCAGTTTGGAACTCTGATGTGCCCATCTCCTGACCTCAGATCATGTTTCTGAGGCTTGGTTCCCAGGAAGGCACTGCTGGAGACAGTGGGTGGAAACCTCAATGTGTGAGCCTCCTAGGTGTCACTCCTTTAAGTCACTAGGCATGTCTTCAATGATTCCCAGGTCTGTTTTAAAGTGACCAGTTGTGCTCACCCATAAGTTATTTCTGCCAGCTGATGGGAGTAGATGCAGAGACCCACAGCCAAAGATTAGGTGGACATAGATGAGGGGAAAGAAGAATTTTAGGAGCCAGAGGGGTCTAGGAGACACCAGGAGAACAGAATCAACTAAGCAGGGCTCATTGAGACTCACAGAGACTTAAATGGCAACCATGGAACCTGCATCAGTCTGTGCCAGGCCCTCTGTATACAAGCTGTGTTCTTTTTTTTTTAATAATTTATTTCTTATTTCTTCAAGTAACATCTCAATCACAATCCCCTCCCTACTACCCCTCCAGCGCCACCCTTCCACCCTCTTCCCCCTCAACCTCCCATCCTCTACCCTTTTTTTTTTTTTCAGTTTAAGGTATATCTTCCCCCTCCCAACAGCTCCCCCTTTCAGTCCAACAAATGGTTCTTTCTCTTATATCAATAAATACAATACAAAACAACAGAAATAAATAGGCCACAATTATGAGAGTTATATGGCTTAGCATACATTCCCCATGTCCAGTCCATATGTATTTGGCACCTGACTTTAACATTCTACTATCTAACCATCTCCATGAGTTTAAAGCTGTGTTCTTTAGCTTGGAATTTTTGTTGCATTCCTACCAATGGGAGTGGGGTTGTCTCTGACTCTTTTACTTGTTTGTGGGACACTTTTCCACCTACTAGGCTGCCTCATCCAGCCTTGATATTAGGGGATATTGCTTAGTCTTATTGCATCTTGTTATACTGAGTTCAGTTGATATCTCTGGGAGGCATGTTCCTTTCTGAGGGAATTGGAAGAGCACTGTATCTGGGGGCAGAGGGCAGGTGCAGGTTACTGAGAGGAGGGGAGAAAGAGGAGGTTGTGGTCAAAATGTATTGTATGAGAGAAGAATAAATAAACAAATTTCCAAAAGAATAAAATATAAACAAAAGAATTATTAAAAGTAACAAATGGCAAGCTGAAAGTAAATATTAAATATAATTTTAATGGAGAAACCCATTCTCTACCACATGGCACAGGGCAGGCAGAAGACACCAAGAGACCTAGACTGTCCTGCCACTGAGGACCATGTCTGGGTCTGTGGTCATGCAGCAGCAGGGATCTGTGTCAATGTCTGTGGCCTACTTTACCATCAAAGGCCATGCAGACAATACCTGGTCTAGGCTGACACCTGGGATCGCGTTGATGTCTGAGGGCTGGGCAGAGCTGACCCTACCCCTCACTGGCTGTGGCACTCGGGAGAGTGGCCCCACCTCTTGCCTGGGCAGCACAGTAGAACTGGCCCTGATGGTTGGGGCACTTGTGAGACAGCCCCAAGGTTGAGAGCAGAGAGAGCTGGTTCCACCCCTCATCTACCAAGAGACAGTACAGTTCTATTACATGCTGCTCTTAGCCTGCAACATGCTGGTGAGCCTACCCTAGAGTCATGACAGTGGGAGAGCTGGCCCTGCCCCTTGCTGGCTGTGACATTGGGTGAGCGAGCTCGGGCAGTGCTGGAGTGCTGGCCCTGCTGGTGTAAATTTGGGAGAGCTAGAAGGTTGACCAAGTCAGCTTCCACCCAGGCCCAGATCCAGGCTTCTTTGAGTTGGTCTACCCCAACATAAACCCATCTACAAACTGTCTGAGCATGTGTAGAGACTGTTCCTGTAGATCCAAAACTGCAGGATGTCCATGACAAAGAGCAACAAAAGGTTATCCAAGAGGAGTCCCAGTGGGAATCCAGTATTGATAATGTAGCAGAAGCCAGAGGCCCCGAACCAGATCAACGACTTATTGCAATGAACATGTGCGAGTAAAGGTATGTGGACAAAACCATCTACTGGGCAACACACCATGACACACTACAGCTTCCACAAGGAGTTGTTCTTTGTTGCTTGTTGTTGTTGCTGCTGCTGCTGTTCTTCTTCTTCTTCTTCTTCTTCTTCTTCTTCTTCTTCTTCTTCTTCTTCTTCTTCTTCTTCTTCTT
>CAJQZJ010032044.1:258136-288349 GCA_907164525.1 Lophiomys imhausi | reverse complement strand
TTCTTCTTCTTCTTCTTCTTCTTCTTCTTCTTCTTCTTCTTCTTCTTGGAAGTTGCAAGGGTGGAGGGGAGATAAAAAGAGATGGGCAAATGAATTGGATTGGGGTGCATGATGTGAAATTCACAAAGAATCAAAAAGTCTTTTTAAGTTATTTCTGCCATAAGTGCTATCTTACTACAAAGCAATAGATCCAGTCAATCATAGACAGAAGCCCCTGACACTGTTAGCCAAGTCAGCCTTCTTCCTTTGTAATTTTCTTATTTCAGGTCATAGCAGTAAAGCTATCTAATACCAGAATCTATTCCATTCACCAGCAATAGCTCAAAATAAGCTCATCTATATTTTAAAAATGTTCCTTATATGTTCCTATGCAGTTTTAAGAAAGCTGATTTGTAGTTAAATAAATTAAAAATTAAAAGCAGCACTAAGAAAATAAGACATTAAAAAGTGAAATGATTTAAATAAAAAATGGATAATGTGTCAACCTGATCTTGATTCAGCTTTGGCAGGTGGAATCTATCAAGAAAGTTGTCCATTTCACTTAGGTTTGCAAATTTTGGGAAATACAGGTTTTTGGAGTAAGACCTAAAGATTCTCTGGATTTCCTCAATGTCTGTTGTTATTTTCCCCTTTTCATTTCTGATTGTGTTGATTTGTATTTTTTCCCTCTGCCTTTTGGTTAGTTTGGCTAATGGTTTGTCTATTTTGTTGATTTTCTCAAAGAACCAACTCTTGGTTTCATTGATTCTTTGTATTGTCCTCTTTGTTTCTAAGTTGTTAATTTTAGCCCCGAGTTTGATGATTCTCTGCCTTCTGCTCCTCTTGGGAGTGTTTGCTTCTTTTTTTTTTCTAGCTCTTCCAGTTCATCTGTTAAGTTGTTAATATGAGTTGTCACAATTTTCTTTTTGAAGGCACTTAGTGGTATGAACTTTCCACATAGCACAGCTTTCATTGTGTCCCATAGGTTTGGGTATGTTGTGCCTTCATTTTCATTGAGTTTTTAAGAAGTCTTTGATTTCCTTCTTTATTTCTTCCCTGACCCAATAGTCATTAAGTAGAGAGACCTCTTGTGACTAACAAACTGAGAGAGGCTATACACAGAGACACCCCACACGGGAGGGATGGGATGAGTGGGAGGAGGGTAGAGGGTGGGAGGGAGGGACTGGGAGGGGATGGAGGGAGGGGGTGGCAATGGAGACATAACGAAGTAATAAATAAACGTTCAAAAAAAGGATAATTCTCAGCACTTCAAACCATCCCAGTAGCTCAATTGTGTGACATACATTGAAATGAATCAACACAGGAAGGTGATTTCATCTTCCATTTATGTACAGAACCTACAACTCCAAGAGAATTCCCCATATGAATATAATGATTAACATTTTGCTATATCCTGTGAATTCGCTACACATACTTGCTTTCCAGAAAATGATATGCTTCTTACAGGCAGAGACTACATCTTTTTCTTCTACCTTCTCCTCAGCTATTATAGACCTAAAGAATTATTTATCCAGTTATTGGAGATAAAGTTTTAACTAGCAAGAGACATGATACTTGATTTTTCTTTTTACTCTGTGAGAAATTAATTTGTTGTAACTGCTTCTGAGGATGCATGGGTATCACAAACCCAAAAGAAGATCTTCTGAACTGCTGTTTTAAATTCTGGAAGAAAGCACAGGCAAAAAGGCTGTGGGGTATGTGTGTGCAGTCCCATGCCTTCCCACTATAGGAAGCTAGAGAGGTGGCTAAGCAGAGCTGTGCCCACGTCTCACCACTGTGCTGTCTTCTCTGGGGTCCAGCGCATGCGGAACCCAACCTGCATATAACAGAGGGGTGAAGATACTCTGTCACTAAGATATCCAACGAGACAGATGTTTGTCATCTTTACAACTCTTGGTGCTTATCTGAAAAATGTCAAAACCAGTGAAAAATCACTGGTATTCTTTTCCTTATCTGTTTTTGGAAACAAAGTTGTTCCTTCTCTTGCTCATCTTCCTTTGCTCTAACTCTTCAGTGAGAAAGGCACTTTGTAGACTTTGGGCTGTGTAACAGATACTTTCATGAGTCAGCTAGACAGGGAGGGACCTGATGCCCAAATAGTTTTTATGCCATTACCTGGCTATTTCTGAGAGCAACTATGGGTGTGGTTTACCCTTACGTAAGTGGGCTTTGAGTAAAACCTGTTCCTTCCACAAAGTGGGTGGGTATCATTTAATCAGTTGAAGGCCTAGATGGATGATTTATTCACAACAAGAGGGAATTCTGCAGCAGGTGGCCCCAGGTTAGAGAGGGGGGGGGGAGTGGTTCTTTTATGGGCCTCAGCCAGCCCGCCCACTTCAAAGAGTGTGAGCTCACCACGTACCATGAGCCAATTACTTTAACATAAATCTCTCAATAGGGGCTAGATATGTAACTAGATAGATTGTAGAGCAGATAATAGATGATAGATAGATAGATAGATAGATAGATAGATAGATAGATAGATAGATAGACAGATAGATAGATGACAGATTAAATGTAGTATAGATATTTAGGCAGAGAAATTTTGTGTTTAGTCACAGGACCAGTTTGTCTAGAGAACTCTAAACAACACTGATATTAAAGGCCCTTGGTGGGCATGGTGACACACACTTTTAATCTTAGAAGTAGACAATCAAGTGTTCAAGGTCATTCTCAACTACATATGGACTTTGAAGCCAGCCTGGACTACATAAGACACTGCCATCCATTGCCCCCCCGCCGCGAAAAAAAATTAAAAACAAAAACCTAGTGCCTGTACCTACTTCCCCAGAGCCTAAAAGACTCCCGAGCATAGTTGTCATGGGGGCAGCTGGAAGAACCAACAGAAAGCTTCACAAACAATTTTCTATTTTGTACTAGCTAAATTTTCACTTCATCCTCTTGTTGGAACACAAAGACTGTTCTACGGAACACATGAGAGCATGAGAAGTAATGGATAGAAAGAGAAGGCAACTCAGCTAAGAGTTTCATAGAAAATGGGGACCTTGGAGCTCTTAACACCTAATAATTCAAAATTACACATGCACACCTGCTGGGGATGTAGCTCAGTGGTTGGGTACTTTTCTAGCATGCAGGAGACACTGGGCCCCATCCAAGCCTAGAAACAAACCAAAAAGGGTCTAAGTAAAAGCTACAGCTAGCACACATGAGGCAGCCAGGACTTTAAGTCAGGAGCCACATGGACCACAGGATCTTCATTAGGAACCTGAAATTCCTCCAGTGGTGATCTCCCTTTAACCATTCTGCCTGACAATTGTTCTCACTTGTTTTCTGTCTCTAAGCATCAAGAGCTAGAAGCAAAGTGTTTGTTCATGCTTACAGGATTGAAGGTCAGTCTGTTTTGTTTGTTTTGTTTTGTTTATTCTCCTTGGAAAATCATCGTGAAGTACAAAATAACAACCCCAAGAAGTGCAGATTTCAATTGGTAACATTCAGGACTCTAGATAACAGGGTTACCTTTACCAAGCTGGAAGCAGCTCTGTTGTTTTTTGTTTTGTTTTGTTTTTTTTTCTAATGGATCCTGGAATGGTTGTCAGAAAGCGTGTTTCATTTCTTCACAGTTTCAAAAACCATGAAATCCTTAGCCTTCCTACTGCTCAACTTTGAATTCATTTGTAGTTCAATGCATCTCTGAAGAGAGCCCACTGAGAACTCCAATTTATACTCCCAAGCAGCCTTAAAACACATCCTAATACATCTCCCTTCCATCTCCCTCCTTTTTTTAGTTTGTCTTCCAAACAGTGATAAGCCCAAGGTTACATATTTTCTACACTTTTCAAATCAATATTACCTTCCATGGCCACCGCTTAGCAGTTTAGGGCTTTGCGGCTAGCTACCATGACAATAGATGCACAGCCTGGAACCAGTTTTAGTTAATTAGAGTCAATCAATCCAAACTTTGCTGACTTACTCATGTGAAACAATAGTATAATGAACCAAAGTTGGCTAGATGATTGGGAAATACAAATTATTGCACCCTGATAAATTAAATGTGACTATTACAAAACCTTCTCTCTAAATGAATACTCAAGGAGGGAATATATGGGTGTTTAATATAATTAAAAATACAGGGAAAGTAAACTTGAAGAAGCTATTACAAGATTTTTTTTTAAAGGAGGAGAATCACTCAGAGCTCAGAAGCCATGTGATAGGATGATCTGGTAGCATCTTTATTAGTATTCATCTGGGAAAAACATCTTCTGGCCTAAGTTGTACGGTCGGTGGTAGAAAAGACAGAAAGCAGAGTATGCACAGGAGCTGGAACCTCCACAGGATGAACATATCAGGTCAGAAAATTAGGAAAAGGGATGAGGTAGACAGGCCTGAGCATCTGTCCCGGTGTGTACCAAGAGTCTACAGCCTGGGCTTACGTGACTAAGACACCAATGATTCTGACAATGTACAAAATGGAGTGAAAGAATTTCCCCAGAATTCTTACAAGTCTGATGTGATGTGCTGCATCATCAGGATTTGTGTCACGCCTGTTCAAGGGCTGCTACAGATTAAATAAAATAAGCAACCGTTGGTGCGTGTCCAACCCTGAGATTCACCCTCCTAGAAACTAAACTTTGCTGTTGTTTCACCAACCTCAAGGTGACCTACAAATCCATCGGAACTGTTACTTTTTGTTACACATTTAAATGTGAGGTAACAAAGTTTCTGCAATATACATTGCCAAAGAGCGTTAAACAAGAAAATTATAAAATGTACACCTACTTTTACTGCTTTGGTCTTTATGAATCTACAGTTTGCCAGCAGTCTAGACCAAAGGTGCTCCATACTGATCCATCCTTCCAAATGTTCAGATCGTATTTGTGCATGGGGCACAAGGTGACATCTAGAAAGCAGAAGTAAACATGGAGATAGATCACTTATCCAAAGCATGGTGTTTGCCTTATTTGAATCTGGTTGCCTGTGGTTGGTTGAATCTCAGTTGCTATGATCACCTGAGACTTCTGTTCTTGCAGGAATAGTTTACTACCTGATTATACATCAAATTAGAGTATTCAATGTCCTATCTAAGATAGGAGGGTTGGGAAAGAAAAAGGCACTTGACATAGCATGGAAGAAAAAATATGCTGAAGAGAATATAGAAGGTTTCCCAACTGGATGCACCCCCAACCCATGCTAAGATATGTCTTATTTTTACTAGGCATTGGTGATGAAACCTCTCTTATAAGGAGGCTTTGGGAGAGGTTGAGTTGATGGAGCTCTGGCCTGGAGTTAAACTAGCGGTTCCTTCCCAGACAGTCCAGCAATCTCCTTGGCAAGCTTCTTAAACTAGAAAGTGTAGTACTGAAAAAGATGGTGCCAGTTTAAAATGGCCCAACTCCAGGAGAAATTACAATACTAGTTTTCAATAACTTACAATGTCATATGTTAAAATGTCATCACATATGTTAATTTCTAACTGACCTAGTTACTTCGGTCACATGATTAGGCAGACCAAAGGAAACAGGAGAGATGCTTAACAGTCCAGAGCACAGTGACACCATGTGTTACACTGCATTGCTTCACTCGGAACACTGCCTGCTTTTCTCATAAGCTGTGTCTCAGACAACTTCAAAGGATCTCACTTTGATCTGTGGCTGTTAGTCAGCCATTCTGTCAGTGTGAAAAGTATATGGAAGAAATAACTTAAAAGAGGCCAGATTTATATTGACTCATGGTTTCAGAGACTTAAGTCCATGGTCCTTTGCCTTCATGGCATCGGAGTTCACAGTGAGACAGAATATCAGGCCAGGCATTGGATGGAGAAGAGCATCTTGCTTAACTGTGCACAAGAAGGAATCAGGACTGGACTATAGCAAGATCTGTCTCCAAGAACATCTACACCATGACTTGTAGCAGGCATTTCCCAAGCAGACCTTGCCTCTTCGAGTCATCAGTACATCCCAAAAGAGTTCCACCACCGAGACCCAAGCCTAATACATGAGCCAGTAGACAGCACTTCAACACCTAAGTCAGTTCCTAACACATTTCACTGGCGTTGTGCATAACCAGGGCTTTGTCCTAAAGGAGATCTAAGACTTGACCTCATGCCTATGGTATAGCTTGATGCTTCATCTTTGTAGATTGGAAGAGAAGCTACACTGGTTAATTTTCTTTGCTTTGAAAAACCCTACAAACTTGAAGTAGCTCGCTCAACTTCACAGTATAAATTAAAAGTCCAAAACTGGAAGCTTTTAGAAAACAGGGAGTAAGAATTGTGTTCTTTGAGTTTTCCACGGTGTCAAACACAGGGCACCTGTGATAGTCACTAACTAGTAACTGTTACATGATGGGTAGTTGCAGAGCTTCATGGGAAGACTATAGATAAGTAGGGTGAAAAAGTAACCAAGTAAATTGAAGGTTATAATAAAACACATAGCATAAAACTTCTATTTCTTTACATTTGGAAAAATCTTGTAAATTCTTGAGGGTTTTGGAGTTATTTTGGAACAATGCAATATTTTATGTCCAAGAAATATATCAATTTTAAAGTAGCCTACTTTCCCCCTTTTTTGTGTACTTGGGAATTGAACCTATTACCTTGTACATACTAACCAAGTTCTCATCCCTTGACTACATCTCCAGATGGTTTGGTTTTGTTTTTCATTTTCAATAGGATATTAGCAACTTTCTCTAAATAGTTGTGAACTAACTCTTAGCCCAAGGAGGCCTTGAACTTGTAATCCTCTTGCCCCAGTTTCTAGAGTACTTGGGATTAGAGGTAATGCCACTAGGCCCAACTAAAATGGAATAACTCTTTTTTTTTTTTTTTTGGTTTTTTTGAGACAAGGTTTCTCTGTGTAGCCCTGGCTGTCCTGACTCACTTTGTAGATCTGTAGACCAGGCTGGCCTTGAAATGACAAAGATCCATTTGCCTCTACCTCCCAAGTGCTGGGATTAAAGGCATGTGCCACCATGCCCGGCAGAATAACTCATATTTTATATTCAGCTAGATAACATAATTATATCCATTTAACTGCTAACAAAAAGTAACTAAAAGGTAACACTCTCATTTTAAGTTTTCTATAATATAAGTTAAAGTACCTCTGCCTTCCACACCTCCTGTTGTAAATCAGCAGGAAGCAATAAAATAAATCCTAGTCAATGGTTCATTTTCCAGGTAAAGTTTATAATATTCATAACTTAAGCCTCATAACACCAGTTGCCACTCCTCAAATCACATAAAAATCAGAAAGTATTTCACCGGCCATGACACACCACCAATTGGTGATGAGAAATCTGCTTGTGTGTTTGACATTTCTGTGTAAAACAACAGCTGCTTCACTCACTTGGAAGCTGCCTTTTTCCCCCCCACTGGGGATTCTTATCCCCAGTGGAGGTGGGTGGGCATTCTACTGGCAATGTTGCATACAAACAGTGATGCTTAGCTACCCCACAACTGACAGTTAAAATGAACTCATTCTGTGAAGAATATGTTTTCTAGCAGAAGACAGCCAGACCTGCTTTTCCTCAGGGAATAAATGATGGGGGATACCGTGGTCATATTCTCATCCTTGTGAATCTAACACCTACAGTCCCATGAAGCCAGCTTTGTACATGGCAGAAAGCAAAGTGTAATTCTACACATGTATCCTAACTGCCAGAAGAAAGATTCCAGGTAGAAGTGAACTGAAGGTTCCAGACAGAAATAAATATATTGGGTGAATGTGTAGCCTTCTCCTGTCACCACATTATCAATATTATCACTACCATTCCCTCTGCAGCCCTTCATCATCTTTATAAGCTGGTAAAACTTACAAGATGTTTGTTTCTTTATCCTCTGCTCCCACTTCCAATTTCTCTGTACACCTTCAACAATATATCAAGGAACCCACTTGTGGTAGTTAATATTGATTTTCAACATGACAAGATCTAGAATCATATACGAGACAAGTCTCTAGGCCCAGCTATGTTAGATTCTGAGCTTGTCTTCAAGAGATTTTCTTGATTGGGTTTCAGTGGGAAAACTCAACTTAATTTGTGGGCAGCTCCATTCCACAGGCTGAAGTCCTGGGTAGAACAAAAAGGTGAAACAGAACTGAACAGTAGCATTTGTCTCCCTCTACTTCCTGACTGGGGATGCAATGTGGCCTCCTGTTCATGACACCACGACTTCCCATTGTGACTGATTATACCCTGTAATTGTGAGACACAGTAAACCCTTTTCTCTTTAGATTTCACTTGGGATTGTATCACATGAACAGAAAGAAACTGATCATGTTCTTAAAATTCGGCCAGGAAATGTTTCATTTGTACACATGGCAACAGAAACTCAGGCCCTTAGCAGTTAACATTCCATAGTAATCATTTTGATCATATTGTTGATTGCGGTTTCATCACCAACAGAATGGCATTCTCCTCCTTATCAATTCTATGACTGCACACAGTTTCAGTTTGAGGTGACTCTCTCTATACCTTCTCAAATATTCCTAAAGTGGGAGACACAGGCAGGAGCTAAATGACTTCACTTTGCATATTGAAGTATAGATCTGTGTTTTGTAGCTGTATCTTCTGGATTTTAGCTTTCCCTCCTGTGGGTGGAGACAGAATTACAAGGCTCAGGAACCATGTGTAAACTAAAAGACTTGTGTGTTGCCCTCACTCAAGTTGTGTAAACAGTAGAAACAAGCAAAACAAAGCACTGAGGGAGAAGAGACTCTTCAGTGGAGCTGCCTAAAGTTGGGCTCCAGTGACATCACTTTCATGAGTCTTCATCCACACTTGGGGGAGCTTTTGGGTATAATCCAACTGACTAAATGTCATGTAATCTTGTGAATAAATGCCTCATCTATGACCTTGTAAATATTCTAATAACCTCATTGGTTTACCAAAGCTGAGTGGAATCATTTATTTGCCCTGTTGTTACTGCCCTATTTGCAATAAATATATATTTGTTCAGGTTTCCCCAGGAAAAGAGCCTCCTAGAGACATATTAAATATGAAGCGATTTTGTTGGAGGAAGGTCTAACATTGATAACTAAGTTGCAGTTTCAGGATTTGATAACACACAGAAGGATTTGCTAATGTTGCCTACTTACATTAAGAGTAACTGAGTACATTAAGAGAAGAGAAAGTGGGGAAAAGCCTGGAACTCATTGGCACTGGTAGCACCTTCCTGAACAGAACACTAATAGCTCAGGCGCTAAAACAAACAATCAAGAAATGGGACATTATGAAGTGGAAAAACTTCTGTAAGGCAAAAGACACTGTCCTTAGAACAAAACGGCAGCCTACAGACTTGGAAAGGATTTTCACCAACCCAACATCTGACAGACGGCTAATATTCAAAATATAAAAAGAACTGAAGAAATTAAACACCAAAAAAAATCAAATAACCCCATCAATAAATGGGGTACAGAGCTAAACCGAGAATTCACAGAAGAGGAATCTCTAAAGGCTGAGAGGCATCTGAAGAAAGGTTCAACATCTTTGGTCATCAGGGAAATGCAACTTAAAACAACTCTGAGATTCCATCTCACACCTGTCAGAATGGCTAAGATCAAAAACCCAAATGATAGCACATGCTGGCAAGGATGTGGAGAAAAAGGAAAACTCCCCCATTGCTGGTGGGACTGCAAACTTGTACAATCACTTTGGAAATCAATATGGAGATATCTTAGAAATTTGGGAATAATTCTACCTCAAGACCCAGCCATACCCCTCTTGAGCATATATCCAAAAGATTCGAAACAAAACCACAAGGACATTGCCTCAACAATGTTCATAGCAGCTTTATTTGTAATAGCCAGAAACTGGAAGCAGCCCAGATGTCCTTCAACTGAAGAATGGATTAAAAAAGCTGTGGTACATTGATACAATGGAATACTACACAGCTATCAGAAAAGACGAAATCACGCAATTCGAAACCAAATGGATGGAGCTAGAAAGGCTCATCCTTAGTGAGCTGACTTAATCCCAGAAAGATAAACATGGTATGTACTCTCTTATAAATGGATATTAACCATACATCACAGGATAACTATCCTACAACCCACAACCCAAATAGATAGGAATCTAGCATATCTATCCTAGGAAAAATTTCACCCACCAGCAACTCATGGAATCTTCTGCAGGTTAGTGGAACATCTCACCCTAAATGGCGTGCCATATCAGGCCCCAGTACAAATGGAAGCTCTTGGCCCTCACATGACTGAAGATCTGAGGGAGTATGATATGTGAGGGCCCACTTCATCTGAGGAGAAGGAGACTACCAAATAGAGGTACAATGAGGGAGGGAGGGAAGGAGGGAGGGAGGGAGGGAAGGAGGGAGGGAGGGAGGGAGGGAGGGAAGGAGGGAAGGAAGGATGGAGAGGGAAGGAGAGAGGAAGGGAGGGGACAGAAGGGGAGGAGGGAGGAAACTATGTTCTAGAAATAACTTGAGAAAACAAAATAATACTATTTTAAGCAAAGAGTTAATAATCTTAAAAAATGTAATAAAAATACAATATAAAATTTTCAAACTATAATTTACCAAAGGTATACTTGCCTTATGGGCATGAAAGGAAATGGCCTTAATTTCAGATTAGAATGTTAGACTGCAGGTGGCCACATAGCTTACACAAAAGTGATAGCAGCTTAAAAGTTGTTTTTTGTTTTTTGTTTTTTTGTAGATATAAAAGATATTTTCATGGTTTGGCATTAAAAAGCAGGTAAGAGGTTTAAAATACTGTAAATAAATTAAAGGTTTCTTCAGTTCAACCTGGTTTTCTAAACCTGCAAGAGTTGAAAAATTTGGAGCTAAGGTAAAATATATGAAATGTGTGGTGTTAGCCCATGCCTTTAACTCCAGCAGAGACAGGAGGATCACTATAGAGTTAGTTGTCTTATAAATTCTAGAGTTACAAAGAACAGGGTGATGATGGTACACACCCTTAATCCCATCATTTGAGGATACACTCTTAATCCCAACACACTAGAGACAGAAACCTGCAGATCTCAGAGTTCAAGGTCAGCCTGACACAAAGCAAGCTCTAAGTAGAGAATTTGCTCCAGGAAAAATATTACCTGGCAACCCCCCGCCCAGAAAAAAAGATAATGTCCCACAGTTAGGATTAGGACAGGGCTCTGTTCTTATATTTTCAGGAAATTTAAGGCATCCATCTAAGGAATCCAGGGACAACTGGACAACTGAAACCTCAGAAGAAGAGATCAGACACCAAAGTAGATAAGTAGCCTAGATGATCCAGCCTTGCAGACTTCCTCAATACTGTTTCCTCAAAAGTCTACAACCACAACAACTCAAAATCACTAAGATTGTTCGGCTCCACAGACTGTTCCAGCCAGAACTTCAGTAAAGCCCTGAAGTTCAGCTTTTGTCTACAAACTTCTTAGGACATTTAAATAGCTGAGCACAAAATGACTGAACTTCAAATGATTCTATTAACATTTTTAACCATTTTTCCATTCTTATTTGGGCCCCAAACAGGTTTACTATGTCCCAAATCAGCAGGAAGTCATTTGAAGAGAGTAACGTCCCATCTACAGAAGGTGGGTTGGGGGATTTTCCCCCTTTGGTCATTTGATGGGTTATAAATAATCTTTTTATTTATGGGGAGAGATTACAAGATGTTAAACAGTCTTGTTAAATAGGTTTTGGAGGTTAGACCCAGGGACTTCTCTCTTTTTCTTTTCTGTATCCTTCTTTCTCTCCTATGTAGGGGTGAACAGACTTGAGAAAAAAAGGGGACATAGACATAATATAGGAATGATCAAGAAAAAAGGACAGATTATTGAATATGCCCTTATACCTTTATATATTGATAAAAAATTAATATTATATTTGGCTAAATTGGTATTGATCTTTGTATATCGATGGAAAATTAAGACTGTATTGTACTACATTGATATTGATCTTTGTGTATTGATACAAAATTAAGATTATATTTGGCCACAATGGTATTGATCTTTGTATATTGATACAAAATTAAGGGTAGCTCTCTTTAAGATATTGTACCTAGGTAATGCCTAAAAATAAAATGGGAAGTTTTGGCCTTTTGCTACCAACTGTCATAAACTGTTTAGGATAATTAAGAAATGCAAAATAATAATCATTCAAGCATGTCATTTTATTAGGTACTAGGACAGTCTATCACAGTTATTTTCTAAGCTATTCAGAAATCAAGTTGCTAAGAGACAAGCAACATTTGCTTATCCAAATAAAAGAGATAGGTGGTCTTCAAAAACCTCAAGAGATCTGAAGAATATGGCAGTCAAAGATGTTTTCTTAAGATTATTTTGATATCAAGACATGTCACCTCCAGACAGCACCCCTCTATTCCACTCCAAGTAGAAGATGAGCATTGAAGAATCTCCAATTGGAGATGGTTGAATTAGTGGCAAGCCTATCTCTTGGCAAGAAAAACCCCTTGCTTCAACTGTAGACAGGACAAAACTTGGAAGCAGGTAAGTCGACAGTCTAGCTCTGCCAAGACAGGGTAGGCAAGTCCTTCATAATTCCTGCTTTACAATCAATGTCTGACACAGAAATGGGGCCAAAGGGCTGAAGATTGATGCTGTAATGTATGGAGAGAAAATGGGAACTGTCCAGGGAGCAACTGGTATGTCATTTCTTAGTTTTGGAAGCTGCTGACCCTGTACTTCCTGTATAATCAGATATATTTATCCCTCTCAGATCTCTGAGGTGGTAGAAGACTAGATAACTAGAGTCTCATAGTTAAATTTTGAGTTGTTTAGGAATTAAGAGGGTGTTCTGGATCTAAGAAGATGTTTTAAAAATTGTGATTCAAGTTAGAATGAAAGCTGAGTTGGATATAGAACTTTAAACTCAAGGAGATGGTTAGATAGTAGAACGTTAAAGTGAGGTGCTAAATGAATATGGACTGGACACTGGGAATGTATGTTAAGCCATATAACCCTCATAATTGTGGCCTAATTATTTCTGTTGTTTTGTATTGTATTTATTGTTATAAGAGACAGAATTTTCCTCGTAGCACAGCTTTCATTGTGTCCCATAGGTTGGGTATGTTGTGTCTTCGTTTTCGTTGGATTTTAAGAAGTCTTTGATTTCCTTCTTTATTTCTTCCCTGACCCAGTAGTCACCTAGTAAAGAGTTGTTCAATTTCCATGTGCGTGTAGGCTTTCTGTTGATTGTTTTGCTATTGAAGGTGAGCTTTATTCCATGGTGGTCTGATAAGATACAAGGGGTTATTTCAATTTTCTTGTATCTGTTGAGGCTTGCTTTGTGTCCAACTATATGGTCGATTTTGGAGAAGGTTCCGTGCGGTGCTGAGAAAAAGGTGTATTCTTTTGTGTTTGGGTGAAACGTTCTGTAGATATCTGTTAGGTCCATTTGGTTCATGATCTCTGTTAGACTCATTATTTCTCTGTTTGGCTTCTGTCTTGATGATCTGTCCATTATTGGGAGTGGGATGTTGAAGTCTCCCACTACTAAAGTGTTGGGATCGATGTGTGAATTAAGTTTTAGAAGCGTTTCTTTTACAAATGTAGGTGCCTTTGTACTTGGGGCATAGATGTTCAATATTGAGATGTCCTCTTGATGAATATTTCCCTTAACGAGTATGTAATGTCATTCTCTGTCTTTTTTTATTAACTTCAATTGGAAGTCTATTTTGTTCGATATTAGGATGGCTACTCCAGCTTGCTTCCTGGGTCCATTTGCTTGGGAGACCTTTTCCCAGCCCTTTTCTCTGAGATAGTGTCTGTCTTCAATAGTGAGGTGTGTTTCTTGTATGCAGCAAAAAGATGGGTCTTGTTTATGGATCCAGTCTGTAAGTCTGTGTCTTTTTATTGGCGAGTTGAGTCCATTGATGTTGATGGATATTAGTGATCAGGGGTTGTTATTTCCCATTATTTTGGTATAGGTGGTCATCTTGTGCTTCTTTTTGTTTAGTTGCTGTGGAGATTTCTATTTCCTCTGTTTTCTTGGGTGTAGCTATCTTCTCTGGGTTGGCATTTTCTTTCTAGGATCTTCTGCAGGGCTGGGTTTGTAGGCAGGTATTGTTTAAATATGATTTTGTCATGAAATATCTTGTTTTCTCCATCTATGTTGACAGAGAGTTTTGCTGGGTATAGTAGTCTGGCTGGGCACCTAGGTTCCCTCAGGGCTTGTAGGACATCTGTCCAGGCCCTTCTAGCTTTTATAGTTTCTGAGGAGATGTCCGGTGTAATTCTGATGGGTGTAACCGAACTTTTAAATTATTATTTAACACTTATTTATTTATTTTAAATTCACTTATAACAAACACCAACAATTTCTTAACTATTAATCCTATAAATTCCTACAACCCCTTTAACCTATCCACTAAACCTATTGATAATCATAACAACTACTTTCATAACCTTTTAGAATGATACAGTCTCTGGGGCAGGTCCTCAGTTGTCAGGAACACAGTCTTTGTTGTAGATTCTTTAACACACTTAGCAGTCCTTCTTCTGGATCTCTCAGATGCAGGTTCGTCAGGGTAAGTTGGTTATTGCAGGCTCACCTTAAATAAGGCTTCATGCTTTCTTGTCTGTGGGAGACCCCAGCCGTGTGCAGGCCAACTTACTTCTTTTGAATCAGGAACTCAGCTGCTCTGCCTCAGTCCTTAAAGCCAGGCACCGTTTCCTTTAGGCCACTGTTTGGACAGATCAAACCCCTCTAGGCAAAAGCTGAGCCACAGGGTCCAGTCCTTGGCCTTTTGGTGTCTTGCTCAGGCTTTCTTTGCTCACCGGCTTCTTTCTGCTTCAGGAGAGAGCTGGCCATCAATGGCCAGCTGTTTTTTCAGCAGGACTCTTGGAGCTCTCTAGCATCAGGGGCCTCTTCTCTTCTGGGCTCCATGCACTCTCCTCAAATAGGAGGAACTCTGTTTCAGCTCAATTTGGGCTCCGCCCACTTAGCAGCTGAAAACAATGTCAGGCCAGATACTCTGTTTCTTCAATTCTATTGAGTCTTTCCTGTTTTCCTGACTTCAACCTTGTTTTTCAGTCTATTGAGTCTTTCCTGTTTTTGCTGACTTCATGCTGATAATGCTCTTCAGGCCCCGAACTAAGAGACAGCACCAGAAACTCCCATATTTTTTCTAAATCCAATCTATCCAACCCCTACAGATGGGTCTGTCATTGTATGTGACTTGGCCTTTTTCTCTTATAGCTTTTAATATTCTTTCTTTGTTGTCTACATTTGGAGTTTCAATTATTATGTGGCGAGAGGAGTTTCTTTTCTGATCTAATCTGTTTGGTGTTCTGTAAGCCTCTTGGATTTTTATTGGCATCTCTTTCTTTAGGTTTGGGAAGTTTTCTTCTATGATTTTGTTGAAGGTATTTCCTGTACCTTGGAGTCGGGAGTCTTCTCTTTCCTCTATGCCTATAATTCTTAGGTTCTGTCTTTTCATTTAGTCCTTGATTTCTTGGATGTTGTGGGTGAGAGATTTTTTAGCTTTCTCATTTTCTTTGGATGTTGTACTGATTTCTTCCATCGAATCTTCCATACCTGAGATCCTGTCTTCCATCTCTTGAATCCTATTTTTGGTACTCATATCCATAGTTCCTGTTCTCTTCCCTTGGCTCCCCATTTCCACTTTTAACTCTGACTGTGTTTTCTTTATTGTTTCTATTTCCATTTTCATGTCCTGACTTGTTTTATTCATTTTGTACATTTCCTGCTCCAATTTGCTTGTCTCTGCCTGGAAGTCTTCCATTGCCCTGTCCATTTCGTGTTCGAGTTGAGCCACCTTGTGTTGAAGTTCTCTAATGGTATTATCCATAGCTTTCATTTGTGAAATCGTGGCTTCTTTGAATTCCTTCATAAATTTAAGTTCTTCTTGAAGGGACTCTATCACTTTCTGTAATGTAGAATTGTTATCATTTTCATGTGTTTCAGTTGTGGTGATGTGATTCAGGTTGGCTGAAATGGCATCGCTTTCTTTTGTTGGAGTCATTCCGCCTTGAATTCTGCTTTTTCTGGGGCCTTTGGCCATTTGGAAGTCTCAGCTGTCTGATCCTGTTGTCTTCTAGTTTGGATCCAAAGGGGGCACTTTGGTGTAGTAGTCAAATTGCCTGACTCCACTCCTGTAAAATTTGTTTTTCCACCCTGCCTCTTGGGTGGAGACTTCACTTATCCAGGGGGTGGAGCTGTATACACTTAAGCTCTGGCTCCCCACCGGAAGTGTCCATAGTAGCAACGAATCCAATAATAGTGGTAAAGACTTCACGGTTTGCCCAGGGTTGGATCCTGTGGTGGATAAATCCGCCTTGCCTCCCTGGAGCCGGCTCTAGAAACTGGCAGGTGGCGTCATGGTTGATCAAGTTCCTGTACACCGCAGAGGGTCAGGTTGCAATATGCAGCCTGATGGGTACTCTGCAGCCGAGCCGCATGCACTTCCGTGGGTCCGCAAGCCTTTGCCAGATAGCCAGATCGTCTGTGAGAGACCTTGGGGGGGGGTAGCCAGTAGGCTGAAGAGTATCCCTGTGTGGGGTCTGAATCTGCCTGCTGGAACTTACCTGGAGTGTCTCTCCTGGTGGGGAGGGGGGGATCCCGATTCCTGGATTCAGTGGCTTCCATGTGTGTCCTAGAGTGGGAGGGAGCGTCCTGCCCAGGGACTTTTAGTGGTCCCTGGGTAGTTGGGTGAGACCCAGGCAGGTCGAGTTTCTCAGATTTTTTTGTACAGCGTCTTATAACATTTGCAGTTTTGTGTCTGTTTTCCCCAAGATTGATATTGTCCGCACTGGCCCCTGCCATCTTGGATCCCTCCACTGTCTCAGTTTTTGATTATTAGATTACCAAAGGACCAACTCTTCAGTGCTAATACCATGTATTTTGGACTGAAGAAAATAAAACGTGTGGTTTTACAGTTTTCAGTGCTTCCCTCCAGAAGTCAGGAATCCCCTTACCCTTCTTAACTGTTCAGCAGTTCGGATTTACTGAATTGTGCACATTATTGTTCAAATATTGCCCTGTAAGCTCTATTTCACATTAATTCTTCTTCAGTTCTTCATTTACTAAACATTCAGTGAAAACCTACTCCGTGGCAGGTCATCAGTTATATGCTAAAAATGGAAATACTATTTACTATGAATTTGATCATCTGGTAGGATAGACAATAAGCAAACATATTTATAGGCATACTTACAAAACAGTTGAGAGATGTGGGGTAATTATGTGTGCAGAATTGTGGGCACATAAAAGAGGATTAATTCTCTTTACCTAAGAATATTGGAGAGACTATAAAGGAGAGCTGCTCTTGGGGCTGCTCCTGTGGAAAGGAAGGTTTCCAGCAGACTACAACTTTCTCACCATCACCCAGGGCACCCAAAGGAAAGGGGACTCCTCTTCAACTGAATGACTGCCTTAGGTGATGCAGACATAAATACACAGACCAGCCTCTTCTAAGAGACACTTATGCATAGTTCAGGAAAGTAAGTCTATTCTCAGATACAACTTGACTTTCATTTAATTCTCAAGCCATTTGACCTGCAGGGACTTAGGACTAAAAGCATATCTTGGCTTCTTTCTAGACAGCTACCAGAATTTGCAACTTCCGAGCAATCAGGAAATATGGGCATTGTCCTTCTACAGAGATTTGCTTTAATGATTCATCTGTGACTGCACTATAACTCATTCATAAAATACCAAAGCATTCAAGGCTCCATCTTCATTACTGCCAGATGTCTTATAGGTGCCTTAGTCAACATTTCAAAATGACTCCAAGTTTGAAAGACCAAGTGTACTTCAAGGACATCCAGAAATATGCTTACTGCAAGGAGTCAGTTTGTTGGAAGTTAGTAAACAAAACTCAAAAAGGCCTGTAACAATAAAACTGTGCTTCTCATTCTGCCACCTCCATCCTGGAGATTTTGTAAATGATTCAAATGTACTTAATTTTAAAAGTATAGGATTAATCAATTTGTTCCAAAGAATACAGCATCTGTAAGTACATAAAATGCCCCCTCTCTCCATGTTACATAGATGATGATGACAATAAACACATGGCACAAATAGATGGATAAATTGATTATTGCAGATAAATAATAGGTAGATAAAAATAATGATTAGATAGATGGGTAGTAGATAGAAAGAACTGAGGTGGATGGATGGATTGATGAATGAATAGATGCAAATAGTAGACAGAAGATGAATAGATGAGGAACAGATAGTAGATAGATAGATAGATATAGATAGATAACTGATAGATAATAGATGATACATGATGATATAGGCATAGATAAATAGACAGATAGACAGATGATTGATATGTACATAGATTGATAGATAATGGATATATAGACATATAGGTATTGGATGAGTAGACCAAAATGGATGAGTGATATGATGAAGTTAGGATATATTACTGATGTAGCAAATTAAGGAAAAAGAAAAGAAAGAAAGCCTTCAGAAAATTTGATTTTGGTTTATTTCTATCACTGAGTAAAAGATAGAGCAATTTTATATTTCAATGGAAAAAATAAAATATCTGTTTCTTTTTGTGAAATTAAAGTGACACAAGGGGTTGAATTGGGTTTATAAATTTCTTGAGTACATGAAGCCAATAGTGTTCAGTGGATGGGATTGCTTATGCCCATCCACTAGTCACAGGAAACCAGTTGGACAAGAGAGCAGGCTGCTATGAGTGCCAGCTGCACAGAAATCCTGTCAGATCTTTGCCACTGACTTTTTTTTTAATCATTTAATTTTATTTATTTAGTAAAGGCTTTTGCCATTTTTATTTTTTATGTATAAGCATGTGTCAGAGACAAACAAACAGCATATTTCTGAACAATGTTCATAGGGAAGAGCTTATAACTCTCTGGAAATGATACTACTTTACAGATGGTCAGTACCAATGTACTCCAGTTACTTCTACAATAGAAGCAAACACAAAATTCATGATACATTTAGTGAAAATTAAACTTCTTTCTCTCCTTGGAAGTAACTACAGCCCCTTAAAACAAAGTCTTGAGTTCACTTGTACAAAGGGAATTTATCACTAAAAATTGACAAAGCTTCAAACAAGTATAAATGTATGAGGATGAGAAGGGCCACAGTGTAAGATATAAAACTAACTCTTGTAGTATTTTTAATCGATTTGAAAAACCCAATGGCCAACATCCAAGTATGTATAAACATGTGTGTGTGTGTGTGTGTGTGTGTGTGTGTGTGTGTGTGTGTGTGTAACCTACATATAGTATAACATGTAAAGGTACAGTTAGCATTTGCATAACAATCAAGAGAGGATTACTCAATTAAAAAGTGGGATGCCATTGTTTTCATCAGGAATTCTTTAAAATCCACAATTAGTGCAACAGCCTATTATTAAGCAAATCTCACAGAAAGGGTATCTGGCCCAGCAGAAAACAAGAGTGAAGAAAAGATAGGGAAACTAAGTGTGGGTCTTCCTTCCCAGTCCACCATTCAGCTGAGTGGCCATTAGCTAAGCATGGTTCCAGATCTATAAAATGAAGGACAGAAGCAGATGTTTAGGGCCAGATCAAGGTGTCTCTAGTTTACATTCAATGTAAAAAATAAGTTCTCTTTAAAAGGGAAATAAAGACACAAGGACATTTTTCACATGCTACACTAGATGTTTATCTATATAGAAAAGAAAGATGTTAAAACAAAAACAAACAAAAAAATACAACCACTAAGGCAAAAAGAAACTTTAATTCACTAGATTCATTTGAATTCATGCATAATTGACTCTCCACGACTGGTAAGTTCTTTTCTCAACAGCCGTCCACAGTCTTCTAAGAATTATATATTAAGTTACTACTAAAGTAGAAGGCATTTCTGAAATAGCAAGTCAAAATGGGAGTATATTAAATGAAAAAATTACATGCCGATTAATAATCATACAGCTGACCTAGGTTTAAGAGAGATAATTTTTTTTTAAATTACGTTTATTTATTACTTCAAGTTACATCTCATCACAGTCCCCTCCCTCCACCCTTCTTGGTCTCACCCTCCAATCCTCTCACCCTTCTCCTACCCTGTACCCCTTCTCCCACCTATCTTACTCCTTCAGTGTGGGGTGTCCCCACATATCAGCCCCTCTCAGTTCATCAGTCATATGAAGGTTAAGAACTTCCCCTTGCACTGGGGGCCTAAATGGCAGCTCCACTAGGGCAAAGTGTCCCACTAACAAGTAACCAAGTCTATGTTCCTGTTCCCTTTGGTGCATTGGTTGTAGTATACTTATCCTGTACTGTAGAGCTAAAATCAAATTTTAAGTGAATAGATGCCATGTGCATCTTTCTGAGTCTGGGTTAGCTCTCTCGGGATGAGATTTTCTAGTTCCATCCATGTGGCAGCAAATTGCATGATTTCCTTGTTTCTGATGGCTGAGTAGTATTCCATTGTGTAAATGTACCACAGTTTTGTTGTTGTTTTGTTTTTGTTTTTGTTTTTTTATCCATTCTTCACTTGAAGGACATCTGGGTTGTTTCCAGTTTCTAGCTATTACAAATAAACCTGCTATGAACATACTTGAGGAAATGTGCTTATGGTTTGGTGAAGAATCTTTCCGAGGTATGCCCAGAGTGGTATGGCTGGGTCTTGAGATAGAGCTATTCCAAATTTTCTAAGATATCAACACACTGATTTCCATAGTGGTTGTACAAGCTTGTACTCCCACCAGCAATGGAGGAGTGTTCCCCTTTCTCCACATCCTCGCCAGCCTGTGCTGTCATTTGAGTTTTTGATCTTAGCCATTCTGACAGATATGAGATGGAATCTCAGAATCATCTTGAGTTGCATTTCTTTCTTGGCCATTCTCGATTTAACTCTGCCCCCCATTTTTGATTGGATTATTTGGTTTCTTGGTATTTAATTTCTTGAGTTCTTTATAAATTTTGCATATTATTCCTCTGTTGGATGTGGGGTTGGTAAAGACCTTTTCCCAATATGTAGATTGCTGTTTTGTTAGAAAGATAGTGTCTTTTGCCTTATAGAAGCTTTTCAGTTTCCTGAGGACCCATTTATTGATTGTTGGTCTTAGAGCCTGAGCTGTTGGTATTCTGTTCAAGAAGTTGTCACCTGTACCGATGAGTTCGAGGGTTTTCCCCACTTTCTCTTCTAATAGATTTAGAGTGTCAGGCTTGAAATTAGGGAAGCCACACCCTTCACAATAGCCACAAACAGTATAAAATGTCTGGGGGTAACTCTAGCTAAGCAAGTAAAAGACCTGTATGACAAGAACTTCAAATCCTTGAAGAAAGAAACTGGGGGGATCCAAGATGGTGGCAGCCGGCGTGGACGTATTTTGATTTCGGGGTCAACAGTCACAAGGCGGCAAGTGTTCCAGGACGCTGTACAAAGGGCAAGACCCCTTCTAAATCTCACCCAACTACACAGGGACCACGGAAGATGCCTGGGCCGGATGCCCCTTCCAACTCTCGGACACGCTAGGAAGACTCTGGACCCAGGAATCGGGATAACCCATCCCCCAAAAGGAGAGACCCCAGATAAGTTCCAACCTCATAAACAGCCAGCAGATTCAGAAACCACGCAGAGATAATCCCCACCCTGCTGGGCACTCCCAGGTCTCACACAGATGATCCAATTATCTAGTGAAAGGTTGTGACCCTTGGAAGTGAGTGGAGATCCGGAGATCCGCTGCAAAGTGCCTTCAGACCACAGATCACAGTCTGTGATGTCACTGGCCAGTTTCCAAGCCTCAGGAGCGGCAAGGCTACTGGAGCTGAACTGCAGATTTACCCGCTACAGGAACCAACCCTGGGCAAACTGCAAGATATTTGAAAATGTCATATATCGGACTTATGTACTAGTACCGGCCCTTCCGGCGGGGAACCAGAGCTTACTTGTACACAGCTCAGCCACCTGAATTAATTAGGTCTCCACGTGGGAGGAGGGATTGAATGATTCACCTTATAGGGGTGGAGTAAGGCAACTCGAATTCTACACCACAGTGCCCCCTTTGGACCCAAGTCCAGAAGACAGCAAAAAAAATTCCACATGGCCAGAGGCCCCAGAAAAAAAAAAAAAAAAACAGAGCGAAATGTCTCCAACAAAAGAAAGCAACGCTATTCCATCCAGCCCGAACCACCTCACCACAACTGAAACACATGAAAACGATGACAATTCTACATTATGGAAAGAGATAAAGTCCCTTCAAGAAGAACTTAAAATTATGAAGGAATTCAAAGAAGCCACAATTCTACAAGTCAAAACAATGAATAACATCATTAAAGAGCTCCAAGCCAAGGTGACCCAGCTAGAACAGGAAAAGGATAAAGCAATGAAAGATCTCCAGACAAAAACAAGCAAAGTGGAGAAGGAAATGTACAAAACGAACACTACCATTCAAGACATGAAAATAGAAATGGACACAATAAAGAAAACACAGTCAGAGTTTAAAGAGGAAATGGAGAATCAAGGGATGAGAACAGGAACTACGGATGTGAGTATGAAAAATAGAATGCAAGAGATGGAAGACAGGATCTCAGGTATGGAACATTCGATGGAAGAAATCAGTACAACATTCAAAGAAAATGAGAAAGCTAAAAAATCTCTCACCCACAACATCCAAGAAATCAAGGACTCAATGAAAAGACGGAACCTAAGAATTATAGGCATAGAGGAAAGAGAAGACTCCCGACTCCATGGTCCAGGAAATATCTTCAACAAAATCATAGAAGAAAACTTCCCAAACCTAAAGAAAGAGAGGCCAGTAAAAATCCAAGAGGCTTACAGAACACCAATCAGACCAGATCAGAAAAGAAACTCCTCAGCCACATAATAATAGAAACTCCAAATGTAGAGAACAAAGAAAGGATATTAAAAGCTGTAAGAGAAAAAGGCCAAGTCACATACAATGGCAGACCCATCAGAATCACACCTGACTTCTCCTCAGAAACTATAAAAGCTAGAAGGGCCTGGACGGATGTCCTACAAGCCCTGAGAGAACATAGGTGCCCAGCCAGACTACTATACCCAGCAAAACTCTCTATCAACATAGAAGGAGAAAACAAGATATTCCATGACAAAATCAAATTCAAACAATATCTCCTCACAAACCCAGCCCTACAGAAGATCCTAGAAGGAAAATTCCAACACAGAGAAGATAACTACACCCAAGAAAACAGAGGAAATAGAAACCTCCACAGCAACTAAACAAAAGAGAAACACAAGACAGCCATCTATACCAAAATAATGGGAAATAACAACCCCAGGTCACTAATATCCATCAACATCAATGGACTCAACTCGCCAATAAAAAGACACAGACTTACAGACTGGATCCATAAACAAGACCCATCTTTTTGTTGTATACAAGAAACACACCTCACTATTGAAGACAGACACTATCTCAGAGAAAAGGGCTGGGAAAAGGTCTCCCAAGCAAATGGACCCAGGAAACAAGCTGGAGTAGCCACCCTAATATCAAACAAAATAGACTTCCAATTGAAGTTAATAAAAAAGACAGAGAAGGGCATTACATACTCATTAAAGGAAATATCCACCAAGAGGACATCTCAATATTGAACATCTATGCCCCAAATACAAAGGCACCTACATTTATAAAAGAAACACTTCTAAAACTTAAATCGCACATTGATCCAAACACTTTAACAGTGGGAGACTTCAACACCCCACTCACAATTATGGACAGATCATCAAGACAGAAGCCAAACAGAGAAATAATGAGTCTAACAGAGATCATGAACCAAGTGGACCTAACAGATCTCTACAGAACGTTTCACCTAAACACAAAAGAATACACCTTCTTCTCAGCACCACACAGAACCTTCTCCAAAATTGACCATATAGTTGGACACAAAGATAGCCTCAACAGATAAAAGAAAATTGAAATAACCCCTTCTATCTTATCAGACCACCATGGAATAAAGTTCGACTTCAATAGCAAAAGAATCAACAGAAAGTCTACACTCTTTACTAGAGTGTAGTAGAACAACTCTTTACTAGAGGACCACTGGGTCAGGGAAGAAATAAAGAAGGAACTCAAAGACTTCTTAAAATCCAACGAAAATGAAGACACAACATACCCAAACCTATGGTACACAATGAAAGCTGTGCTACGAGGAAAGTTCATAGCACTAAGTGCCTTCAAAAAGAAAATTGTGACAGCTCATATTAGTGAATTAACAGCTAAACTAGGTGAATTGGAAAAAAAAGAAGCAAACACTCCCAAGAGGAGCAGAAGGCAGGAGATCATCAAACTTAGGGCTGAAATCAACAACTTGGAAACAAAAAGAACTATACAAAGAATCAATGAAACCAAGAGTTGGTTCTTTGAGAAAATCAACAAAATAGACAGACCCTTAGCCAAATTAACTAAAAGACAGAGGAAGAAAACACAAATCAACAAAATCAGAAATGAAAAAAGAGAAATAACAACAGACATTGAGGAAATCCAGAGAATATTTGGATCCTACTTTAAAAATCTATACTCCACCAAATTTGAAAACTTAAGTGAAATGGACAATTTTCTTCATAGATTCCACCTACCGAAGCTAAATCAAGATCAGATAAACAGACTAAACAGCCCTATAACCCATAAGGAAATAGAAACAGTCATTAATAATCTCCCAACCAAAAAAAGCCCAGGGCCAGATAGCTTTAGCATGGAATGCTACTGGACCTTCAAAGAGGAGCTAACACCAATACTTTTCAAACTCTTTCACAAAATAGAATCTGAAAGAATATTGCCAAACTCATTCTATGAGACCACAATCACCCTGATTCCTAAACCACACAAAGACCCAACAAAGAAAGAGAAAATCAGACCAATCTCCCTCATGAACATAGATGCAAAAATACTTAATACAATACTAGCAAACCGAATTCAAGAACACATCAAAAGTATCATACACCATGATCAAGTAGGCTTCATCCCAGGGATGCAGGGATGGTTCAACATATGAAAGTCTATCAACGTAATTCACCATATAAACAAGATGAAAGAAAAAAACCACATGATAATCTCTCTAGATGCAGAAAAAGCATTTGACAAAATCCAACACCCCTTCATGCTAAAAGTTCTGGAGAGAACGGGCATAAAAGGGCTGTACCTAGAAATAATAAAGGCAATATACAGCAGGCCAGTGGCCAACATCAAATTATATGGAGAGAAACTTGAAGCATTTCCTCTAAACGCAGGGACAAGACAAGGATGTCCACTTTCACCATATCTCTTCAATATAGTACTTGAAGTTCTTGCTAGAGCAATAAGACAACTAAAGGACATCAAGGGGATAAACATCAGAAACGAAGAAGTCAAATTATCCCTATTTGCAGATGATATGATAGTGTATATAAGCGACCCCAAAAATTCCACCAGAGAACTCTTACAGCTGATAAACACCTTCAGCAAAGTGGCTGGATACAAAATTATTTCAAAAAAATCAGTAGCTCTTCTTTATACAACAAACAAATGGGCTGAGAAAGAAATAAGGGAAACAACCCCCTTCACAATAGCCACAAACAACATAAAATACCTGGGGGTAACTCTAAACAAGCAAGTAAAGGACCTGTACAACAAGAACTTCAAGCCCTTGAAGAAAGAAGTGGAAGAGGCCTTTAGAAGATGGAAAGATCTCCCATGCTCATGGATAGGTAGGATCAACATAATAAAAATGGCCATCCTACCAAAAGCAATATATAGATTCAATGTAATTCCTATCAAAATGCCAACACAATTTTTTATAGACTTGGAAAGAGCTATTCTCGATTTCATATGGAACAACAAAAAGCCCAGAATAGCTAAATCAATCCTGTACAATAAAAAAACATCTGGAGGTATTACCATCCCAGATTTCAAGCTGTACTACAGAGCAATAGTTGTAAAAACAGCATGGTATTGGTATAGAAACAGACCAGTAGATCAATGGAATTGAATTGAAGATCCAGAAATAGACCCACACACTTATGGCCACCTAATTTTTGACAAAGAAGCCAAAGCGGCACAATGGAAGAAGGACAGCATCTTCAACAAATGGTCCTGGTCCAACTGGATGTCCATTTGTAAAAGAATGAAATTAGACCCATACTTATCACCTTGTACAAAACTTAAGTCCAAGTGGATCAAAGACCTTAACATAAGGCCGGTCACACTAAATCTACTAGAAGAAAAAGTGGGAGAAACCCTCGAACTAATTGGCACAGGCGACAACTTCCTAAACAGAACACCAACAGCTCAGGACTGGAGATCAACAATCAATAAATGGGACCTCATGAAACTGAAAAGCTTCTGTAAGGCAAAGGACACTGTCATTCGAACAAAACGGCAGCCTACAGACTGGGAGAAAATCTTCACCAACCCCTGTAGGGGTTAGATAAATTAGATTTAGAAAATATATAGGGGTTTCTGATACTGTCTCTTAATTCAGGGCATGAAGAGCATTATCAGCATGTGGACTAAAAACAGGAAACAAACAGGAGACACAATAGACTGAAAAACAAGGTTGAAGTCAGGAAAGACTCAATAGACTGAAAAACAAGGTTGAAGTCAGGAAAACAGGAAAGACTTAATGGACTTGAAGAAACAAAGTATCTGGCCTGATATTGTTTTCAGCTGCTAAGTGGGCAAAGCCCAAATTAAGCTGAAACAGAGTTCCTCCTATTTAAGGACAGTGCATGGAGCCCAGAAGGAGAAGAGGCCCCTGATGCTAGAGAGCTCCAAGAGTCCTGCTGAAAAAAGTGCTGGCCATCATTTGATGGCCAGATTTCCCTGAAGCAGAAAGAAGCTGGTGAGCAAAGAAAGCCTGAGCAAGACACCAAAAGGCCAAGGACTAAACCCTGTGGCTCAGCTTTTGCCTAGAGGGGTTTGATCTGTCCGAACAGTGGCCTAAAGGAAACGGTGCCTGGCTTTAAGGACTGAGGCAGAGCAGCTGAGTTCCTGATTCAAAAGAAGTAAGTTGGCCTGCAGACGGCTGGGGTCTCCCACAGAGAAGAAAGCATGAAGCCTTATTTAAGGTGAGCCTGCAATAACCAATTTACCCTGACGAACCTGCATCTGAGACATTCCAGAAAAAAGACTGCCCAGTGCTTTAAAGGGTCTACCACATAGATTGTGTTCCTGACAACTGAGGACCTGCCCCAGAGACTGTATCATTATAAAAGATTAGAAAAATAATTATCAATAGGTTTAGTGGATAGGTTAAAGGGGTTGTAGGAATTTATAGGATTAATAGTTAAGAAATTGTTGGTGTTTGTTATAAGTGAATTTAGTAATAAATAAATAAGTGTTAAATAATAATTTAAAAGTTCGGTTACAAACCCCACATCTGACAGAGGGCTAATATCCAAAATCTACAAAGAACTCAAGAAATTAAATGCCAAGAAACCAAATAATCCAATCAAAAAATTTAGGACAGAGCTAAATAGAGAATTCACAAAGGAGGACTCCCTAATGGCTGAGAGACACTTGAAGAAATGCTCAACATCCTTAATCATCAAAGAAATGCAACTCAAGACGACTCTGAGATTCCATCTCACCCCTGTCAGAATGCCTAAGATCAAAAGCTCAAATGACAGCACGTGCTGGCCAGGGTGTGGAGAAAGGGGTACCCTATTCCATTGCTGGTGGGAATGCAGGCTTGTGCAACCACTATGGAGGTCAGTCTGGCGATATTTAGAAAACTTGGAATAGCTCTGCCTCAGGACCCAGCCATACCACTTCTGGGTATATACCCAAATGCCTCTTCACGGAATCATAAGGAAGTTTCCTCATCTATGTTTATAGCAGCCTTATTTGTAATAGCTAGAAACTGGAAACAACCCAGATGTCCCTCAACCGAAGAATGGGTTAAAAAACTGTGGTACATCTACACAATGGAATATTATTCAGCTATCAGGAACAATGAAATTATGCAACTTGCAGCCAAATGGATGGAACTAGAAAAGCTCATCCTGAGTGAACTAACCCAGACTCAGAAGGACACATATGGCATCTATTCACTTATAGTAGGAATTTATCTATATAGTAGAAGGTATCAATACTACAACTAACACACCAAAGGGAACTTGGACATAGACTTCTTATTTTTAATTTTTATTTTTTATTTATTTTTTATATATTAGTTATATTTTTTTCTATTTTTTAGTCTTTTTTATCTATTGTATGCTTATTGGTTTGTTTGTTTATTTAGTAGTTCTCTCTCCTGGGCAACGAGACACTTTTCACTGATGGTACTGCTTCGTAGATCCCCAATGAATGAAGAGGCTCTTGGCCCTCATACAACCTCTCAACTGAGATCAGGGACTGTTATATAAGGATACCCCACCCCAGAGAAATGGGATGGAAGGGTTAGGAGGTAAAGAAAAAAAATGAAATGTGATGTTTCGGCCTTTTACTACTAATTGTCATAAACTGTTTAGGATAATTAAGAAATGCAAACTAATGGTTATGCAAGCTGGTCATTCTGTTAGGTACTATGACAGCTTATTATAGTTACTTGCTAAGCTAATCAGAAATAAACCTGCTAAGAGACAAGCAACATCTTCTTACCCTAATATAAGAGATAGATAGGGCCTCTTCAAAAACCTCAAGAGATCTGCAGAATATGGCATTCAAAGATGTTTTCGTAACTTTAGATTTTTTTATATCAAGACATATCAACTCCTGACAGCACCCCCTATTCTCCTCCAAGGAGAAGATGAGCATCGAAGAATCTCCAGTGGGAGATGATTGAATTAGTTGCAAGCCTATGTCTTGGTAGGAAAAGCCCCTTGCTCCAACTGTAGACAGAATGCTGTCCAAAAAGGACAAAACCTGGAAGCAGGTAAGTCGACAGCCTAGCTCTGCCAAGACAGGGTAGGTAAGTCCTTCATAACCCCTGCTCTACAATCAATGTCTGTCAGAGAAACGGGGCCAAATGACTGAAGATTGAAGCTGTAATGTATGGAGAGAAAATGGGAACTGTCCAGGCAGCCACTGGTATGTCATGTCTTAGTTTGGGAAGCTGCAGGCCCTGTACTTCCTATAAAATCAGATATATTTATCCCTCTCAGGTCTCTGAGGTGGTTGAAGAACAGATAGCTAGAGTCTCATAATTAAATTTTGAGTTGTTTAGGAGTCAAGAGAGTGTTATACATATAAGAAGATACTTTTAAAATTGTGTTGCAAGTTAGTATGAATGTTGAGTCAGATATAGACCTTTAAACTCATGGAGATGTTTAGATAGTAGAATGTTAAAGTCAGGTACCAAATAAATATGGACTGGTCATTGGGAATGTACGTTAAGCCATATAACCCTCATAACTGTGGCCTAATTACCTCTGTTGTACTGTATTGTATTTATTATTATAAGAGAAAGAGCCATTTGTTGGAATGAAAGGGGAAACTGTAGGGGGAAATAAGATATACCTTAAACTTAAAAGAAAAAAAAAGGGAAGAGGATGGGGGGTTGAGGGTGGGAGGGTGGGACTGGAGGGGCAATAGGGAGGGGACTGCGATTGAGATGTAACTTGAAGAAATAAAAAATAAAGGAAAAAAAAAAGAAAGAAACTGAAGAGGATATCAGAACATAGAAAGATCTCCCATGCTCATGGATAAGTAGGATTAACATAATAACAATGGCCATCCTACCAAAAGCAATATACAAATTCCATGCTGTCAAAATATTTACAACACAATTGTTTACAGACCTTGAAAGAACAATTCTCAACCTCATATGGAAAAATCAAAAAAACTCAGAATAGCTAAATCAATCCTGTACAATAAAAAAAAATCATCTGGAGGTATCACCATCCCAAATTTCAAGCTGCACTACAGATCCATAGTAGCAAAAAGCGGCATGGTGCTAGCATAGAAGCAGACCAAATAATCAGTGGAATCAAACTGAAGACCAAGAAATAAATCCACACACCTATGGTCACTTAATTTTTGACAAAAAAAGCCTAAAACATACAATGGAAAAGAGGAAAGAATCTTCAACAAATGGTGCTGGTCTACCTGGATGTCATCATATAAAAGAATACAAATAGATCCATATTTATCACCTTGCACAAAACTTAAGTCCAAGTGGATCAAAGACCTTAACATAAGCCATTGAATTTTTAATGGAAGTTGTTCCAAATGCCCCTGAATAAAGGTATTCTATTTTAGGCCGTATAAACTCTTATACTTAAGACTGCTACAAGTACTTTTGCCAAAAATAAAAAATTGCAGCCCCTGGGAAAGCAGGAGTTGATGCAGGGAAACAAACTCTTTAGGTTTCAAGTTCCTCACAGCCTGAGCTGCTAACACATACCCAATACTGACTATG
>CAJQZJ010032044.1:203030-250717 GCA_907164525.1 Lophiomys imhausi | reverse complement strand
ACACACACACACACACACACACACACACACACACACACACACACACAAATGCTTTCTACAGTCACCAAGATAATTTTCAAAATAGAAATGTTTGTTTCTATTCTATGTCTACATGAGAAAAAAAGTGCAAATATTCACCAAGAGTAAAAGATAGCATTTTTGTTGATTTTGGTTTGTAAATTAATTAAACTACTTATCTATGAAATAAAGGTTTTCCTAAATCTTGTACACGTGAGTATCTCAAACTGTATAAAGAATGTTTAAAATATTTGATAGTGGAGCAAGTGGGCTGCCTCAGCAGTGAAAGAAAGCGCTTGTGTCCAAGCCTGACACTGTAAGTTCAATGCCCAGGATCTGCATAGCGGAAGGAGAGACCCAGTTCCTGCATGCTGTCCTCTGACCTCCATATGTACACTGTGACATATACTCATACACATATGCACAAGTGTGCACACAAAAAATAAGTAAAATATAATTTAAAATAAATAAAATATAATTTAAATTTTAAATATTTGTTGGTAAAGGAATGGCCTAATGCTTGAAAAATGAGCCATAAAACCTGATGTTTTGATTTTTGCCCATGTGTGTGTATGTGTGTGTGTGTGTGTGTGTGTGTGTGTGTGTGTGTGTGTGTATTGTATGCATGTGTTCATGTTCCTGTGTATGAGTTTGTGTTTGGTACATGTATGTATGTTTCTGTGTATGTTATATGCATGCATGTGTACATTGCTCTGTGTGTATGTGTGTGTGGTGTATGTATGTGCATGTGTTCCTGTGTGTGGTGTATGTATGTGCATCTGTTCCTGTCTGTGGAGTGTGTATCTGTTCCTGTGTTGGGTGGTGTGTGTGTGTTATGTGTGTGAGTGTGTATGAGTGTATTTTTGTGGTATGTGTGTGTGTGTGATGTATGTATGTGCATGTGTTCCTGTGTGGGGGGTATGCATGTGCATCTGTTCCTGTGTGTGGAGTGTGTATGTGTTCCTGTATGGGGTAGTGTGTGTGTGGGTGTGTGTGTGTGCATGTGTGTATGTGTGTGGTGTATGTTTGTGCATGTATGTGCATCTGTTCCTGTGTGTGGAGTGTGTATGTGTTCCTTTGTGGGGTGGTGTGTGTGTGTGTATGTGCATGTGTTCCTATGTGTGCATCTGTTCCATGTGTGGAGTGTGTATGTGTTCCTGTGTGGGGTGGTGTGTGTGTGTGTGTGTGTGTGTGTGTGTGTGTGTGTGTGTTTAATGTTAGGTGTCTTTCTCTATTACTCTCTACCTTATTTTTAGAGAGATCCTCTCACTGGAACTCAGTGGTTTGGCTAGACTGATTGGCCAGTGAGCTCTGGGGATCCTCTTGTCTCTGTCCCAAGCACTGAGGTAACAAATGTGTGCTGCCTGCTGAGCTTTACATTGGTGCTACAAATGTGAATGCAGGTCCCCATGCTTGCCCATCAAGCCCTTTACCTACTGAGCTATCTCCTCAGCACCACGTTCTAATCTTTAATTGACATTTTCATTTACAGTGGAAAAGGTTATGTGTGTCCCCAGACAATTTTTCTTTGTCCAGAGTGGCCCAGAGAAGCCACAAAGGTTAAACACATCTGCCACAAAAAGAATGAATCAATGAAAGAGACCTGACTGAAGAGGGCAGTTCAGAATCCCAGAGACTTCCAAAATTGGGCTCTCTGGCCACTGGGCCCTGAGTTCTGCCCCTCAAGGCTTGTGTTTTCTCCTGAGCTCTTGTCATTTATGGCATTGTTCTGAAGGAAAAGTTCAAGATTGATGTAGCCCACAGCTGGTTAAAAAACAAACGAACGCAAAGCAGAAACACAGACCCCTGGGAAATGGCACCTCAGTGATCAATCTACCTCTTCTTAAATACATTTTGTTTGTTTGCCTATCTGAGTGTGAGCCCCAAGGCAAGAGTTGTGTCTTTTTAATGTCTTCCACAGCACCAAGCATATTGTAAAATCTGAGACAGTGATAAACAATAATAATGCCATTCAAAGGGAATGCAGACTGGAATAGCATGTGTTTAACCCTAATGGTTTACACACTTGGAGTTGGGAAAGACAGACCACTAGAATAAATTCACATCAACTAAATCTGCTTCCAAAATCTGAATCTTTCTTTTCTCTGTTTGGGTTGTATATTTTAAGGTCATATTGATAAAGGAGATATTTGAAAGAAATCAAAAACAAACAAACAAAGCCCCTCATACTATACTCAAAGAAAATGTATTCACTGAATATTTATTACACACCAATTTATTTACTAAATAAATAAAAAGTAACAAATCATATCATCTACATTTTGATCATTGGGATATACAGATAGGCCAGGAACAAGTTAACAGGGAACCAAAAGGTTTTGGGTTTTTTTTTTAATTCATTTGTGAAAACTTTTGTTGTATAGATCAAAATGAAATGTGCCCATTTGAAATGGATGGTCTACTCTGAAGAATGTAACCTCAAGGCTTAGATCTTTGGAGGGAAAATGCAAGGTTGATTATCTACACTGAGGAATATAGACTGGCTAGGTCTCTGAGCGCTGTCCTGACCCACCAGTCACAAGCTCTACAGCAATGTCCCTGCCACCTCATAGATTTTCAAAGTGGCCACCAATCTGGATAAAGATCTTCTGTTTCTGGAAGACATCCCTCTAACCCATATTCTGAAGAGGCTCTTACCTAAAATGCTTACCCTCATATTTATGTGAATTCCTTATTACTCTAGAAAACTTTCCAAGTAGGGACATAAGGGTATGCACAGGTTCTGATGAGACCAATAATAAAGAGATCTGTTAGCCTCAGAGTGTGGCATACATGGGAAGAAGATACTAAAAACAAGGATGTACTTAGATGAGATTCCATATGAGGTAGAGCAGTGGTTCTTAGCCTTCCAGATACTATGACCCTTAAATACAGTTCCTCATGTTATGGTGCCCCCCAAACCATAAGATTATTTTTATTGCTTCTTTATAACTGTAATTTTGCTACTGTTAAGAGTCATAATGTAAATATCTATGTTTTCCAATGGTCTTAAGCACCCTTGTGAAAGGGTTGTTCAACTTTCCAAAGGGGTCGTGAACTGCAGGTTGAAAACCACTGAAGTAGAGGGCAAACTTTCCTCCCTGTATAGATGACCCAGTTCAAAACTTGAAATGTGACTTTGAGGAGGTTTAAGTGCAGGTCACCATTCTGAAACTAAATTCATGTCAGCTTTCTCTGATGGATTTTCGTCTGCCAGTCTTACTCTTCAAACTAAACTTGTGACAACTTTGGCCTCTGCTAATTTTTCATGGCTCACAAGATTTTATAAAATGTTAACTAGATTCTCAGGAAATCAAAAAGTAGTGTGTGTCATGGGAACCTTTCCCCAATCTCAGTATTATAGACTGAACTAACCACCCACTCTTATGTTGAGGTTATAGCTTTCCATGATGTTAGCTAGAACTGTGGAAATAAAATTTTGTTATGTAAGCTATGCAAATTGTTGTTATGGCAACCCCAGAAGACTGATGCACTGCAGTTTAGTGATGGCCCAGTAGAGAAATTGTTCTCCTCAGAGGAAACAGCATGATTATGTCACTAGAAGAGCAAGGCAGCTCAAGAGAGGAAAACACAGTCGTGAGAAGTGAATTTTCACCAGGGTGAAGGCAGGATGGACAGGCAGATGGGGACTGTAAGATCATCAAAAATAAATGAAACAGTTCTAGAATATTCTAATACATGAGAATCCTCTCTCCCTCAGCCTGTGCTAATCACTATTTTTTTTTTTAATCACTGAGGCTGAAATCCTGGTATGGATCAAGATGTGACCTCTTAGCTATTTGTTTGATCCATCATCATATCATAGACTCTAATCCTCTGAAACTGTAAGTCAAATTAAATTCTTCATTTTGTAAACTGCCTTGTGTTTTATCATAGCAATAGAAAAAGTAAGGAAGACATCATACATAAGCAAAAATGATTCTCTTCAGTGTTGATGCAATCTACAATACAAAATAAATGAAAAAACAACTGGGTAATACCAGAAATATGAGATGTCAAAAGTGAGAAGGAACTGTCCTACATAATAAACAAAAGTTAATGTTTTGCCTGTTTTGGAGATAAGAATATAAACCATGGCTGATGCACACAGAAAATAAAGCTTCAACCTGCTGTTTTCTTGTTTGATTAAGACCATCATTTCTGTTTCTGACCTGACCAAGACCACAATAATTCACTTGTATATCTTTTCTTCTCTAATTCCTGGACATTCAACCAAGATACAATTTTCAAGTCCATTCCACATAGGTATGGCCACATGAATAAGAGTTTGCCAAAGGCTATGAGTAGAAGCAGCATGAACTACTATCCTTCTGAGAAGCTAATGGATTTTCCTTGTCCATTGACTGCAATCAGAAAATTCAAGGACCTGAATGAAGGTTGATCTCACAGGAAAAGCCTCAGCCCATGGCATGCTGCATAGAAAAGCAGCCTACCAACTCTCCAGACAGTTTGGAATGATGGGAGTAAGAAATAATATTTCATTTGTCAAGACATTTATACTCTGGAGCTATCTGTTAAAACAGTAAAACCACTTTATCAATGTTTATTTAAATTAGAGACTGTATAGTTCTGATCTTGTCTTATCAATAAATTTCAACAGCTTTATCTGGTGGTGGAACAATATGAGATAAATATTTCATTTTCACCTTGATCTTTCAGAAGTTAAGTAAATGCCCAGAGAAGGCTAAAAGGTAACTAAGTTGATGGACTTAGAAGCTTGTTTGATGGACTGCAAAACAGGAGTTGGAGATCCTTCATAGTCGAGTGATGTCTTTCTCCAAAGGTATTACATGTCTTATGGATATATTCCATAAGAGTCACTCTCTCCTTGATTGACCTTACCACAGAGAATCTTTGGATAATTCCACTGTCTTTGCGATGATAGAATTGATGTGTTTACAGACAGAACTTACTGTATATTTCTTGTTAATGATAAAGTCATACAGATGTAAGTCTGATAACTCTATGAATGGTGGAAATGAAGCTTACACATACCCTACATATGGGAACAGAGTCACAGAAAATGTCTAGTATGTTGGTGATTCTCTCAAGGGCAGTACTATAAGACTGTGTTTGATCAATTTCTTCATCATAACCTCCTACTTCACATCCTATAAGAAATGCAGAAGGAATCGCTGAGTATTTTCTGTCCAAGTAGTTATACTTCACCATGTATAGAAGCTTCTTTATATTTAATTTTATCACCAAAGAGAGAGGCCAGTTTAGGGTAAACTTCACTCGGTTTAACAGTGAAGAATAAAAGGTGAAATTAGAATATCTACAAGATCAAGAACATGATACATTTCTAGTGATGAAACAAATGAGCTGTTATAATCATTTTCATCCTTTCCCAAATCTCCTCATGTTTCTAACATATGATCCCTTCTTCTTGGACAGAAGACAATATCATGGTCATTTCACCGATGATTAGCACAAAGGCTGTGATATTGTGAGGGCTACACAGACATTTATTAAACTGATTCAAGAATAGATAATGAGTCAGTGAAAACAGAGAGAGATAACAAGTTCATAGGCCATCAGAAATTTCTCTATCTAGGCTGTTTGGAACCACACTTTAGATATGAGTTATGTGAATACTAGCAAAATCCACATAGGGCACAGGGCATTCCTCCAACTGACTCCCATCTCTTGGTGTTTTATGCCTGATATACTGTAATAGTTTTGTCAACTTGACACAACCTATAATCAACTGGAAAGAAAATCTTGATGAGGTTACATCAGTTTGTGGGAGATTGACTTACTGAAATAGAAAGACCCAGTCCACTGTTGGTGGCACCTTTCTCATGCAGAGAGTCCTGATCTGTGTAAGAGTGGAGAAGTGGGGCTAAGCAAGCAATGATGTCAGCATGTGTACATTCTTTCTCTCTGCACTTGACTATGGATGTGATGGGACTAAGTGTTTGAAGTTGACTTCCCAATGATAATGGACTGTAACCTGAGAGCAAAATAAACTCCTTTCTCCCCTTACTTGGTTTTTTTCCTGATTATTTGATCATAGAAACAGGAAACAAACTAAAACACATACCTTCTTAATATCATACTGCAGGTCATTGCTATCACAATCCATTCATCTGTGGGCTTATCTTGCTGTCTCCCAGATGGTATCTCACAAGTCTCTCCAAGCAATTCACACCTCCCTGCCATAGTGTGGCTTCCAGAACTTTCCAACTCTTTTATCTCACTGATAGTGGTGTCTACCCTTTTCTACCTCCTGTTGATATTTCCCAGCTTATCCTCCTATGATGTTCTCTATTTCTCCAGTGCAAGCATATCTTATGAAGTTTTATCTCAGCCCTTGGTGATAAACAACAATTCCCTCATTGGTGCTCCCAAAGTGACTTACACATATCATATAGTAATCTAACCTGTGTGACATTATACTGTAATTACTTGTCCTTATTATAGTTTCCAATAATTCATAAGTGATCAAAACCCTGCCAAAAACTAAGCTATAATAAGTTCACCCTTTTGGATAAAGAATCATCCATCAATGATATAATATAACTATAAATATAAAGCCACACATTTAAAAAATGCTCTCAAGCCTTGTTGCAACCTTCTCAAACTTTCAACTCATTCTCACTAACAAACACACCCCTCATCTCATTCTGACTTCATTTTCTAAACATGCAGGTTTTTTAAATCTGGGAAGCAACAATAAAGCAAACAAATGAGAAATCTAACATGAAATATGCAAAGCTCTGTGTTCCTGTTTAAAGGATGGAATTGATGGCCCTTAATCCAGTTTACAAATTGCAGGAATTTAGGGTGCTCATTGACGTTTGTGTTCGATTAAGACATGACTATATATTTAAGAGCTGGCAAGATGACTGTGCCAGGCTGTTGATTGCTTCAGTAATTATGCATTTTTAACACATATTAGTGTAAATAGCTGTATAAAATCCATGCCAGTGTTATAAGCACAGCTGATATGGTCCAATTAAAGTGATACAAGGTAGATATTTCAAGATGGCCGAGGAAATTTTGGCTAAGAAGGACTTGGGAGAATGAATGACTCCATATAATGATGGGACCTAAGAGACAAGTTTAAATAAATTGTATTTCAGACTCAGACGATATAAAGAAGGCGATTAAGTAAGCAGGAGATTCGGGAACCAGAGTCTACCTTTAACCTTCTGCCTGGGTTACTATTCCATACCCACAATGAAGATGATAAATACCTCGGAGAATCGAAGTTCAGCATCACTTACAAGGATGGAAATGGAGCATCAGAAAGTAACTGATCTGGTTTCTCAAGCTACAACTAACCCCTATTACCCTTCTTAGAACTTGTGAACACAGAGTGAGCAGAACCTTTGTGAGCAACGCCGCATGTGAGGTAAGAAAGTAAGTAAGACTCTAAAATAGACACCCTATTTTCAAATCTCCTCTCTGCATTTGTCTCTCTCTGGCATTTTAAGTCAAGATATTTTGTCTTTCTAGACATCATTTTCTCTTCTATATGATAGACATAATACCTCCTTCACAGATACTGTGTTGAGAAAGAAGTTTTACATGTATACAATTTCATAGGGAGAATCGTATTTCAACCATATCTTACACAGAGTGTATTGCATAACCAAAACTGTAGTGTGTTATTCAATCTGTTATGAGTATCATAAGCAAAAAGCATTGACATACTTATCAAAAAATATAATCCTGGGCTGTCTCCATAGCTTTGCCTAGGGAAGCACACGACAGTCCACTTCCAGTGGCTTCTAGTTACTAAGGTCAGAAGCAGTGCTGGGAACTAAATATCAACTCTACCAAGGCCAGCATGGGTCTCCAAACAGTGGAACTCTCTGGGTAAGTCACTGGTTGTCATTGGTGAGCTAGGTGAGTAGGCAGAGACAGAGTAATCTCACTATCTGTTGACCCACCAGTATATTGGGTGCTAGTTCTGATCTTAAGTGAGGGCTCCCAAGACTCATAAAGATAGAAAAACAAAAACACTGTTCACAGGAGCGATTGTTGACTTTATCCTGCAAATCCCAGCTGCACTACTGCACTTTGTTAATTGCTGACTGGTACAATCCTGAATTCCAGGAACAGTGTTCCTTGGTCCTACCCACTGCATTCCACCTGAATATTGATATTAAAGAAACTTTCTGCATTTCTCTGAAGATGTTCAATAGATTCCTAATGGTAAATCACATGGACAAAGAAGAATGACATCAGTCTATGTCACTACAAGTAAAGGACATGAACCAATTTTAGCTTTATATGTCAGATCTCTTAATACACACATACTAGGGACCAAAATTTAAAACTGGGCCAGTAAGATGACTTCGAGGGCAAAATGCAGTAAGAGTTATAAGGACCAGACATTAGTCACATGCAAGTTTTCCATGAGGCTCAAGTCCCAATTAAAGTATCTTCTCAGAATCCCCAAGCTCTTTGGATTTGTAGAATCTGGACTAGGGAGGTGGATCACTGAATAAAGTGCTTGCTATTCAAGCACAAATATCTGAGTTCAAATCCCCAGCTGACTTTTCCTCAAATTCTGCTCCATAGAAAGTGAGTCATCTATCACCTAAGAAAACAGCATAAGGGAAGGGTTTGTTTTGCTCATGGTTTCAGTTCATGATGGTCTGCCTTACCAGTCTTGCAACAGGTCAGAGCATCACAGTATGGTAGGCATAGCAGAGCAAAGATGATAGGACAGGGAAGAAGGGTCTGGGGACATGGAATACCCCATAAAGGCATATCTCACCTGCCATATTTCTTCCAGCCAGTCCCATCCCTAAGAGCCATTTAACTATGAACACATTCACATGTTCTCAGATGCTTTAAAGAGTGACTCTTCAGAGAATATGGTTTAGACACAATGTTATAAAATAGCTCACTACAGGCTCTCTTCTCTGGGGCACTTGGAATTCCACCTCAGTGGCCAAAACCCTCCATTTTCTTTCTTTTTTTAATTTATTTACTTATTGCTTCAGGTTACATCTCCATCATAGTGTCCTCTTTCCACCCCTCCCAGTCCTGTCCTCCCACCCTCTACCCCCTAACCCTTCCATCCCACTCCTCTGGAGTGGAGTGTCCCTACATAACAGCCTCCCGCCCCAGTTCAGCAGTCATATGAGGGCCAAGAGCCTCCTCATACACTGGGAGCCTACAAGGTGACACCATTAGGGAAAAGTGTCTCACTGACAGGGAGAAAAAAAGAAAAAGTCCATGTTCCCCTTGGTGCATTCCTTGTAGTATAGTTATCCTGTACTATATAGCTAAAACCCGACTATAAGTGAATAGATGCCATGTGCATCCTTCTGGGTCAGGATTAGCTCACTCAGGATGAGTTTCTCTAGTTCCATCCATTTGGCTGCAAATTGCGTAATTTCATTGTTTCTGAGAGCTGAGAAGTATTCCATTGTGTAGATGTACCACAGTTTTTAATCCATTCTTCGGTTGAGGGACATCTGGGTTGTTTCCAGTTTCTAGCTATTACAAATAAGGATGCTATGAACATAGATGAGGAAACTTCCTTGTGATTCAGTGAAGAGTCATTTGGATGTATACCCAGAAGTGGTATGGCTGGGTCCCAAGGCAGAGCTATTCTAAGTTTTCTAAGATATTGCCAGACTGATCTCCATAGTGGTTTCACAAGCCTGCACTCCCACCCACAATGGAGGAGAGTTCCCCTTTCTCCACAATCTCGCCAGCATGTGTTGTGATTTGAGCTTTTAATCTTAGCCATTCTGACATGTGTGAGATGGAATCTTAGAGTCGTCTTGAGCTGCATTTCTCTGATGATTAAGGATGCTGAGCATTTCTTCAAGTGTCTCTTGGCCTTTAGGAATTCCTCCTTTGTGAATTCTCTGTTGAGCTCTGTTCTCCATTTTTTGATTGTATTATTTGGTTTCTTGGCATTTAATTTCTTGAGTTGTTTGTAAATTTTGGATATTAGCCCTCTGTCAGATGTGGGGTTGGTGAAGTTTTTTTTCCCAATCTGTAGGCAGCCATTTTGTTCGAATGACAGTGTCTTTTGCCTTACAAAAGATTTTCAGTTTCATGAGGCCCCATTATTGATTGTTGGGGGTAACTCTAACCAAGCAAATAAAGGACCTGTACAACAAGAACTTCAAGCCCTTGAATAAAGAAATTGAAGAGGCCATCAGAAAATGGAAAGATCTTCCATGCTCATGGATAGGTCGGATCAACATAATAAAAATGGCCATCCTACCAGAAGCAATATATAGATTCAATGCAATTCCTATCAAAATACCAACACAATTCTTTTTAGACCTGGAAAAAGCTATTCTTAGTTTCATGGAACAACAAAAAACCCAGAATAGTTAAATCAATCCTGTACAATAATAAAAATAAAAAATCTGGGGGTATCCCCATCCCAGATTTCAAGCTGTACTACAGAGCAATAGTAATAAAAACAGCATGGTATAGAAACAGACCAGTGGATCAATGGAATTGAATTGAAGACCCAGAAATGAACCCACACACCTATGGTCACCTAATTTTTGACAAAGAAGCCAAAACCACACAATGGAAAAAGGACAGCATCTTCAATCAATTGTGCTGGTCCAACTTGATGTCCATTTTTAAAAGAATGAAATTATACCCATACTTGTCACCTTGTATAAAACTTAAGTCCAAGTTGGTCAAAGACCTTAACATAAGGCCAGACACATTAAATCTACTAGAAGAGAAAGTCGGAAAAACCCTTGAACTCATTGGCACAGGTGATAACTTTCTGAACAGAACACAAACCCCTCCATTTTCATCAGTATTCTGTGGTGTGTTTATAGTCTACTCTCTCATATTCCTACTACCTGCATGCACCCCTTTCAGAACACACAGTGACTTAACCTTCTTCTCTTGTGGGTCTGAAGGAGAAAGGAGCCAAGAAAGAATTTGAAGAGGTCCTGGCACCCACTTCTCTGTTCCCACTGCCATGTTCTATGTGGTGCCAAGAAGAACTTCTGAAAGAGGCTCTTCCTGAGTCACTATCACATCCACACTATTGCAGAGGTCACACCACAGTAGGGGAATGTTTCTTCCTTAGGGCCATATCTGACAACCTAAATTCTTAGAAACTACTTACTCTTCCCAAAAGAAAAATATTCTCTAGCCTTCATCTTATTTGCCAAACCTTTTGATTTATAGCTTTCTAGATTATTGTCTAAAGCTTTGCATTCAATACACAGAAAAGCAACTAGTAGCTTCTTGGAACTGAAGAATCTGGACTGGGAGATGGATCACTGGATAAGCTGTTTACTAGGTAAGCCCAAAGACCTAAGTTCAAATCTCCAGCACCCAGGTTAAATTTGGGCATGACAGAATACATACAACTGTAAGGCGCATGTTGGAAAGTAGAAAAAGGAGCATTCCAGGGGCTCATTGACCTTCCAAAATGACCAATTAATGTGTTCCAAGTTCAATGAAAGACACTGCCTCAAAAAAATGAATTGGAGATCAATAAATAAAGATGCCTGTGTCAAATTTGTCTTCTACATGTGCATAAATGAGCACATCTACCTGTACATGCAACACACACACACACACACGTGTGCACATGCACACACTACAATGCAGCACATCAATTCCAACAAGAAGACATTCTTTTGCAGGTGACTCAAGCACGCTGAAATGAAGGAAGTTCTACTAGTTAAGGACAGATTGCTGCCAAGCTGGGGCCTTAGTCTCACTCCAAAGATGCCTGTCCCTAGGTGATCTGTGATGAAGGACGTTGTCTTTACAAGACTGTTGTAGAGACTTCCTTGAAACTAAAGGCAGATGCTCAGTATTCTCATTACTTTCTATAATCAGCAGTGCCTTATCGTCCATTCAATAACTGTCTCTGGGAGCAGGAATGGCATGAAATCAATGCAGGAAGGGAAGGAAGGAAATTTGGAAGGACTGTGGGGCAAAGCAAGATTCTAACTTCTTCTGTTGCTCAACCCAAGAGCAATGGAATAGTTTCCTACGTGTGCACACATATTGGTAAGATTCCTGCATCTACCACTGCACAAATTATTTAGCAAAGATCAAAGCGTCCTTCATGGTGCTGCATCCCTGTCATCCCAGCACTCGGGTGGCAGAGGCCAGCAGAGTACCAGCTAGCCAGCCTGAGCTACAAAGTGAGACCCTATCCAAAAAATACAACAGCAGCAAATCTGTTTCATACATTTATAGTGACACACTTTTTCCTGCACCTCCTCCTATCTGTTTACCCTTCCCATATGAGTCATTTATATTATTTAAGATCTGAAAAATATTCTACTTATACACTAGCCATGAAAAAATGTATTGTTCATCCTGAAAGAATGAGAGTAAACACAGGATTCTACATAACTCCTACAAACCATTCTCTACTTCTGACCTTAGTAATGTTTTGTAGTGAGAGTTGAGGGATTTTTACAACAACAACAACAACAAGAAATTCATTTTTAATGCATGGGAAGAAAAGAAGCAAAGGCCTGCTCTGACAACTATGTGTCATGGAAAATGACCACACACATGTGTTTTACAAGAGCAATCCACTTCTCCCTATAGCAAGACACTGTAATGGACCAGTTTCTGGGTATACACAAAGACAGAGAGAGCCCAGCATGCCTCTAAGAATTTATTCCTTTCGGACACCTTGAAAAGTCAGGAAATAAAAATCACTAGGTGTAAGAATAACTATTTTTGTTTAGTTTTAGAGAAAAATTACATGTGTTTATAGTTTTATGTAGTGCCTGTTTGGGATTTGAATACTCAATGTGGCTCACACTCCCGACGTCACTCTGAAAAAGCCAAGGTCATTGCTAAATGGGAAAGCAAACTGGCACTTCTGCTGCGTGTCCTTGAGCTAAAACAAACATATATCCTACCATGATTGTTTACTTTTATTTTTCCCCTCAAAAGTCCCAGTTTGGACAGTAAATTATATAGTTGCCCTTCACTAAACTGATTGCAGTCATTCACCAACATTTGCCTCTCCTGCAATGGTGCAAAATGTGGACACTCAACACTCCTGCAGTCACCAAGGCACCCACCCACCCCATACTGCAGTGAAGCTCTGCTGGGAGACAATCCACACCGCTGTACAAATGCCTGTGGCTGACCAAGTAAACCTCCCACTATTTTTGAGCTTTTTTCAAGTCAGAAAGCCTTTCTTTGAAACACCTACTTTGCCTTCCAGTTAGAAGCAAAGGGAAGCATATTCCTCGGTAAAAGCATTTCCAGTTAGGAAGGCAAGTGAGAAATTACCCCTGTTCTGCCCTCCCCCACCTAATTTTTGCACCCTTGCAGCATTTAGAAAACTCTGTCCAAGAATATTACTCTATGAAGAAAAAAAACATCATCTCAAAATTATTAAAATCTCTGTGGGAATTCATGATTAATTTTAAGGCCTGGCAGATTAAAATACATTATTATGTACACTCTGGTGCACCCTTTCAGATATTCTCAGAATCTGATTTTGCTCTCTTGATACACACCAATGACTCTACATGTATCTAGTAGATTGCAAGGAATAGATTAGCATTAAAGAGGCAGTATTGTGTTGTTAGGTTGTTATATGTAACTTGTGCTCATACATTAAGAAAAATGTACCTGGCATTCCCTGGAACATGACCAGACCTCTTTAAAAAAAAAATGAATGAAGAAGATAATCATTAATAACTTGGTGACAATACAGTATGGCAGTTATTCTCAAATTCTGACCTTTGCAGGTATCACTTGCATTTTTATTCAATTCCTAGATGGAAGACAGACCACAACCACCTGCTGAGAAAACAGACACAGGTTTCAGAAGTTATCAGATTTCCTACTTCCCAATCGTGTCCTTTTGTCTTCTCCTAGGGAGGTCACCATGACAGCCTGAAGGAGGAGGTAAAACCGCAGCTTCCTTCTCTGTGTTAAAGACAGAGGGTAACTTCTGTGAAAATCAGACCAACAGAATTCCCATGCAAAACTGCTCACTGCTCTCTCTAAGGTCATTCAAATATTCCGACAGGGAAGTTGACTGCCCTCTTCTGCTCCCTTTTTCATGTTCTTCCTCTTTCCACAACCTCAGAAACTGGCATGACTCTTAATGCCTAGAAGGAGGTATGGGTTGCTGAAGGGTGAAATTGCGTGTCTCCACACAAGGCATTCTAAGGTGGATATCATTGGTGGCAAGCAGGACTGGTGGACGCAGAAATACCAAGTTTTGGCTCAGAAACTTCGCAGAGCTCTGGGGAGTAAATACCAACAAAAATGAATATTTCATCTCTAAGTCGTAAACATCAGTAAATCATAGTTTGCATTTTCCTCCTTAAACAGAATGGTGTGGCCAAACAAGCCAGTTAGCCAGAAACTTTGCTTAGAACGCTGTGCAAGGTGGTCTCGAGGCTTTCTTCTGCTTATGCCACGTTCAATACCAAAAGACTGTCAGTTGCTTTCCTTCTTCACTGCTGTAAAATATTCAAGAATATTTCATGTGTAGGTTTACTCTCAACATTCTCTTATTAAACGCTATCCACTGCTTTGATATGACTGTCCTTCCCTCCATAAGCCCTGATGTTACCTCCAACACACACACTGCTACTGTTCATCCTCCTCCACCCACTCCATCCCCATTTGCCTACTTTCAATTGCAGTCTTGCTCAAATTTTGTCATTAATCTCTATCTCTCTCCCCCTCCCTCCTTCCCTCCTTTCTTCCCTCCCTCCCTCTGTACTTCCTCCCCTTTTAGCTGGTTTAAATAAAGCCACAAGAAGAAAGGAAAAGTCTTCCCAGGAGGAAGGCCCTCTGTTTGCTAGGTCTCCAACCGCTGCATCAGGGCACCCTTCTCACTGCCATTTCCAACTGTAAGAGCTTTGGAGAAATGCACAGGTGTCTGTAGAGTTACTGCACCGTTCAGGACCCCTGCAACCAGCTGTGGGCATTCTGCTTTGGAAATATCTTTGTACATACATGCACAATCACACTAATCACTCACACAAACATCTTTGCTTACTATTTTAAGGCACATTCTACCATTTTGGAAGGCATATTGTTTGGAATAAGGTGCAGCTGTAGCAGTGACCCCTAGTTTATTAACTATGTTCAAACATCAAGTTTTATCTCCCATCGTCAAGCTTCAAGGTCACCATCTGGTCTTAACAGATCTAAAGCATCTCCTGGATTTTTACCTTTCTGATATCTCACACTCTGATATATATATACCTGGAAAATAGAATATATTCTCCAGGTAAATATTAAGTAGTGTTTTAAGGCTCAGAAGATAGTTCATTCCATAAAATGCTTACTACAAAGCATGAGGAACTAAGTTTTATTCCAATATTTCACCTTAATAAGTTGGTTGTGGTGGCACAGCTTTAGAATCTTGATGCTTAAGGAGTAGAGTTAAACAGATCTCCGGGGCTTATTGGCTAGCCAGCTTGGCCTGCTTAGCTCCAGGTCAATGAGGCCCTCTCTGAACACCAAGATGAACAGCTCTGGCCTCTACAGGTACACGCAGGCATTCATCCATAAGCTCCTACACATACACATATTCACCTTCGATCAGTCAATCCACCAACCACTAATGGTTCCATTGTATTTATAAGGAACGATGTCACCTAAATTAACAAAGGTAGGAAAGTGCCCTGGGGAACAGGGAATCCCGGCAGAATTGCATAGAGAGCTCTTTGGATAGGTGCATTGGCCCTCGAGTCTTTTCAGGCAGTTAGAATGCTGCCAGGAACAGCTCACATCAGACAGGGAATGTATTCACCAGTTCAGTTCTACCCTACAGGTCAAGTTGGACTAAGGCCACCTCTGGCCTCCAAAGCAGGATTTTAGCAAGAAGCTCTAGAGGCAACAAGACATCCAAACAAGTGGCCCTGCTGAAGGCTGATGATTCCTTATGCTGGGCAAGGAGATTCCAAGATCCTGTCACAAGGTCAAAGGCAAAGAGGATTAGATTGTATCTACTACATATGAATGTACATATATACATAGGATAGAATTCTATATGCATGTGTGCATATATATATTTGATCCTTTTCATCCCATTCATGATCTTCATGTAAAGATCATATGTAAAGTATGTAAGTAAAAAATAAAATCAGTCCCAAATACCTCAGATTTTCCCTCATTTGTGATGCCTAGCTTCTAATTCCAAAATGTGAATATACAACATAGTGCAACCACAGAAACCAGGAAAATATAAAAGGACCACAGGCGCCAGGAGTGTTAGGGAGGGGACCAGTAGGATGCAAATGTATAAAGTCGAAAATGGAATTAAGGAGGGAAGAGAAAGTACAGAAGGAGAAAGAGGAAGAAATAACATCAAGAATGTTTAATAAAGCCTAAATGAATCATGTTCTTTTATATTTAACTAAATTGTACACAATACATTAGACACATGCACACATACACACACACTCACACACACACACACACAAACATGCACACACACACTCTATCTTAAAAGGAGCTAAGCCATGTGGGCTGACAATGCTTTCCAAAAGAACCATAGACTAACAAAACCACCAATGCCAGGTAAGATAAACCTCCTTTCAAAGAGTTGGTCAGGGTAATACAAGTAACATCCACAACAGCACGGAATATCAATGTAGCCCTTGGTTGCATCTCAGCTTGAAAGTGAGCCCCAATCACTGAAGACATCACACATTTAGGGCACATGACTCAGATAACTGGAGCTGGGTATGACCTAAAAGACTTTTTGCTGTGGTCCAGCCTTCATAGTTACAGAAAATACTATGCAAGCTGCCAAGGGAGGGCAACAATTTAAATAGCCCACCCAGCTGGAACACCTATGAACTATGGCAGTTACTAGCACGGCAAAATATGCATAAAGGTTCAAGAAGTGGCACTCACATGTAGTTGGCAACCAATAGCTATCTAATAGGACTTGAGGCCCACTCAACAGGAGAGAAATCATACACAAAGCCAGCGTCCTGGGACTAGTGAAGTCGTGCACCTTAGGAAAGAGTCTACTACTGCCACTTTGCTAGACCAGCGTAAGTGCTCACTACATTCTGAATTGTATCCGCATTCCCACAGATCAAGGGAGCTATCACTCCTCATCAAAGATGCTTCTCTTTGCGGCAAATGGAGATCGTCCTAGAAAACCATAACTGGACACAAATGCAGCGATCTATGAATCATGGAGGGCCCTGCCCTAGTGGAAATACCTGTATCTCAACTCCTGCATCTGTGGCTCAGGGAACATCACAGAAGATAGGGTAGGAAAAAGTGTAAGAAGCCAGAATACCAGAAAGTGTGCTATGAAACAGTCTTTCCTAAAAGTGACTGCAAACACAGGATTTGAAAAATTGCAATTTTGATGGACATCTCAACATGGAAGGGGGAAATTTTCCTGAGATCTCACCCCTAAACAAAGAGCTATACAGATCTACTGACTGCTGGGAGAAGGAGAATTAGCATCTTCCAGGAATGAGCCCCCTTATTGGTTGTTACAGTACAGACTAGTCGGGCCTAGAACCATACACAGAAACAACAAAAATTAACTCAGAGGTGTGCATGTATGTGTGTGTGTGTGTGTGTGTGTGTGTGTGTGTGTGTGTGTGTGTAACAAAATAACCAAAGGAAAAGAGATTGTAAACTTTAGAGTAAAGGGATTGGAAGGAGAAAAGGGAGGATGGAGATGATGTAATTATATTTCAACTAAAAACATTTAAAAATAAAAATAAAAATTTTAAAGTTAAATAGTCAATCTATAAATTTAAATTTTTACAATTATATTTAACATTATTTTTCATAAAAGAAAGACAGAAGCAACACAATACAATAGCAGAACAGCACAGTTTTTGAAATTTGAACTCTAAATTTTTTACCCCAATTCCACAAATTGCTGCCTTGACCTTAACAAGCTCCTCAGCCTTCCTCACATCTAGTGTTCACTCCTCCAGTGAGAAACTGTGAAACCAATACTTCTGCAGAGCTACCCTGAAACTCAAGCACTTACACAGTACCTGGAGCACCATGGTGACATGTCTTGGTAGCTTGAGTTTTCCCTCTGCATTGGCACCATAAAGTATGAAAGGATCCTTTGATGTCACATGCAGAGAAACAAATAAAAGAGAAGATTCCAGCTGAAGAGCCCAAGAACTGGTCCTGGTGTTTCTGGACAAGGAGACATAACTAGGAAATCAACTCTATAAAAGCCAAGAGGTTAGCCTTGCCTAATTGCACAGGCCTTTTTTTTTTTTTTCCAAGTTACTGGAATGGCTGAGGTAGGAAGACTGAGAGATCAGAACCTATCTGTGCTGCATAGTGACCAGTAAATTAAAGTCTTGAAACAAAAGGTTTGGACTAGAGAGATAGCTCAGTTGGTAAAATGCTTGCCTTGGAAGCATGAAACCAGGAGTTGGATATCCAGAACTCATGCTAAAATGTCAGATGTGGTGACACATACTTTTAATCCCAGCTCCATGGAGGTAGAACCATGTAGACACCTGAAACATGTTATCCAACCAACTAGTTATTGAGAGACCCTGTCTCAAAAATAAATATGTAGACATCACTTAAGGATGATAGCTAAAGTTTTCCCCTGGTTTCCACAAGCACACACATACCACAGGTGCATTTATACACACATGAACACATGCCTACATACTAATAAATTAGGAAACAAATGCACAATTTAAAAAATTAAAGGTCGAAGGCCATAAGTCAATGGTAGAGTGCTTGCCTTGCCTGTGTAAGAGCCTAGGCTCAGTCTCCAGCACCTGAAAGGACTAGACCAGAAGCATAACTCAGAGAACTTGCCTTGCATGTGTAAACCCCTATGTTCAGTGCTCACCACCAAATACAATTTTCAAAAACACCAATAGTCTTACTATTACTAATATGAATTAATCTGAGATACTCAGCATTCAAGGCATCATCAGAAACAGGGAATTGAACCTTGAAGACGTGAGAGTGAAAACTCAGTTAAGCATAACTTAACCAAACTGTATCAAACTTCAAGAGTCTGACCCCAGGTAGTTTAGTGCCAGTATATTTAAACACAGTAAAATTGAGGGGGAGGGGTTTCCTGGAGTAATACAGTCCCTGGTGTACAAGGAAGCATAATTACATCGAAAATCAACTCAAACTACATGTCTGTCATTTCTTCTAAGAAGATGGGTTCTATAGTTTAAGAGCCTAAGACCTATTGTGATCTTGGACATACAGATATCATAGAGGTCACTTTGGCTATTGGCCACCACTAGTCCTGGCTGTGGGAGCTCGGAGGAGCCCTTGGCTATACAGGTCATGTAAGGGTCATTTAGATTACTAGCCACCTCTGGTCCTGATCATGAGAACTTGATATGGCTTGGTCCTTCAGATAACACAGTGTTAATCACCTCCAGTTCCACCCTTCTAGATGAAGAACAGATTTTTACATCCTTTCCTTTGAGAGGACAATTCTGCATGCTTGATGTTCCTGGCTCCCCTGGAAATGCATGGGTACAAGGACCTTCATGCTCCCAACACTCGGGAAGCAGTAGACTCTTCTTGGAAATTTGAAAAGAACCAAAGGACCACTAAAGTGGCACACTGTGCAGTTTGGGATCTTGTGAGGAAATTGTACTGTATGTCTGTTCAGTGGAATGTCCCTAGCCATCTACAAGATCCTTTGGTGACTCAAAAAAAAAAAATGATAATGTCCATGACTGCCATCAGCTCCTACATGTTTAGTATATACACTATTGTATGCTGTTAAGTATAGATATCAGCACTATATACCAAGGATGGTCTTGACCTTTATTTTACAAACAAGGAAAAGGGAGCATAAAGAGATAAAGTCACATGTTGGTGGCAGATTCATTATCTTAGAAGCCCACAAAAGTCTGGTAAAACTGAGAAGGGACAAGATTTCACTGGAAACATCCATGTTTGGTGGAATTTTCCTTTTGGTAGTAGGCTCAATTATCAGAAGCTTCTCAAATCATAGAAACAAGTGTCTGTAATATTCCACAAAGGTCTGTACCACTAGCCTAGCCTAAGGGCATCCCTGGATGGACAGACAGACAGAAACATGCTCACATACCCTTCATCTTTAATTGCCCTGCTCTCCTGACTTAAACCTGGTATTATAACTTAGGGCTAATATAAAAACTAGATATCTGGGTCCTTGTTTACCCTAATGTTTTAGCTTTCGCAGTAATGTTGCCTAACACTTCACATAGCCTAGGGCCCAGGTGAGCTAAGTTCCATTGTGTTAACATTCCAACTTATAGTCAGAGATAAAACCCTACCTTGATTTCCTAAAACATCACAGTGGAGTGCTCACTGAATCCCAAATATCCTACAGTATTAATTCCCCTTTGTATTGGGGAAGGCTTAGCCAGCAGCTCCAGGCAGATCTGTGAGGAGGAAAAAGAAGCAGGGAGAGGAAAAAGGGATGGGTAACCAGTGGGGTGTGAATTGAGGGAAGTCAGCCATTCATAAAGGGATTCCATAGTCAACATGTAAAAGGGTTTCTTTGTAAATTTGTCACTCAATTTTTCCCCTTCCCTTGGCATAAGAGCTTTTAAAATGACAAAGACTACTTTAAATCTTAAAATTAAAAAGAAAGTAGTAAGTTTGTCCATCATTAAAACCACTGTACGTGAAGCATCTGTAGCCTGCCATCCTCTGCTAAAGAATCTGTTCATTTATTCCTTATTTTATTCACATATACTTCCTAAGAAGGCACAAAGACAGGAATGGGTGATATAATGTAAACAAAAAGAGATAGTGACTTTGGTTTTATTAAGTTTATATTCTACCAATAGAGAAAAACAAATAAACCAGTACATGTTCAAATAAACATATTCATAAATATAATGGAGGGAAATAACAGAAATGGGAATAATACCTTGGGACTATATTTTAAATTGAGTAGCTGGAGTAGAGAAGGGATTTAGAATATCATATAAAAGAGCAGATTTTCCTATTCAATTAAGCCCCTTTTTTCTATCAACAAACATCTACATTGTGGAGGCATGGCTACACCATTGGGTTTGATTCCTACACTACTGAGATAGGGGAAACTCAGAAAGGCAACACACATCATTAGAATACCCTGAGATGGCTGTTCCATGGAAAGCAAAAGAAAGGATGGGCTCAGCAGAAGAATTGGACAAGTCTTCAAAGGAGGGGACTGCTGTTCTGAGTTAAATAAATGAGTAAAAACTCATCAAGCAATTTGCAACCAAATGGATGGAACTAGAAAAGCTCATCATGAGTGAGCTAACCCAGACTCAGAAAGATACACATGGCATCTATGCACTTATAACTGGATTTTGGCCATTATAGTATAGGATAACCATCCTACAATCAATAGACCCAAAAGAGCAGGAAAGAGGATTTGGTTACCTGTCAGTGGGACATCCCACCCTAGTGGAGCTGCCATGTATGCCTCCTGTGCAAGAGGAAGCTCTTAGACCTCATGTGACTAACGAACTGAGGAAGTCTGATACACAGAGACACCCCACACCAGAGGGATGAGATGGGTGGGAGAGGGGATAGAGGGTGAGAGAGAGGGGCCAGAAGGGGGTGGAGGGAGGGGGTGGCAATGGAGATGTAATAAATAAACATTTAAAAAAAACAATAATGAGCGTAGAGAGACTGTTGGAAGAATGTGCAGAAGAGAAAAGACTTGCACAGATGCTGAGATCACATTTTGCACCATGGAAGGCTAAAGAGACTTAATGAAAGCAGGAGTTCTGTCTCGTCCATATTTGAGAAAGGCCATCTCTGCAGAAACGCAGGAGAGAGCTGGAAGATAAAGGAGTTGGATCTCAAGGGGAATGTTCTGCAGGGCAGGCACTGGTTACTCCAGTGGGCACTATTGAAGGATATTGGCTGAAGAAGACCCCACACTACTGAAGAGCCCTGACTCAGAACTGGGAGCCACTCTGACCTCTGCTGGTGGACCATCTCTAGAGGAGAGATTGAAATCTGGAAGGTGTGAAAATAATTAGCTGAGGAAGGCTGGGGTTGGGGATATTCCCTTCCCCAGTGAGACTAACTTGCATCCCCAAATCACCGTGTGATTCCACCCTGCTCATGTGTAGGAGACACCTTCACCTGCTGTTCACTGGTGCTTTATCACTCATCTATTCAATGGGAAAAAAACCCACATAAAATCGCAGTGCTCTCCAAAGACACCTCACCATGAAGAACCTCCTTCCCCTGGGTAAGCAGTTAGACAGTTCTCCTAAAACTGAACTGAAGCATAGCCACATAACCCTATGAGCACTAGCCACATCTGATGACAAGTAAACACACGGAGTCAGGGGTAAAGATTATGCAGATGTTCTTTATTGCCCTTCAGGAGCAACAGCTCCCGGGATGATAGATATATTACTATTTTTTATTTCCTCTGGAAGAATTGCTGTTTTTAAACTTGCAGCTGTCCTTGGACTGGTTTTGGGTTACTTCCTATTTGAAAACTTAAGGTGTCACTTTCAAACATTAGTTACTGTTCTTCCCTATTGCCCTATTGCCAACGATATCCATGTTGACGTGTCAAGCAGGGTTTTGCAACAAGAGGCCACGTTGACCAGTATCCAGTAGGGAGATGTGATTTAAAGGGTAAAAATGACATGACCAGTAAAATCAAGGTCACTCAAAGGCATTTTCAAATTGAAAATTAAAAGGTATTTGATGGAACCAAATCCACTCATTTGTGCTTATCTCCATGGTTAATACTCTTCGATATAAAGGTGTTCCCTTTGTAGCTCGGTCACACTTCTTACTCCCTTTCTCTCTCTGTCTCTCTGTCTCTCTGTCTCTCTGTCTCTGTCTCTGTCTCTCTCTCTTTCACACACATCACACTCTTTGATATAAAGGTGTTCCCTTTGTAGCTCGGTCACACTTCTTACTCCCTTTCTCTCTGTGTCTCTCTGTCTCTCTGTCTCTGTCTCTGTCTCTCTGTCTCTGTCTCTCTCTCTCTTTCACACACACATACACACACACACACACACACACACACACACACACACACACACTTACAGTGTCCCCAGTTTAAGAAACAAACAAACAAATTCATCTCACCTATAGTAAAAAAGCAACTACACTGACCACAAACTCTAGAAACGCAGTTTTCTTGTGCTTTCTGAAGCAACCACCCCACTCCTAACTCTGAAACTGTATCCTACGACGTTGGGTCTGAGCCCTGCCTTGGGAAGCCAAACACCAGGAACACTTCCTGGAGTGTCCCTTGCTCTGGGACTTTCATATTTTCCTCTGAAATATGAATTATGGTTTTCTCCTCATGTAATTATTTTTTAATAGCTTTTCTACTTTCTAGTTCTATGCTTGCCTCTTACCTCTAACTCAGAAAAGATGTTCCCAGATTCATCTCACATGAGTGAGAAATTGTCATCTCAGCCACTAAACTCCAGCCAGGGAGAAGATGGAGTGAGAGGCTGATGGAAGGTTCCTCTGCCATTTTAAAGGAGGAGCATCAGATTCAGGATTCAGACACCCGGTTCCTAGGGTCATCGAGGCAGGCATTCTACCCATCCTCAGAGATGACAAACCCGAGGGCAAGGAAAAACAAGCAATAAGGCAATCTTGTCATGCAGCTCAAGATTTTTAAAATTCATTAACTATAATTTTTAGATAGTCACAACCCAGTGAACCACTCAAAGTGTCCCGGCTCACTGAACCAAACTGAGCTGAACAGATGGAATTCCACCCCTCCCTTGCTTGAGTGACTGCACCGACAATGCGCCCATCTTTTAATTCCATGAGATGCCTACCTCACTCGGACAAACATGCGGGGGGATATGGCTATCATCCTTACATTTGGCCATTCTACGGCAACCTAAAACTGGAAAACGACACCCACTGACAGTGTTTTGCCATCTGATGAAGTTTGCCATCACCTCTTTCCTCTGAAAGTGGTTCTGTCTGTGACACCGGGCAGCTTCTTGAATCTATAGCTTTCAAGGCATGTGTCAGGTGGCACTGGCCCTTCCTCCTTTCCTGTTCTCCCTATCATACCACAGCCGAAGCTGTGCCTAAGATCACACTTCTAGGAACCTGTGTGCACTGTACTCGACCTTCCAGGCACATTTAATTATACATACTTTGAAATTAAAAATCTCTTTCTCCACCTCTTCTGTGAAAGAAAAACAGATGAAGCTGATGGTCGATTTCTCATAAATCACAAATTGGCATCCCATTGTATCAAAATCCTCAAGTAACTGTGAGCATTGACCTTCTGCAGTTTAAAAATTCCAAATATTCCAAAGAACAACAGTATATAATGGTTAGAAAATGAAAGTGAAAGGCCTCTCAGAGCCCCCAGGCAGGGAGGGATCAGAGAGAATATCTTACAGAAAGAGATACATAAAAGGTTAAAATTGTGGCAAAATAAGAATAAAACCCAGAGACCAAGACAGAGCCATCTGTATCTACACAGACTTTAGAAAAATAGAGATTAGAGAGGTTTCATTATACTGAGGCTCACATGACCAGGGAAGCTGTAAAACAAACTGTGTTCCAGCCTCCTAGATGAGGTCTTGGAAGTGGAACCAGAATGGGTACGCGTTTGTTTGTTTAGTCTGTAGAAGCTTAGGTGTTAATTAACACAATGCACTGTATTAGCTCAATGTCTACACCCCAGCCCCTGCATAGGTTCCCTGGGACAATTTTGTCTGGACTTCTGGTTTCCATAATGAGAAGCAAAATATAAAGTTTATAGGCAAAGCAGAGTTGGCCTCTGATTTGGGGAAAAGACCAGTCTAACAGCTGTATCTCTACTCAGTCGTCTGTAGGGGAAGGGAGGTGGGGGTGATGGGAGGAGATGCTAATCTACTCATTTTGAGGTAGATTGCTGCTTAGCTCTGATCAGAAACTAGGTCAATAACTACCAAAGCAAATATTGATTTTCCCACCTTTACCGAGCTCCAGGCCTCCTCTTCTCTGCCACATGTCCTCTGTGAAGTAGGAAGTAGACAAGGATAAATGTGCATGCTCTATATTTATTATTATTATTATTATTATTATTATTATTATTATTAGCTAGTATTAGTGTGTTTATTTCTGTGTATGTGCCAGTGCATGTCTATGTTTGGTTGATGCTGGGTGTCTTCTGTAATTAGTCGCCACCTTATTTTTTGAGATAGAAACTCCAACTAAGCCTGGAACTCACAGGCTGGACAGCTTTCCTAGCCTGCAAACTCAAGGCCTGTCTCTGCCTCTTCACCACTGGGATTGCATATTCCCAAAACTGCACCTGAAGTCTGCATAGTTCTGGGGTCAGAACTCAGGCCTTCATGTTTAAACAGTAGTGATTTGCCAACTGAGTTGTCCACAGCCTGACTCCATTCTGTTTCTGTTCACCATTTTTCCAATGTAGCTGGAGAGCCTAGGGCAGAATTGCAGCTCCCATTTATTTGTCAGATTTTATAAGCACACAACTGATCTTTCTCGTACTAACACTGAAGTAGCTGAGTAATGTTCAATTAATTCATTAATTCATCAATTATGATATCCTGCATCTACTATGCTGTCTGTGAAGTCTATGAGACTAGGGAGACAAGATAATTAATCAGGAAATTCTTCCCTTAAAAGATTTCCAGGGGTGAACAAGCACACGGAGCTAACCACAGTGCAGTGGGTGTCTTCACGGGTTTGCACTGTTTGGTATCTGTTCATTTCCAAACAAACGAAGAAATAAAATGTTCCTGCCAAACAGCCAAAATTACACCATAAGCATTTTTGTAATGTGTTTCTCTTGCCAGATGTGACCAGGCAGGCCCCCTCAGCAAGAAGTTTTCAGAGAGGGATGGGTGAGCATTTCTTTTTTCCAATAATCTGTGGACCCTTGTCTTGAAATGGTCACAACTGCAGCATTTAGATATCATCTGGAATGTCTCCATCATTCCCCAGCTTCAGAACAAGAGTGAGGAGTCATAGGGTGCATGTTGATCAGCCGATTTGAAGGTTTCAGCGGGGATCCCACCAGCTCCAGATGCCTTGTTGTTTTTCATCTGCTTGATGACTTCCCTCACCTCGTAAAGACTTGGAGGGATTTTAACATTGCCACTGATTGTGAGTTGTCGGGTGGAGTTGAAAACACTCCCAACTGATAAAATAATTTCCATCAAAGACCTTGAAATGCTCTTTTCATTGCATGTTGATATTTTCTCTTCTCACTGAACAGTTTTAAAGTTCTTAGTATCTTGATAGCTCCCCTGGAGCTTCAGAGCCACAAAACTTCGTCCACATTGGGAGCTGAATTGGCATTGCTGTGACATCTTGCCACCCACCCTGAGTGAAGGACTCTATAATGCTCTACCTTTGCTTATAGAAGTAGGGGCATCTTTTGTTTGGTATCAAAGACAATGATAAAAGATCAAAAGAAAAAATCATAACAGATTTATATATAAGCTTATTCTGGCTAATTTTGTGTCAATTTGACACAAATGGAGTCATTTGAGAAGAGGGAGCCTCAACTGTGAAAGTGCCTCCATAAGACTGGGCTGTAGGCAAATCTTTGGTGCATTTTCTTAATTAGTGACTGATGCAGGAGGACTAAGCCCATTGTGGGTAGGGCTATCTCTGGGTTGGTCTCCTGGGTTCTATAAGAAAGCAGACTGAACTTACCCTGATTCCTAACCACACAAAGACCAAACAAAGAAAGAGAACTTCAGGCCAATCCCCTTCATGAACATAGATGCAAAAATACTTAATAAAATACTAGCAAACTGAATCCGAGAACACATCAAAAGTATCATACACCATGATCAAGTAGGGTTCATCCCAGGAATGCAGGGATGGTTCAACTTATGAAAATCCATCAACGTAATTCACCACATAAACAAGATGAAAGAAAAAAACCACATGATTATCTTGCTAGATGAAGAAAAAGCATTTGACAAAATCCCACACCCCTTCATGCTAAAAGTTCTGGAGAGAACAGGCATACAAGGACCATATCTGGAAATAATAAAGGCGATATACAGCAAGCCAGTAGCCAACATCAAATAAATGGAGAGAAACTTGAAGCATTTCCTCTAAACTCAGGGACAAGACAAGGATACCCACTTTCGCCATATCTCTTCAATATAGTACTTGAAGTTCTTGCTAGAGCAATAAGACAACTAAAGGAGATCAAGGGGATACAAACTGGAAACAAAGAAGTCAAATTATCCCTATTTGCAGAAGATATGATAGTATGATAGTATACATAAGCGACCCAAGTTCTCCACCAGAGAACTCACACAGCTGATAAACACCTTCAGCAAGGTGGTTGGATACAAAATTAATTTTAAAAATTCAGAAGCCCTTCTTTATACAACAAATAAATGGACTGAGAAAGAAATCAGGGAAACAACTCCCTTCACAATAGCCACAAACAATATAAAGTACCGGGGGTAACTCTAAGCAAGCAAGTAAAGGACCTGTACAACAAGAACTTCAAGCCCTTGAAGAAACTGAAGAGGCCATCAGAAGATGGAAAGATCTCCCATGCTCATGGATAGGTAGGATCAACATAATAAAAATGGCCATCCTGCCAAAAGCAATATACAGATTCAATGCAATTCCTATCAAAATGCCAATACAATTCTTTATAGACCTGGAAAAAGCTATTCTCAAATTCATATGGAACAACAAAAAGCGCAAAATAGCTACATCAATCCTGTGTAATAAAAAAAGTCCAGAGGTATCACCATCCCAGATTTCAAGCTGTACTACAGAGCAATAATAATAAAAACAGCATGGTACTGGTATAGAAACAGACCAGTATATCAATGGAATCAAATTGAAGACCCAGAAATGGACCCACACACCTATGGCCACCTAATCTTTGACAAAGAAGGCAAAACCGCACAATGGAAAAAGGACAGCATCTTCAACAAATGGTGCTGGTCCAACTGGATGTCCATTTGTAAAAGAATGAAATTAGACCCATACTTATCATCTTGTACAAAACTTAAGTCCAAGTAGATCAAAGACCTTAACATAAGCCCGGTCACACTAAATCTACTAGAAGAGAAAGTGGGAAAAGCCCTCGAAATCATTGCCACAGGTGACAACTTCCTGAACAGAACCCCAGCAGCTCAGGACCTAAGACCAACAATCAATAAATGGGATCTCATGAAACTGGAAAGCTTCTGTAAGGCAAAAGACACTGTCATTCGAACAAAACGGCAGCCTACAGATTGGGAAAAAGTCTTCACCTACCCCACATCTGACAAAGGGCTAATAATCCAAAATTTACAAACAACTCAAGAAATTAAATGCCAAGAAACCAAATAATCCAATTAAAAAATGGGGAAAGAGTTAAACACAGAATTCACAAAGGAGGAATTCCTAAAGGCCAAAAGACACTTGAAGAAATGCTCAGCATCCTTAACCATCAGAGAAATGCAACTCAAGATGACTCTAAGATTCCATCTCACACCTGTCAGAATGGCTAAGATGAAAAGCTCATATGACAGCACATGCTGGGGAGGGTGTGGAGAAAGAGGAACCACCCTCCTCCATTGCTGGTGGGAGTTCAGGCTTGTGCAACCACTATTGAGGTCAGTCTGGTGATATCTTAGAAAACTTGGAATAGCTCTGCCTTGGGACCCAGCCATAACACTTCTGGGTATACATCCAAATGACACCTCATCAAATCACAAGAATGTTTCCTCATCTATGTTCATAGAAGCCTTATTTGTAATAGCTAGAAACTGGAAACAACCCTTATGTCCCTCAACATAAGAATGGATTAAAAAACTATGGTACATCTACACAATGGAAAACTACTGAGTTATCAGAAACAATGAAATTATGCAATTTGCAGCCAAATGGATGGAACTAGAGAAGCTCATTCTGAGTGAGCTAACCCAGACTCAGAAGGATGCACATGGCATCTATTCACTTAGAGTTGGATTTTGGCTATATAGTACAGGATATCAATACTACAACCAACACACCAGAGGGAACAGGAACATAGACTTTGTTTCCTGTCAATGAGACACTTTTCCCTAATGGTGCTGCCTTGTAAGTCTCCAGTGTATGAGGAGGCTCTTGGCCCTCATATGACTGCTGAACTGGGGTGGGGGACTGTTATGAAGGGACACTCCACTGCAGAGGAGTGAGATGGAAGGGATAGGGGGTAGGGGGTGGGAGGGTGGGACTGGGAAGGGTTGAAATAGGACACTATGATGGAGATGTAACCTGAAGTAATAAATAAATAAATATAATATTTTTTAAAAAAAAGAAAGAAACCAGACTGAGTGAGTCATGAGGAGGAAGCCAGTAAGCAGCACTCCTCCATGGCCTCTGCATCAGCTCCTGCCTCCAGATTCCTGCCCTGTTTGAGTTCCTGTCCTGACTGTGCTGTGGAAGTGTAAATCAAACAAACCCTTTCCTCCCCAACTTGCTTTTTGGTCATGGTGTTTCATCACAGCAAGAGAAATCCTAACTAGGACAAAAAGTATTATAAAATGAGCAACTTGAATCTATTAAATATATTTAAAAGAGTCAGAGGCCTTAAGGAGGTAAAACAGCAAACTGATGTCCTTGAAATATATATGTTGAGTTGAATGCTGTGCAGCTTGTTCATGTAGGAATCCACTATTCAGATGTAAAGGCCTGTTCTTACAGCAAATTGAGTTCCTACTACTCTAATCATAAAGAAAACAATTTTTAAAAATTGCCTTTTCCTTTTTTCTCAGGAGATGTTCTCTTCCTATTTGTAGAAACTTGTTACGATTATAGCTTCAAACTCACTCTGGAGGATAGCATGGCCCCAGTGTTGTTTGAATGGCCTTATCTTGCGTTCTCTGCAATCTCTGTTTCTGTCTCCCCATCTTCCTTTCTCCCACTAAGCCTTCTGATTGGGATATGAATCCTTCTGATTGCATCATTTGTATAATACAGAACAATAGCTCTCTTTCAGGTCTTAATTTAATCACATCTACAATCTCTTTTGCCATGTTATGTGAAATACCCACCTCTTCTAAGGTTTGGGAGGTGGCATTGGAGCTAACAGGTTTTGAAACATCCAACTAAAACAATAAGCAAGGAAAGTTGGAGATATGGAAGGAATAGGATTATAATTTAATGAGGAGGTGTCTGTAGGCATAGGGAAATAGAGGTTCAAGAAAATCCAGTGAGTCTTATTTGTTTGTTTAGTGTTTGTTCTGATAGTCTCATAGTCCAGAATAGCCTCGAATTTTCAATACTCATCCCTCAGCCTTCCATGTACTAAGATTATACTTGGTCAATTGTTTAGAGTGGTGTTAATATGTGAGACAGAGCTGACAAGAACAGCAGGCATTGGGAAGGAGAATCACAAGGAGTGTTTTTGACATTAATTTTAAGGTGCCCATGAGAAGTTCAAGTCAAGGATGTCCATTTGGCAGGTGACTGATTACACAGCTCTGCGTTCAGGAAAAGAATTAGAAGCTAAGAAGCCTCTTTTTGGAATTCATAAGGTTAAAAAAAAATTCGAGCAACTGAAACAGATGAAATCTCAGGAAGGAAATATAAAATGAGAAGAGATAACGGCTAGTAAAAAGGGAATAGCAGCATTTAAGCTGTGTCAAGGCCTTGAAAATAGCAGATGAAAAATATGGCTAACACATTCTTTTCTGTTACCTCTCTGTATTCCCTTCCTTTTTTTTCCCTCCTCTGAATTATTGTTTTAACTCTTGTGTATTAACTACTTGGCCCTTCTATAATGTTTAAGACAGTACTGATTCTGTATGACTCCCAGCAATTGCTATCCACTACACACACACACACACACACACACACACACACACACACACACATGCATGCACGCACACACACACACAGTGCTCTTAGACATTAATTGACATCTCCAAAGAATGAGAAAGAAGGGAACCAAACAAATATTCAAAAACAGTATTTAGGACTCTATTAAATCATGATATTAATTCAAAGAATTAATGCAAGGGACTGTTACTGAGTTAAAAGTCTATGTTTCTGTTAGTTTCATTGTTGTTGCTGTTTGCTCACATATCACTAGCGACCAACATTCTCTTGAATATGTATCACCTCCATTGAGATTACTTTACCTCTTCCAGCATTCTGGATCAAAACATGAAGAAGAATGGAAGAGCAGTTGAATGTAATATTCTGGAAGACCCCATGAGCTAAAAAGTGAGCCTTGTTGGAATACACACTGTGTCTTTCTCTTCATCATGCAGGATGTCACAGAGCTGGCATACGTGAGGCTGGGGCAGACGTTGTATGCTAGAAGTGATCTCAGACTTACATGAAAGTCTAAGATAAATATATATGAAATAGTCAAGTCCTCTGAAAAGCTAGTCATTCACTACCAGTTCTGCCCATGATGGAAGATGATTAATTCCCCAAGTGATGGCAAAGATGAAAATCAGTGAGTTCAAGGGAGGAAGAGAGCAACCTGTGTTGCATTCATGGAGAAGGATGGATCTACTATGCCATTAAGAGCTGAAAAAAAGGGGACTTCATTGTAGAGTGACCCAAAGAGTCATTTCAAGAACTATTCCTGAGTCAAAGACTCATGTTCCTCTGTTAATGTTGTTTCTGTTTGCTGATATGTCACTAGGGACCAGCCTTCTCTTATATGCTAATCATCTCTGTTCAACACATGAGATGTAGTTCCATCTATCCATTTCTAACCACAGTCATTTCAACCAGCCCTCCTAGGCCAACCCTGAAAAAATCGAGGTCCATGGGTATATCTGGTGTGAAGGTGATGACTGAACCGTGGCATTCTTTACCTCTCCAGTGGAGGTTGGGGTGTGGACTGGGGAGAAAGGGTCACACCTTCTGGATACCAGCTTAGGGCTCCTCCGTGTGGAAGATTCCCACCTTCTATAATACTTCCTTTCAGCTCCCTGCAGTCAGCAGCCCATGCTGCTTCACAAAATGGTGAAGATGATCCATCTCTTGACTCTGTAATCCCTCTGTGTTTCTTCACTGATCCTGAAGAGCTTTGTGATGCAAAATACACGCTATAAAATGATTTGCAGAAGAACACGGCTTTTACACTCACCTGAGAGTTTCTTCCCATCCAGCCTTCCTTCCCCATTTTATGCATATGAGAAATGAATGATTTGAGGAAGACCCACTGTGCTTTGTGCTCCCTTAGGTTAAGATTGGGCAGAGTACCTATTAAGCCAAACCTCTCCATGGGGGACTTGAGAGAGAGGGGGCTTTGGTGAAGAACCCCCAGTTGTAGCTTGGGGAGCCAAGTACTTCTAAAGCAACCCCTCACACAGCAAAGGGACTTTAACCCATCTTTTTTTTATATTATTCATTTGCAATTACTTTATCAAGATGTGGTTTTGTGTGAGCTGTTTGATGTCCAAAGCACCTTGTGGGCCTTTTTACAACATTTTTGTCTAAGTAGCTTGGAATTGTTACTAGTCAAATCCAAACAGACTTCAGAGGGTTCACATGCAGAGCGTTGAACCCATTACTGAGGCAGGAGCCAAACTGCCTGTCCTTTACAGAACTCTGCTGGGTTAATACCTAAATGACTCAAGATGGATAAGACAAACAAAAACCAGCACTGATTTGAAAACATTCCCTTCAGTCTGGGTGGATGGCTGTCATTTGGTTGACATTAATTAGCATGAAGAAAATCTATCATCCTTTGGATCCAGCCTCCTTTTGAAAGCTCTAACCAGGAGACTGTTTTGAGAGGAGCTTCAGCAATAAGCAGATTCCATTTTGTTGTTTTCTGAGCAGCGGTTTTTAGTCAGATGGATGAACTTGTTTGTACTAGTTAACTTTGCTGGAGTTTAAGAGTTGTATTTAAAACAGATTTTATCCTACAGTGATATTAATTTGATAGGATCCCTGATCTGTAAACCATTGGTTATCGTGGTCTCTCCTGATAAGGAAAAAAAGTGCTGAGGATTTCCAGTTGGTGAGCACATTTGGGCAGAATCTTTCACACGTCACAAATTGCAGATGGGAGGCAGTGATCTCGAACATGCAGTCACATTGCGTGACCATCTGACACCTTCCATTTAGAAAAATAATACTTTCCTTCCAGCATACGGTCCCTGCTGCAACCAGCACCAAAAATTATGCCTGAGAGAGCCGTTCCTCCTAGACCAGGCTCTTAAATATGTCTTAGGCGGTTTTTAAAAGATTCACACTGCAGCAATACCTAGCTCACACCCTAGTCACTCAGAGAAAAATCCCAAAGAAGGGACTTCTGGCTGCTGCTGCTCCTTCTTCTGCTCACAAAAACACCACAAAGAACAAAAGGGCTGGGGGTGGGGGAACTGGAAGGAGACAGGAAAATTACACTAGACACGTTTGTTAGGTGATTTATTCTTGTCTTCTGTGTGATTCAAGCATATTCACGTTAAAGTCGATGGACTTCTTTGTCGGCTCATTTCTGAGCCGCTTCATGGTGGCATAGAATTTCGCAGTCCCCAGGAGGGGACTGGAGTCCCTGAGACTGTATATAACTTGCTCATCTGCCAGCATTCTGAGCTAACCCTTGCTCATTTAAGACAGGGAAGAACATCTATGTCTTGCCTCTGCCCCCGTACATTTAATGACCTCTGACAACACCAATGGCAGGGATTTCCAACAGACATGTTCAAGCAGAGAGCTCTTTAACCAGAAATTCAGAATTCTCACCGCAAGCCCAAAGGGATACAGCTTATTTCCTGATTAACAGAGGTCATGGAGATTCACTATTCAGTCTCTTTACGTGTGTATGTGTGTGTGTGTGTGTACAGTACTCATGCACACAGAGATTACACGATTCTATGGACATAGCCACACATAGATCTACGAAGCATGCCTGACTTCATCCTGTCTTCTGTAGAATAAAAATAAACATCCTTTTCCAAACTCCTACACTGCTAATATCCACCTTGTAAGAAACATGAAACCGTTGTACTTGTCTATCCCAAAAGAACCCACATGAAATGGCTACCTTGGAACTCTGGGGCAGTGGGGTGGAGGAAAGAGGCATTTTCTCCTCAATCTTAGAACAAAGCTGACCAAAACAATTATCCACCTGCTCTTAAAAAAAAAAAAAAAAACCTTCTTTCCATTTTTTTTTTTTTTTTTGGTTTTTCGAGACAGGGTTTCTCTGAATATCTCTGGCTGTCCTGGACTCGCTTTGTAGACCAGGCTGGCCTCGAAGTCACAAAGATCCACCTGCCTCTGCCTCCCAAGTGCTGGGATTAAAGGCGTGCGCCACCACCGCCCGGCTTCTTTCCATTTTTATACTGCCCCAGGTTTCAGAGGATTCCCCAGAAGTAGCAACAGAATGGTTTGAGGGTGTCTGTATGTCAGGATCTCATAATCTTAAAGAAGGAAATATTTTAAAATTAAGAGGGTATTTTAGGACTAGCATCCCACTCCTTAATAGAAAAGGAGCATAACTGAGCATATCACCCTTTGCATTTAGAAAGGAACAGGCTTAAGAAGTTGTCTCATCCAGGAGGTAGGCTAGGGGGGTTAGTTCTCAAGAAAGCCTTAGCTTCAGTGCAGAATAGACTCGTTGGCTTTCCCGATGCTTTTTAATAAGCATGGGAGTGATAGCCATCTTGTGAAATTATGTAGAATCAGCTCCATCCAAGGGACAAGAACAAAAACTGGAAAACATGAAATAGAAAACAATGAGCCAAGCAAGCTAGTAGTCCCTAGAATCTCAGAGCTCTGGAGGCTGAGGCAGGTGCATTTGCTGGTTCATGGTCAGCTGAGGTTACATAGAGAGAATCTATCTCAATACAAACAAGAAAACAATAATACCTCCAGTTCATAAAGGACCAGCCCAAAAGAAACTTTCAGACCCAACCCCTCTTTGCCTTATTCCCTTGAGGCAAAATCTCTCCCCAAATCTGGAGCAATCCTGACACCAGCAAGCTCCCACAGTCCACCTGTTTCTGATCTCCCTGGGACCAGGGTTATGGGCATACTTGACCACACCTGAATTTTTACATGCCTACTGGGGATTGGAACTCACTACCCCCTATTGTTCACAGTAAGCACTCAACCCCTAGGCCACAACCCTAGCCCTGTAAATACATTAGAGTGCATCCACAAGTTGTTTCTTCAATCTTCAAGCTCTTCACTGGTGGTTTGAGAGGAGAATTCAGGGTTAAAAATTATGTTTATGGGATGGGCATAGTAGCGCATGCCTTTAATCCCAGCAATCGGGAGGCAGAGGCAGGTGGATCTCTTTGAGTTCAAGGCCAGCCTGGTCTACAAAGTGAGTCCAAGACAGCCATGGATACATAGAGAAATTCTGTCTCAAAAAAAACAAAAACAAAAATTATGTTTATGGTCATTGTAGAAGTGACTCGGCATTTCAGAGTGCTTGCTGCTCTCCCAAATGAACCAAGATTGATTCCCAGCTCCCAATTCAGGTAACTCACAACCACCTGAAACCCCAGCTACAGGGGACCCAATGCCCTCCCTCTTCTATAGATAAGAAAGCTGGAACACAAAGAAATAAAGCAATTGCCAAGATAGCATGGTTAAGTGAAAGACTTGTGTTTGGCCATTGCCAGATAGAACCTAACTCACCTGCTTTGCAGCCATCTGTGAGCTTCCTCCTGAGGCTTCTCCTCTAGGAATACTCAACTGTTAGCATGGGATGGGCCACTGATCCAGTTCAACTCCAACCAGAAGTAAAACACACAGTACAGAAAAAAATTTCTTACCCAACTTCTATTAACTTTCTGACTGAAACCTGGAAGTTTTTATACATTTATCATTTTATATCATTTCAATGATAAAGGCAAGTATTGTACTCTATTCAGTGTTCTGGTGTGGATCATAACTACAAAAAGCCTTGAGACACAGAAAGTGTCCTTAATTATCTATGTGGATTATCTTGTTTGGTTGGTTGATTGGTTGGTTTAGTTTGGTTTGATTTCAAGACTGTCCTGGAACACACTCTGTAGACCAGGCTGGCTTTCAAACTCATAGAGATCTGCCTGCCTTTGCCTTCTGAGTGCTGGGTTTAACGATGTGTGCCACCACTGTCCAGTTTATTTGTATTATTTTGTTGAGTCATGTTATCAAACTATTAAATTTGAAGTTGTGTATAACCCATTGAACACTGAAAAACTAATAGATAGGTAGAAAGATAAATAGATGATATAGATAGATAGATGATAGTTACGTATATATCACCATAATCAATTTAATATTTGTATGTTGTCCATGAAATATATCACTATATCTGACAAAATCTATAAAGTCATCATGATATATGCCTTGGTAGAAAGAAGTTGTACCAAAGATTTTTAAGCATAGCAAAGAAAGATTAAATATTAAAGGTTATTGATGGGGACATTTTCAATGATAAAGGCAAGTGCTGTACTCTATTCAATGTTCTGGCGTAGATATTAAACTACAAAACTTGGTTTTTATACCATTTGCATAATGGTTACTCTTCGACAGGTTCGAAATCTGAAATGAAATATCTTAGTCAGTTTATAATGTCATTCTCAAAAAAACAAAAAAAGATAGACTAATCACTTGTCAATTTTTTTAAATACTTTATTTTTTTTTCTTCAAGTTATATCTCAGTTACAAACCACTCCCTATTCCCCCTTCCTATCCCACCCTTCCACCCTCTTCCCCCCAGAAGTTTCCCCTTTCAGTCCAACAGATGGTTCCTTCTCTTATAACAATAAGTATTATACAAAACAATAGATAAAAATATGCCACATTTATGAGAATTAAATGGACCAGTATACCTTCCCAATGTGCAGTTTATACATATTTGGCCCCTGACTTTAACATTCTACTATCTAACCAACTCCATGAGTTTAAAGGTCTATATGTGACTCAACATTCATACTATCTTGCAACACACTTTTAAGAGTATCTTCTTAGATCTATAACACCCTCTTGATTCCTAAACAATTCAAAATTTTAACTATGAGACTCTAGCTGTCTATTCTTCAACCACCACAGAGACCTGAGAGGGATAAATATATTTGCTTATATAGGAAGTGCAGGGCCTGCAGCTTCCAAAACTAAGAAAGAACATACCAATGACTGCCTGGACAGTTCCCATTTTCTCTCCATACATTCCAGCATCAGTCTTCAGCCTTTGGGTCCTGTTTCTCTGACAGACATTTGTTGTAGAGCAGGGATTATGAAGGACTTACCTACCCTGTCTTGGCAGAGTTAGGCTGTCAACTTCCCTGCTACCAAGTTTTGTCCTTTTTGGACAGCAGTCTGTCTGCAGTTGGTGCAAGGGGTTTTTTCATGCCAAGAGAAAGGCTTGCCACTAATTCAACCATCTTACAGTGGAGGTTCTTCGATGCTTATCTTCTACTTGGAGTAGAATAGGGGGTGCTGTCAGGCGCTGATATGTCTCGATATCAAAAAAAATCTTGATTTAAGATAACATCTTTGAATGCCATATTCTGCAGATCTCTTGGGGTTTTTGAAGATGCCCTATCCATCTCTTGTATTTAGATAAGCAAATGTTGCTTGTCTCTTAGCAACTTGATTACTGGGTAGTTTAGAGAATATCTGTGATAGACTGTCATAGTAGCTAACAAAGTGACATGTTTGCATGACTAGGAGTTTGTTTTAACTATCCTAGACCGTTTTAGATGGTTGGTATCAAGAGGTCAGAGTTTCACATTTTATTTTTAAGTATCTCTAGGTATGATACCATTAGGAAGCATTACCTTTAAATTTGTATCAATATACAAAGATCTATTCAATTGTGGTTAAATATACTCTTAATTATGTATCAATATACCAAGATCAATGCCTATGTAGCCCAATATAATCTTAATATTATGTCCATATGCAAGGGTCAATACCATTGTGGCCAACTATAATCTTAATTTTGTATCAATATACAAAGATCAATACAGATGTAATCCAATACAATCTTATTTTTGCACAATAAACAATGGTCAATACCACTTTAGCCAAATAAACTACTAATTTTGTATCAATATACAAAGGTATAAGGGCATATTCAAAAATCTGCCCCTTCTTCTTGGACCTTCCTGTGCTATGTCTATATCTCATTCTTCTCAAGCCCATGCACTCCTACATAGGAGAGGAAGAAGGATACAGAAAAGGAAAAGTAGGAATTCCCTGGGGCTAACCTCCAAAACCCATTAAGACAGGACCATTTATCAGCTTGTAGTGTCTTCCCCTACATATCAGAGTTTTCAGTTATCCTTCAAATAACCTAAAAGAAGGGCGGAGAAACACCTTCCCCATCCACTGGGCATGGACGTCGCTCTCTTAAAGTGACTTCCTGCTGATTTGGGTCGTAGTAGACCTGTTTGGGGCCCGAACCCAAATGGGAAAAATGATTAAAAATGTTAGTACACTCCTTTTATGTTCAGTCCTACTGTTCTCAGGTGTTTAGATGACCTAAGGGGTTTGTAGGCAGAAGCTGATCTTGCAGGCTTCACTGAGGTTCCTGCCGGGGCATTGTGTAGAGCTGAACGGTCCCAGCGACATTGGATTGCTGTGGTGGTTGCAGGCCCCCGATGGAGACAGCTATTGAGGAAGTCTGCCAGGCAGAATCAACTGGGTCACTCGTCCTCCTTGGTGCCTGATTCTGCTCTCTGCTGAGGATTCCGCTGTCCAGCTGTCCCCGGGCTCCCCTAATGGACGCTTCGATTCTCCTGGAACGATAGGAACAGAGCCCTGCCCCAATCCCAACCCTAGGACAATTGCCCTCTTTTTTGGGGGGTGGGGGTGTGGGGGCTAGGTAGTACTTCTCCTGAAGCAAATTTGGCCTTCTGACAACATACAAAGCGTTATCTTTCAATCCGGGTTAAAGAAGAAATCATTCTGTACCTTGGAGCTAAACCAGCTCTAGTGTATATATTTTGAGATCCCAAAGGACAATCTGCCTGCATCGAGAAGGCCTTTTGTAAGTAGCCTCCAAACCTAGGTCCCTCCAAATCCCATGTGTGTGTCTCTGAACTCTAATTATTGGGATCAGGGACCTGTGTTTCGCATCTGAAGGGATCAAAGATGTGTTCCACCACTCCTGGATCGAAGTCTTTCTCTATTTAGAGTTTGCCCTGCATCAGGCTGACCCTGAGCTCCGGGATCTGCCCGTTTCTGTCTCCAGTGTGCTGGGAGCTGGGACCAAGGGTGTACTCTTCTTGAATGGTGGGACCAAGAGTATGCACCCTCACCACCCCGCTCCGTATGACTCCAGAATACATAAGACCACCAACTGTACGGTGCTCCCCCCCCCCCCCCCGTCTCCGCTGAAGTCAAAGGCATGGGCCAATACCACAATTCTCTTGTATTTTACCTTAGCTCCACGTCTTCTCTACACCTGGAGGTCTGCAAAACCAGGCCGAATGGCTGTATCCTCTATTCCATTCACAGTGTTTCAGCCCTGCCCCCTGCCTTTTTTTTTTTTTTTTTTTTTAGGTAATAAATTTATTTGTTTGTTGCTTCAGGTTACATCCTTATCATATTGTCCTCTTTTCCCGCTTCCCAGCCCCACCCTCCCATGCTCTACCCCCTGACCCTTCCGTCTTGTTCCTCTGGGGTGGAGTGTCCCTGCCTAACAGTCTCTCACCACAGATCAGGAGTCATATGAGGGCCAAGAGCCTCTTCATTCACCGGGGGCCTACGAGGCAGTACTGCCAGTGAATGGTGTCTCATTGCTACTGGGGGAATACTAAAAAAAGACCAACAAACACACAAACCCACAAAAACAAAGAATATCAACAAAAAAAGAGAGGAAAAAGAGAAGGGAAAAGGAAAAAGAAAAAAGAAAAAAAGAAGGAAAAAGAAAAAGATAAAAAAAAATTATGTCCATGTTCCTTTTGGTGTGTTGGTTGTAGTACAGATATCCTGTACGATTTAGTTAAAATCCTACTATAAGTGAATAGATGCCATGTGCATCCTTCTGAGACTGGGTTAGCTCACTCAGGATGAGCTCCTCTAGATCCATCCATTTGGTTGCAAATTGCATGATTTCATTGTTTCTGATAGCTGAGTAATATTCCATTGTATAGATGTATCACAATTTTTTAATCCATTCTTCAGTTGAGGGACATCTGGGTTGTTTCCAATTTCTAGCTATTACAAATAAGGCTGCTATGAACATAGATGAGGAGACTTCCCTATGTCTCCGTGAGAGGTCCTTTGGGTGTATACCCAGAAGTGGTATGGCTGGGTCCTGAGGCAAGGTTATTCCTAGATTTCTAAGCTATCGCCAGACAGACCTCCATAGTGGTTGCACAAGTCTGCACACCCACCAGCAATGGAGTAGGGTTCCCCTTTCTCCACACCCTCGCGAGCATGCACTATCATTTGAGCTCTTTATCTTAGCCATTCTAACAGGTGTTAGGTGGAATCTCAGGGTCATCTTGAGTTGCATTTCTCTGATGATTAAGGATGTTGAACATTTCTTCAGGTGTCTCTCAGCCCTTAGGGATTCCTCCTTTGTGAATTCTCTATTTAGCTCCATCTCCCATTTTTTGATTGGATTATTTGGGTTCTTGGCATTTAGTTTCTTGAGTTCTTTGTAGATTTTAGATAATAACCCTCTATCAGATGTGGGGTTGGTGAAGATTTTCTCCCAGTCTGTTGGTTGCCGTTTTGTTCTAATGATAGTGTCCTTTGCCTTACAGAAGCTTTTCAGTTTCATGAGGTCCCATTTATTGATTGTTGATCTCAGGTCCTGAGCTGTTGGTGTTCTGTTCAGGAAGTTGTCACCTGTGCCAATGAGTTCGAGGGTTTCTCCTACTTTTTCTTCTAGTATCTTTAGTGTGGCTGGCCTTATGTTAAGGTCTTTGATCCACTTGGAATTAAGTTTTGTACAAGGTGATAGGTATGAGTCTAATTTCATTCTTTTGCAGGTGGACATCCAGTTGGACCAGCACCATTTGTTGAAGATGCGTCCTTCTTCCATTGTGCGTTTTTGGCTTCTTTGTCAAAGATTAGTTGGCCATAGGTGTGTGGATCCATGTTTGGGTCTTCAATTCGATTCCATTGATCCACTGGTCTGTTTCTATACCAGTACCATGCTGTTTTTATTACTGTTGCTCTGTAGTACAGCTTGAAATCTGGGATGGTGATACCTCCAGATGTTTTTTTCATTGGACAGGATTGATTTAGCTATTCTGGGCTTTTTGTTGTTCCATATGAAGTTGAGAATAGCTTTTTCCAGGTCTATAAAGAATTGTGTTGGTATTTTGATAGGAATTGCATTAAATCTATATATTGCTTTTGGTAGAATAGCCATTTTTATTATGTTGATCTTACCTATCCATGAGCATGGGAGATCTTTCCATCTTCTAAAAGCCTCTTCCATTTCTTTCTTCAGGGGCTTGAAGTTCTTGTTATATAGGTCCTTTACATGCTTGGTTAGAGTTACCCCCAGGTATTTTATGTTGTTTGTGGCTATTGTGAAGGGGGTTGTTTCCCTTATTTCTTTCTCAGCCCATTTGTTTGTTGTATAAAGAAGGGCTTCTGATTTTTTTGAGTTAATTTTGTATCCAGCCACCTTGCTGAAGTTGTTTATCAGCTGTAAGAGTTCTTTGGTGGAGTTTTTGGGGTCACTTATGTATACTAACATATCATCTGCGAATAGGGATAATTTGACTTCTTCATTTCCAATTTTTATCCCTTTGATCTCCTTTAGTTGTCTTATTGCTCTAGCAAGGACTTCAAGTACTATATTGAAGAGATATGGTGAAAGTGGACATCCTTGTCTTGTCCCTGAGTTTAGAGGAAATGCTTCAAGCTTCTCTCCATTTAATTTGATGTTGGCTACTGGCTTGCTGTATATTGCCTTTATTATTTCTAGGTATGGTCCTTGTATGCCCATTCTCTCCAGAACTTTTAGCATGAAGGGGTGTTGGATTTTGTCAAATGCTTTTTCTGCATCTAGCGAGATTATCATGTGGTTTTTTTCTTTCACCTTGTTTATGTGGTGAATTACATTGATAGACTTTCGTATATTGAACCATCACTGCATTCCTGGGATGAAGCCTACTTGATCATGGTGTATGATACTTTTGATGTGTTCTTGAATTCGGTTTGCTAGTATTTTTTAAGTATTTTTGCATCTATGTTCATGAGGGAGATTGGTCTGAAGTTCTCTTTCTTTGTTGGGTCTTTGTGTGGTTTAGGAATCAGAATGACAGTGGCCTCATAGAATGAGTTTGGCAGTGATCTTTCTGTTTCTATGTGGTGGAAGAGTTTGAAAAGTAATGGTGTTAGTTCCTCTTTGAAGTTCCGGTAGAATTCCGTGCTAAAGCCACTTGTCAATTTTTATGTTTAATTGAAGCTGCTTGTGGTAGCTTTTCTGAGTGCCTCATGCATTATTCCATATTCTTCTCTCTAGTTTGTTCATAGATAATCTGCTGAAACATATTTCTTCTTGAAGAACAAGTATTAAATGTATTCAGGAATGATTGAGTGGTCGCTTTGCTGCTAGATCTCATCTATGGATTTTACATGTTGTAAACTACTTCTACATGAGTATTAATTATGTATAATATTTAATAAAATATACATAATAAGCATTATTACATATCTAAAAGAACACATCTGTGGATATACCTAGAAGGATTTGTATGTCTAATCAATCATCATTTTATAAAGATAAACATTTATAAACCACATATCCATATAGAGAAAAAGCACTAAAGAGTAAAATCCGTATGTCTATAGACGCTCTGAAAGTCACTGTCTTATTTTACCAGTAATGGGATCTTACGGGCTAAGAAGAGCAGAAACTAAAAATAAAGGGCATAACAAATAAGCCAATTCAATTTAACTTTCTATTTAAAAGAGTAACGCAGCGCCCTGTGCCCTCATTTTTCTGTAATGGACTCTAACCACTGTCCAGACTGGCCTTGGGAAGCACAAAATTGGTCAGATATCTCAGGATTAAATCCTAACTCTGCCACTTACAAGCTGTGTATCCTCTAGAAAAGTATTTAACCCTTAGTGCTTCACTTTTCTTCTCTATGAAATTCAAGAAATAGCAACAATTTCTTGGACTGATGGGAAGATTATGTGATGTAATTTTGTAAAGCACGTAGCATGTGACTGGGGTAGAGAAATGGCAGCAATGTCACTTTCCTCCCCACAGTTGGCTTAGCTCTCATGTGCTTTCTTATCTTCCAAGTGTGCACTATGAATCAGTACTCATGAATGTTTGCCAAGTGGCTGCATAAGCTACTCCGTGCACAGTCACTATGGAAATCAGTCTGGCGATATCTTAGAACACTTGGAATAGCTCTACCTCAAGACCCAGCCATACCACTTCTGGGTATACATCCAAATGATTCCTCCCCAAATCACAAGGAAGTTTCCTCACCTATGTTCATAACAGCCTTATTTGTAATAGCTAGAAACTGGAAACAACCCAGATGTCCATCAACCGAGGAATGGATTAAAAAAAACAAAAAACTGTGGTACATCTACACAATGGAATACTACTCAGCCATCAGAAACAACGAAATTATGCAATTTGCAGCCAAATGGATGGAACTAGAGAAGCTCATCCTGAGTGGGCTAACATAGACTCAGAAGGATGCACATGGCATCTATTCACTTATAATCGGATTTTAGCCATATAGTACAGGATAACTATACTACAACCAGTGCACCAAGGGGAACATGAACATACTTTGTTACCTGAAAATGAGATACTTTGCCCAAGTGGTGCTGCCTTGTAGGCCCCCAGTGTACGAGGAGCCAATTGGCCCTCATATGACTACTGAACTGGGGCAGGGTACTGTTATGTAAGGACACTCCACTCCAGAGGAGTGGGATGGAAGGGATAGGGGGTAGAGGGTGGTAGGATGGGACTGGGAGGGATGAAAAGAGGGCACAGTGATGACTATGTAACTTGAAATAATAAATAAATATTAAAAAATAAATTTAAAAAAGGAAGGGATTGGGTGGGTTGAGGCAAAAGAGAGTGGGAGGATGGGACTGGAGGGGGGAGTAGGGAGGGGATTGCGATTGAGATGTAACTTGAAGAAATAAAAAATAAAGTAAAAAAACAAAACAAAAAAAAGTGAGGAGAGGTACACGCTGTTTGATGTCCAGACAGAACTTGATAAACAAAGCAATGATAATTCCAGGTATTTTTCCACACAGGGATTTGCAAACAAAACAAAAAACAAACAAACAAAACAAAAAGCCTAGCCTCCTGATCCTGGTAGTCTGGAAACCAGCTTTTCCCAGAAAGGACTTTTTAGCCAAGGAAGCAGAAAAGGCCTCCAGGAAACTTCATTTTTTTCCATAGCTGTGGCTTGGCTGACTCAACATCTGCCTTTTTTCCTGAGTCACAAGTTTGTTCTCTTCTTTGGAGGAGGGAAGGAGCCCTCCACTCAAGCCTCCCCACCCACAGCCGCCCCCCCCCCCCCCCCCCCCCCCGCTGGGAAGGGATGGGAAGCTGGATGATCTGCTTCTGCTGCTACAGGGGATTTCCCACTCATTCACAAAGCTGCAGGGGATGCTGGGGCTACAAGGAGACAGTGGAGACTGAATTCTAAGTGGGCCCTGAATCACCAGTGAAATAAAGCTGGAGGAGTTTCCTGCCTCCAGGATGAACAGGTAGTCCTTCCTTGAAACTTCTTTCTCTAGGCAGCCACTGTCTCCCAGGTACTGTGTTGGATGCCAAGATGGCATCACAATAAACAAAACTGTTCTGCCCTCACAAGGGACCATCCTTGCCACCTCCACTTCTCCCTGAGATGTTCCTCCTTGGTATGGAGATGAGGGAGGGAGATCAGGGGATTCAGGAAGCCATGAAACACAGCCTCAAAGACTCAGCTTGAAGACTCCTCCACACAACCAGTGTGTGCACTTGGGATGGGATTTTCAGTGTCCTACCTGAGCTGCTTGGTGGGACTGGAATGTTGTCACTGTTGAAAAGCACAGACTCCCTCATTTGTGCCCACAGGGGAAGTAAAAGATGGATGAGAGCCTGTTGGGGTAGTGTTAAGCATTCTAAATGTTAACTGGTCCTGTTTGCTGTCTGTTACTTATATTAACTCTGATTGGTTAAATAAAATGCCAAGGCCTGAGATTGGGCAAAGACAGAGAAAGGTGGGACTTCCTGAGATTAGAACAGGAAGCCTTTGCTTTAGACAGAGGATTAATGCATTCCAGCCAGGAGAAGCAGGAAGAAGGAGGCACACACCATGGGTTAGAAAAAAGAACTTCATTCCACAAGGCCAGGAACATCAGCATATCGTGGAGAATGGCAGTCCAAGGTGACTCATGTATATATGGGGTCATATTTGGGTAATAGAATTAAGAGCTAGCTTAGATGGGCTAGGATTGCACAATTCAGACCAAGGCTTGTAAAATCCAAATAAATAATAACAAATTTTAAAAGAGAATTTTAAATAATAGGAGAGTGAGCCTTATTTTGTTCTGTCTAGCAGTAATTAATTGTGTTTATTTTCCTACACTAAATATCTTGGATACAAGGGATATCTCCTGTTCAGCTTTCTACTCTCTTAGCAAATGAAGCAGCTATCAATATTTGAAGAAAAGGGCTGATAAACCTCAATTGTCATAATTTCTCTTTGTAGAAAAACTGACTCATCAAAGTTTCAAACATAGTTTACTCACTTGAGTGCATTTAGATCCTCTGTTGTGCATATAATTCAAGTGTTCTGAATTAAGGACCAGTTACCTTACTCTATTTTCTTTTTAATTTGGAAATCTTAGGAATCACTATGCAAAGAAAACTGGGGTTCCCGAAGTTGATCAGGAGGCACTTAAGTGCAGTGTCATGTTGCTGTGTCAAGCAGTTACATAGCCAAGTGCCAAGTGGGTGATCACTCTACCTGGGGAACTGCTGAATAATTCTGGTTTTGTTGTTTTATTGTTTGTTTTTCTAGACATTTATTTTCCTTTCAATAAATCCTCCTTCTGGAACATGAAGTATAATCATGTGATCTCTTACATAATTCTCCACTTATATTACAGAAGCTGAAGTATTTTTGGTTGAGGACTAACCAGCTTTTTAGTAAGACTTCCTGTTATAGCAAACTAAACTATTTCAAATTTATAGCCACTGAGGCTATATCATCTCTGTAATTACAAAATTTATGACTTTTGTTGCTTTATTTTGTTCTGTCTTGTTTTGTTTTGTTGCCTGCTTTCTACAGCATAAGAATAGATTGAGGACTTCAAAAGACCTACATCATAGGTCTGTGCTTCACACGTGTCTTTTACTTCTGATTTTTTCCCCTCAAGCTGTGTTCTTCATGTTCTAGGTAAGAGGAACAGCCAACTTGAAACACAACCAGTTTAGTATAGTATTATTCCCTTACCACATTTCTACATTGCTTTGCAAATTAAATTACCTTGTGCATTTCTGTGTGTGTGTGTGCGTGTGTGTGTTTATATAGTTGCATTTCCATGTGTACATGTACACAAGTGTGTATAAGGGCAAGAGTCATCATTGGTGTCTTTCTGAACTGCTTCTCCATTTTTTTTTTCTTTTGGTTCTTTGTTGTTGTTGTTGCTTTGTTTTGTTTTGTTTGTTTCTTTGTTTTTTGAGTAAAGGTTTCACTCTGTATCCCTGGCTGTCCTGGAACTCACTCTGTAGACCAGGCTGGCCTAGAACTCACAGAGATCCACTTGCCTGTCTCCCAAGTTCTGGGATTAAAGGCGTCCACCACCACTGCAGGCCCTCCACTTTCCTTTTGTAAGACATGTTTCTCCTTGAACCTAGAATTCACCAATTTGGCTGCCAACAAGCCCCACTGACCTCACTTCTGCCTCCCCAGTGCTGAGAACCACAGGCCCACTTTGCTGTGTTTGATTTTTTAACGCAGGCACCAGAATCCCAACTAACATCCTCCTGTATCGAGAACAAACAGTTCACTGCCGGTGTCATTTCCAACCTCCGAATCAAACTTTTCTGTAGGATCTTTGAAAAACTTATACAAGCTTTTATGTTTCTTTATCCAAAAATATATTGACATACTGATAATTTTTCGTAAATGAGTTTTAACTGAAACATAGCTGGACTTTGCCCTATCATTTTCCAGTTCTCAGTGTTAAGAGCAATCATTTCCTTGGAGTGCACATCTCGGTACTTACCTCTATATAATAAATAATTTGCTCAGATCATTACGCTTTTATACATCAGTCTTAATTTCTGATAGCCCCATTCACATTTTCATATAGCTAAAACAAAAATTAGTAAAAAAAAAAAATTCGATGTTCACATTGCTGTTTCCTCAAGTATCATCATGTAATCACTAGAGTCACAGTTCTCGTCCTGCACAGTCACCCCTTTTGTGGAATTTTGCTTTCGCTTACTCACTTTACTGCACCAACTAGTTGTTGTTGTTGTTGTTGTTGTTGTTGTTGTTGTTGTTGTTTGGAATCAGAAAGTCAGAACACTTTCTAAGGCTCTTTGGAGCCACCATGCATTTAAATTAGTCATTTCCTTTTTTCTAAATGTTTGGACATAACTAATATTCATAGCAATTCTCTCCTACCATGCCCAATAATTTTTCTGAACCCTTTTTGTCTACATCTCTCAAATTTTTCTTCTTATCCTAGGATTGATTTCTCCTGAGACCTATTGTATACACATTATCCAGGACTTCCTTTCTATACACATGAGAAATGCATGCTTTTCCCACTTGCTTTGGGACTCCTTTAAACTCTATTTAGCCCTTTAGTCTGTTAAAGCAAGTGTGTGTGTGTGTGTGTGTGTGTGTGTGTGTGTGTGTGTGTGTGTG
>CAJQZJ010032044.1:141687-203020 GCA_907164525.1 Lophiomys imhausi | reverse complement strand
GTGTGTGTGTGTGTGTGTGTGTGTGTGTGTGTGTGTGTGTGTGTGTGTTATGTTTCCTAATAAATAAACATGGAAGACACAGCAATAAGTGGTTTATTCCATATTCAAGCCCTTCATTGATGGCTTGAGCAGAGCATTCTGGGTTAAAAATTATGTTTATATAAAGAATTTGAAAGCTATCTGTCCCTAGGGCCCTGGCCTTCCCAATACTATCAGACATATTCATTTCATTTGCACCCACTGTGCTGAGCATCTGGAACCTACAATCTCATGTTCTTCACAATGAAGAAATAATATTTGACTTAATAGAGTTTTCCATTTGACTTTATTTAGGATTTTCTTTCTAATGTGAGGATGTTGAGCTTTTTGATAAATTCCCAATTCTTGCTATTTTTATCATTCTTTTCTAAATTTTATGTGCAATTTTATCTGTAACTTTTTTATGCTTCTCTTATGGCTGCTTTATGCTCTTCTTTCTAAGTCTAAGAAAATCGATTGTTGGTTGGTTGAGTTTTGTCTTGAGTTTGTTTATTTTGTTTTTTAAATAGAGATAGTAGTGTGGTCATTTGGATGGTTGGTTGATTGATTGATTGGTTGGTTGGATTTTAAGTACACTCTTCTCTTTCCAGAATTTACCCTGTTTTTTTTTTTTAATTTCTCCAACTTGACATCATCATCAAGGTTCAAGGTGGTTTTTGTGTTGATATCCATAGTAATATAGATATTCTTTAAAATCAATTAGTAATGTGTTATTAAATGGTACTATGGATTAGCAAGCACTGTTCTTGACTGAATTGTGAGTCCTGTTCTTCCTATTTGATTTTACATCTATCTATCTATCTCTCCATCTACCTATCTATGCAGGCATGCATGAGGTGAGTGGCAACACTCCAGCATCGTAGGAATATATGTGAAGGTCAAAGGAAAGCATTCAGGAGTCAGTTCTCTTTCTCTATGTGGGTTCTAGGGATTAAACTCAGGTTACTCATCTTGGCAGCAAATGACTTTAGCTCCTGAGCCATCACACAGGCCTGTGTCCTTCCAGATTATTCAAAGAAAATCTTGCAGTCTTCCACTTGAAGTAGCAGAAGAAGCTAATGAGTAAGGAGAATGTTTAATACTGTCCTCTGATCCTCTCCCAAACTCTACTGATAATGCCACATCCTGAGCTTATTAAAGGTTCTGGGGAAGAAACCAACTCACTCAGCTACTATTTAGCATTACAAGACCTTTAGATTTTAATGTTCCCCAGGCTCATGAGCTCAAATGCCTTTTTCAAAATATTTTAAAAATCTCTCATCTGCATCTGTCTCTTTTCTTTTTGTCTTTGACCAGATATGGATGGGGGAGTGGGGAAAATAATACGTTTACAGAATCTCTCACTTGTATCCATAATTTTAATGTTTTAATTTCCAAAATTATTTCTACTGACTTCCTCACTAAGGAATAACAAATCTAAGAATATGTAATTTTGATTTGATTTCCAATGAAACAATGCCTGATGGGGCAGTTATCCATAAACATTATTTGCTGGCAGTGAATATAATAAAAATAACATGCAATTATTTAATGATGGTAGTATAGGATATTGATTGGTAGGTTAATGAATTAAAGCTAAAGCCCAGCATTGGGGAAATGCCTTACTTTGTCTGTAAGAAGTCTCCTGCTTACTTTGTAGAGCAATCAATGTTTGTTTGTTTTTTTCCTATGGGAGAGGGCTGTCAGTCAGGGTATTTTTTTTAATTTTTTATTTTCTGTGTGTATAAGTGTTTTGCATGCATGTATGTTAGTGTACCACCTGCAAACATTGCCCACAGAGGCCAGAAGAGGGCATTGGGTCCCCTGGAACTGGAATACAGATAGCTGTTAACAGCTATGTGGGTTCTGGGAACCAAACTTAAGTCCTCCACAAGGGTAGCAAATTCTCATCACCACTAAGCCATCTCTCCAGCCCTCTACATAGTTTTTATTTTTTAATAATTTATTTATTTTTATTTTATGTGCATTGGTGTGAGGCAGGTATCAGATCCCTTGGAAATGGAGTTAATGGAGTTACAGCCAGTTGTGAACTGCCATATGGGTCTGGAAATTAAACCCTGGTCCTTTGGAAGAGCAGCCAGTGCTCTCAACCACTGAGCCATCTCTCTAGCCCCTCTACTCAGTTTTTAAGCTTAATAAAAATCAATCATCTTACTCCTAAAAATTCATGTTAAAGTTATTGAAATAAGTACTGTGATCGAATCTGTTGGTTCGGAGTTTTATTGGCTTTCAGTAATTATACATAACACCGGGTTTTGATATGGCATTTTTTTGGTAGCTTTATATAATGTATTTTGATTACATTTATCCCCTATTACACTTCTCATCTCTTTCCTCATCCCAGATATCCTCATTATTTTCACCTTTATTTTTTTTTTTCTGGTGACTCATTGTGTTTCACTAGGGTTTCTTACAGGACCATGAGTGAGGGATTATTTGCAAGAGCACAGACCCTTTCCCAGAGGTCACACTTCTCTTGCCCCAATGACATTAACTGTTTAGAGATACTCAGGACAAGGTTGAATATCAAAGGCCCTCACCCCAGCCACCATTCCCCTTAGGTGGATATTGTTTTAAAAAAATTACTGTGCTGTGGAAATGTGGAAATGATCCAATCCAGGCCAAATTAAGTTATATAAAGGCAGATTTATTGGATATGAGTTGGGAAGAGAAACAGCATGTGCAAGCAGAGAGAGAGAAGAGATAGAGAGGAGAGGGGTGGGGGGGAGGCAGAGAGGGGAGAGAAGAGGAAAATGAGGGGGAGAGGAACAGAGAGAGAAAAAGAGAGGAGAGTCCCTCAAGATGTCGGAGTTATATTAGGAAAGGCTTGTGGAAGCAGGGCATGCCCTTTAACAGGTAGAAACTGAGGTATGCTGGGAGGACCTGGAACTCAGTCAGACTTAACATCCAGACTTTTGTTGATAATGAATGAATAAGGGGCAAAGCATCATCTGGCTACTTCCTGCAGACATTGTGGGTATCAAAATTTGGAGTGTGAAGGCAACAAAAGCTGGAATGATTATCAGGTCTGGGAAAAGCAGGCTCTTTTACTTGCTGTCCAAGTTCTGCATGACTATCTAGAGACATGAAGGCCATAGTTAGAGCAGTTTGTAGTCTCTAATTGGTTGGAAATCAACTAGAACAGATACATATTAGGAGCAGGAGGTAAAATTAAGTAGCTAGGGTGAAAATTTTTGTAGGCCCATGGTCTTGGCAGTTGGGGTGGCCCCAAAACCAGGGAGACGGAGGGTTCCCACCCCCCCATCGATAGCCAGGAGGGGAAACAGACTATACTTATCTGAGTCCATTTGACCTGTAGACTCGAGGGGATTCTCTAAGATTTACATGAATTTAGGTTTACAGGGAGATAAATTTTAGGAAGAAATAATAAGAGAAGTTATTTTTGAGAACAATCATAAATAAAGTAATACCTGTTTATATTGTAATATGAAGCCCATTAGCAAGGAAAATCTGTCTTCCAATCATCAATCCCATCAGAGATCTGAGGAGGATAATTACCACAGGAATTATAATCCAAAGGCTTATGTATGGTTTAGTAGGACAGAGGCTAACCTGTTACCCAGTTGGACTTCCCATAAGGCTCCTATGGTGTTGATGACTTTGTTGTGGGACAGGTCCCAGGTCAGCATCAGTGTTTAGCTGTCAGGCCTGGCAAATCTGAGAGGCCTTCCTGTGGAGGAAGTGCTTGGGAGGCTGACCCTATTTTGTCTAGGCAAAATGGCAATCAGCTTCTCCAGTGTCCTGTTTGTTCACAGATCAGACCTCAACAGCAAGAAAGCAGTGATGCACTTGTATCTTCTTTGTTGTGCCAATATGTTATAGGAAGCCTTGGGATGACTGCTAGGAGTTGGGGTCTCTGTCATAATAAGCTATTAAATTAAACATCTTAATGCTATATCCTACAAATCTCTTGACAAGCTTGAGGGCTAGCTAATCTGGGTTAAATAATCTTTGTCTTTTGTTATCTGCTCTAAATTGTATCTTGAATATTGTCAAGTTGCATTATTAAAATATCCTTAACAGCTTGCATTAACCCATTAACCAGTAGTTTTAGTAAATATTAAGTAAAGCACTTTTTCAGCAACTTATGAAAGAAGCAGCCCTAAACAAACATGGTGGGAAAGAGGGCATGTCTTTACCACAATAAAGATGGCTGTCAGTCATGTGACTGTCTTTAGTAAAGATGGCAGCGAAGGCAGGACTCTGTTCCCTCCATCCTACAGTCAAAATAGCGACCAGTCACGTGTTGCGGCTGCAGCAGCAGCAGCAACAGCAGGACATTTAAAAGAACCAGACTATTCAGTCATCATCCTGCCACAAGCTGAGGTGAAGGGGGCGGGGGGGGGGGGGGGGGAGTACATAGAGCACATTATCCAAAAACCTGGTTTAAAAACAAGAATTTAGCAGCGGAAACTTCGGTCAACTTTAGACCAAGGAATAACTATCTCCAGCCTTTGCGGGGATCAAAGGTCATGAAGAAGGCATCCCAGCCTCATGACTTGAGATCAGACAGATGGGCAGGGAGGATGACTTTTTGATAAAATGTATTTTATAAAAAAAACTCTACAACAGAGGCCTGGCCTCTGTTCAGATGGACTAGCTTTTGCGTGACCATGGCTTGGAAAAGTCAGTTCGAAGGGGGTCCTGGACCTTGAAATAAGCAACAGCTAGTAACTGGTCACTTACCATGCCCATAGTTGAAACAGCTGCAGCCAGTGGTTAGGAGAGGTGTGTCCAAACTTCAGCAAGCAACAACGGTTAGGAGCAGCCTCATGTCCCGACATTCGGGGGGCACGACCTCCACAGAGTCATCGCACCAGATGTTCTAAAAAATTACTGTGCTGTGGGAAATGATCCAATCCAGGCCAAATTAAGTTATATAAAGTCAGGTTCCTTGTATACAAGAGGGGAAGAGAAACAGCATACATATGCAGAAAGAGAGAAAGAGAGAGAAGAGGAGAGGAGTGGGAGGAAGGAGCCAGAGAGGAGAGAGAAGAGGAGAATGAGGGGGAGAAGAAGAGGGAGAGAAAAAGAGAGGAGAGCCCCCAAGATGTTGGGGTTATATTGGCAAAGGCTTGTGGGGGCAGGGCATGTTCTGTAACAAGTAGAAACTGAGACATGCTGGGAGAACCTGGAACTCAGGCAGACTTAACAGATATGTCTATACACCTCTGCCTGTAGATCCTTAGGAAGTGACAGAGCCTCAGGGGCTCTTCCCCCAGTCTGATGTTGTCAGGATCAATTTTGTAGAGGTCTTGTGGAATGCCAAGAGATCAAGAAAACAATTTTGTTAGCATACTCCAAAGGCAGCTTTTTATCTCACTCCACTCCATTCTCCTGCTCTTCAGTTCTTCCTGCCCTCCAAGCCATGATGTGCCCTGAGCATTGGAGGGGGTGACATAGATGTCCCATTTATGGCTAAGAGTTCAGGAGTTTCTAGTCCTTAGCACACTGATCAGTTATGAGTTTGCAGTACCACTGCCCACTATTAGAAGAAGCTTCTCTGACCAAGACAGATCATAGCACTAATACATAGGCATAAACACAGTTATTTAGAAGATGATTTGATGGGTACAACATAACCATTTAACAAAAACAACAGTGGTAGCTTCACTCTCAGGGCCTATGACCTCCATTGCTTAGGCTTTCGACCAAGATTACAATACAAGATAGGGATTCTCATTGTGAAGCAGGCCTGAAATCCAATCAGAAAGGAGTTGGTTATTCCTATTACCAACTTACCACTATTGCATCAGTAAGCACATCTTGAATTCCTAGTAGGTAGTATAGCACAGAGGGTGCACAGCTGAGTAATAATGTTGATGGCAATTCCTCCTAGCAGCCTGACTCCAGCATTATATCCAATATCCAGCAGGGGGGAAGCTTCCATCTCAATTCCAGCTCGATTTCTCAAGTTTTTTGATCAAAGCATGTGTTGTCTTCAGCACTAGATAGAATCTTAGCATCTAATTTTGATAAACAACTGCTATGGCAATGGCCTGTATTGTTTGTGGGGCAGGCCGCACAGCTCCCTTACGTAGAGAAGTAGCCTTCTGGCACAGGGATTCTCATTGAATGACCTATGGCTTCTGCGAGCACATATGATCACATGATCACATAAATGCTCATAAATTAAAATGAGCTGCTTTGAGTTTTCTTTCTGGAACCTCCTTTCACACTAGCCACCATCATGTTACACATCATTACTCTCAGTGGCCATGGGCTTGCATCTTGCTTTTGGTCAGCAAAGCCTGTCTGCACTCCAATTCAAGGCCTGAAATGCCATATAACGATCTTACCACCAAAAGAGACAAAGTCCAGATATTTCCCCCACTGGCTGACCACAGATTATGTTGTTGCTTTTTCTTTTTCTTTTTTTTCCCAGCAAATTGTAAGTGTCCTTTGATGTCTGATTAAGCAGGATAAGTCATAACACTGACAAGTTGCCTTGACAAATTTCAGAAGCTAAACCACACTGTTGGCCCCTGGGAATGAATTCACTGGAGGAAATTACACTTCTATTGAGAAGTCACTAGAGATTTCTGAAGTGCTCCACACATTGAAGAAGACTTAAAAAAAAAAAAGATAAAAGAACAAAGACAAACACTACCAGAATTTTGTTCAAATCATAAAAGATTTATTAAGAAATAATTCACATGAAAAAAATAGCTTAATCAAAGAGTATATATAATTTATGGCTTTTAAAAGTAAACTCCAAATAGTACACCCATTACCCTCTACCTTAGGGACCTCAAAAGGAAATGTCATGCCCATTAGCACTCATTTTCCTTCTCTCTTCAACTCAGCCCTAAAAGTCCCTTCATCTACTGCCTGGGACTGTGTGAGTTCGTCTGTTGTTCTCATGTACATATCTTTAAAAGAAACAGCAGTCAGGAGGATAGCAAATTTCCAGGCAGCCTGGGGTTCTCAGTGAGTCTGAGGTTAGCCTGGTCTGTATACTCTATCTCAAACCATCAAAAGAAGACAGAAAGGAGGAAAAGGGAGAGAGAAAAAGAAGAGGAAGAGGAGAATGAGAGAAAATAAGCAAAGGAAATATACAATATTTTGTCTTTTATGACTGGCCTCTTTCACTTGTATAAAATCAATCCTTGATTCACTTTTGTAGCCGGGTAATATCTCATTCTGTGTTTACATCTCACTTTGTTTTTCTTTGGAAATGCTGAAGACAGTTGAATTACTTCAACTTTCCTGTTTTGTGAACTTCCATACATAGATTTATTTCTGCAGACACAGTTCTCTTGTTTCTCTGATGTGTAGTACAAGGAGCAGAAAGCCATTCAAATGCTTAAATTTTTGAGGAAACACCAAACTGTTTTTTTTTCCAAATGGCTCCAGTGTTTTACAGCCGGGCACTGCATCAGGATGAGGATTTCTCCACAAATTCACCAGCACGTTCATTGCCTCTTTATACCTTATCGTTGTTAACTGGTTTTATTCTTTCTGCTTTAACTATCCTAATGAATATGAGAAATCATTTCATTGTGACTTTTATTTGCATTTCTCTAATGGATAGGTAATAGTATCATTGAACATTTTTTCATGTGCTCATTGGTCATTTGTGAAGAAGTGACTTTTCAGATCCAGGCTGAGTCTATGAAATTCCACTGCCCTGGCCCTCTTATCAATACTCTTATTGTCACTACTAGGAAATGGCCTGCAGTAAATTCCAGGAAGGACTCCAGGGTCCCCTTGAACGAACAAACAGCTGTCCAATCCTAGAATTAAGAAAACCCGCCGTGGGCAAGTGTCCTGAGCAGATAATCTGGTCAAAGTTCCCTGGTCCCCAGGGTGAGACTCCTCCTCCAGGAAGTTATTATCCAACCCTGTCCCGAGAATGTATAAGAACCTAAAGTTCTAGGAGTTTGGGGTTTACTTCTTGCATCAATCTGGACTCTATCTCTCAGTGGGGGTCATGCCAGGTAATATGGCAGGAGCCCCACGGGACTGAGCCTTACATTTGGTGCATTGGCCAGGAATTGCCGACCCTTGTGAGAGAAGATGCAGAAGGGTTGGAGGAACCACAGATACTGTGTTTAGTGTTTCTTTGTTTTGTCTCTCTCTCTTGTTTGCTTCATGTCCAAATCATAATCTGCTCTTGCTTTATGTTGCTTTCGGTTTTATCTCTAATGCATTAGCGAATGGTATGAGGAAAATTTTCCCGAGTCAGAAACCAGAATCTGTAAAGTGGCAAGTAGACATGCTAAACAGATGTGTCGATGTAGTGCCACGGTTAAGAGAAATTGGGAATATGTTCTCAGTCTCTCAGACGGTGACTCGGACTGACTCCGGCCCCTCTTTTTGTACTAGTTGGTAGCTCCGATCCACTGCTGAGTTTTTGGTCTTTTTGTGTGGTCATACCAATGGGCTTGGCAATGCAGTTTTGTCTGTTTCTCCATTGTCTGCTTCATGTGCTTTGGACTTGGACCAAGACTGACGGATTTTTTGGACTTAGACTAAGACTGACAGATTTTTTTGAACATGGGACAGACAGAATCTACCCCATTGACTCTTGTGATAGACCACTGGTCAGAAGTTCGGACCAGAGCCACAAACAAGTCTTTCGTTGTTAAAAGGAAAAAGATGATCACATTCTGTTCCTCCAAATGGCCATCATTCAGAGTAGGCTGGCCATCTTGGACTTTCAATTTAAACACCACTATGACTGTCAAAAGAATTATCTTTGGGACAGGTGCTGCTGGACATCCTGACCAAGTTCCCTACATAGTTGTTTGGAAGGAACTCATTGCGGATCCACCTTCTTTTCTCCCTCTCTCTCCTAGCCAGATTTTAATCTCTCAAGAACCTCAGGAACCTGCGAAACTGGCTCCACAGACCAAACCGGGCATCTACCAGGAGTCCACTCCAACTGATCTCCTTTTGCTCAACCCCCCTCTGCCATATCCACCTGCTCTCCCTCCTCTGTCTGCCAACCCCCCTCAGGCCAATTCTCCTCCTCCTGCACGGCCACCAGCTCCTCCCACTTCTCCCCCTGCTCCTCCTCCTCCAGGTTCTTCCTCTTTGGCCACTCTTACCACCACCCCCCACCTACTCCTCCCACAACCCTCTCTTTGCCTCAGAATCATCCTTGCCCAAAACTCCCTTATACCCGGCTCTTCCAGAGTCACCAAGGGAAGGGGGACTGGTGATGGGGACCCGGAGCTTATGGGCAGAGCCTTCCAGACACACTGTTGACTCTGCCACTCAGAGTGTGCCGTCCCCCAGACCCTGAAAGAAATCAGCATTTGCAATATTGGCCCTTTGTAACTGCTGATCTTTACAACTGGAAGGCCCAAAACCCCCCCATTCTCCTCTAATCCTCAAGAACTAACTAATCTCACTGAATCTACTCTCTTTAGCAAAAGGGGTCCTAACTCAAAGATTGGGACCCTAGAGGAAACCAGTCACTTACCTCTCAAAGAAATTGGAACCAGTAGCCTCAGGATGGCCTGCGTGCCTTCACATGAAGGCAGCAGTGGCCACCCTAACTAAAGATGCTGATAAATTGACTTTTACACAGCACCTGACAATCACAGCCCACATGTCTTAGAATCTGTAATAAGGCAGCTGCCCAACTGATGTAATGATCAAATGACTCATTATCAGACTCTATTGCTAAATTCTAACAGGATAAAATTTACCCCACCTGCTGGCCTGAACCCAGCCTCCCTGCTTCTGGACCCTGTACATGATTGTGACCAAATACTGGCCAAAACCCAAGAATGGAGAAAAGACTTAACTGCAACCCTGTGGGATACAGAGGTCACCTGGTTTACTGATGGGAGTAATTTTGTCTCAGCTGATGAACACCAAAAAGCCGGAGCAGCTGTGGTAGATGGGGAGAACATACTCTGGGCAGAAGCTTTGCCCCCAGGTACATCAGCCCAGAAGGCTGAACTGATAACCCTTACCAAGGCACCAGAGATGCCAATGGACAAAAAGGTTAACATCTACACCAACAGCCAATATGCCTTTGCTACGGGCCCATGTTTATGGGGCCATCTATCAACAAAGAGGACTCTTGACTTCAGATGGGAAAGAAATTATGAACAAACTTGAAATAATAGCTCTCCTACAGGAATTATTGCTACCAAGGAATGTAAGCATCATCCACTGCCCAGGACACCAACAGGGCACTAACTCCATTGCACAAGGTAACAACTTGGCTCACCAAGCAGCTAAGGAGGCAGCTGAAACAGCCTTATCCAAATGTCCTGACCATCAGGGACCATCAGCCCTTATAGGACTGGACTAAGGGATGGCGTCAACTCACCTACTCCCCTGAAGAAGAACAACAAATACAAGAGTACCCCATTAACTACTATTTACCTAGAGAGGGACAATGGAGAACAATCAAAGGGGAAACAATACTCCCCGCTGGGCAAGCTAAGACTGGATTAGTCAAATGCATCATTAGACTCACCTAGGAGAAAGAAAACTAATAGAGGCTGTAAAGGGCTCCAGAATGTTTGTAACTAACCTCAGGACTACCGTTAGGGATATAGTGCAGAATTGTAAGATCTGCAGACAAGTAAATGTGTAAGGTTCCAAGGTCCCACCTGGGAAAAGGCTACGGGGGTGGGGGGGGGGAGACAGGGGACAGGCCAGGGACTTATTGGGAAATAGATTTTACTGAGAGTAAGCCAGGAAAATATGGATATAGATGTCTCTTAGTTTTTATAGATACTTTTTCTGGCTGGACAGAAGCTTTCCCCACCAAACAAGAGACAGCCTCTATGATGGCCAAGAATATTTTAGAGGAAATACTGCCCAGGTTCGGGATTCCTAAGGTAATAATGTAATAGGGCCAGAAAACAGGCCAACCTTCATTTCTCAGGTAAGTCAGGGACAAGCAACTGTACTGGGGACAGATAGGAAGCTCCATTGTGCATATTGTCCCCAAAGTTCAGGACAGGTAGAAAGAAAGAGTAGAACCACAAAAGAGACCTTAACTAAATTGACCTTGGAGACTGGCACGGACTGGGTGGTGCTCCTCCCCTTGGCATTGTTTTGGGTTAGAAATCCCCCATATATGCTAGGATTGACTCCCTTTGAGATCCTCTATGGACCCCCTACCCCTTTGGCTGCAACCAGGCTCAGCCTGAACCTCTCTAACACCCATAATAAGAAAGACTTACTGGCCAGATTGCTGGCCTTGCAGACTTTGCAGAAGGAGATCTGGTCTCAACTGTCTGCCCTTTATCAACCAGTGGAATCCTCATCCAGAGACATTGTACTCACTCCCTGGAACCATGCTGGAAGGGACCATACACTGTGCTCCTGACTATTCTGAGGGATCTGAAGATAGAAGGAATCTCCACCTGGATCCACGCCTCGCATGTTAAGCCTGCCCCATTGCCTACAGAACCATCCTGGAAACCTATAAATACTGACAACCTGCTAAAGCTTAAATTGAAGAAGGACAACCCAGACCCAGAAACTGAGTGAAGATGAGAGGTCTACAGGTCCAAATCTACATCCTGTCTGGACTATTGACTGTATGTATTAATACCTGGAACCCACACATTCCCATAGAACATACCTGGACCTTAAGCAACACTTATGGGAACTTGCTGGCTAATGCCTCCAAGGTAGAACCCCCTAATACTTGGTTCCCCGAACTCAGTTTTGACCTGATGAGAGTGATGCCAAAAGGGCGAGGCAAGCGCCTCACAGAGGACCCAAAGGTGCATTTTTATGTATGTCCTTCCCCGGGGACCTCACCTTGGCAGCGGGAAAATTGTGGGACAGCAAATGATCTTTACTGTGCCAGCTGGAGATGTGAGGACCAAGCTACCCATTGGCTTCCAATCTCTAAGGGACTTATACAGTCAACTAGGTCACCTATCTGTAATCAGTTAAAGCTTTCATTCACTGAAAAAGGGAAAAATTATACCCAATGGGTACGGGTAAAGGAATTTGCAATACACTTATGGACAGCAGACCAATTAGGGGGAATAATTCGGCTCAGCTAGCTCTCGCAGATGACTCCCCCTCATGCAATACGAGACCCCTTGTAATAGGATCAAATATTGAGACCCTTGACTCCAAGACCAATGACCATTGCCCTCCACAGCCTCCCAAAACCCAGTCAGCTCATTCGACTCTTGCCCCCTCATGATAATGAAGACCCTCTTCTAAATCTGCTAAATAATGCTTATTTGGCAATTAATAGCTCCTGGCCTGATTTAACAACTTCTTGCTGGCTCTGCTATGATTCTAGGCCCCTATTTTATAAAAGTATTGCTGTAGTAGGAAATTATACAATGACTTCAGGCCCCACTTGCTGTAGATGGGAACAGTGCCTGGGGATCCATATTACTATACAAAATATCAATGGAAAAGGACTATGCCTAGGATCTATCATACCTCCAAACTATGGAGAGCTTTGCAGTATAACTTATCAGGTGACTCAGATGGCTGATTCGGGACAATACTTTTTTCCTGAGACTAATGCCTGGTGGGCTTGCTCAGACGGCCTTGCCCCTTATGCTTGTGGAGACATACTAAAAGCAGACCCCTCTCAGTTCTGCATTCTGGTACAACTCATGCCCTGAGTTATCTACCACAACCCAGGGGCTTTTGCTAAATTATGGGATGTTCATCCCACTGGAGCCTTAACTCGAACTAGGAGAGAGCCAATATCAACAATAACATTGGTCATATGGGACTGGGGGGTTGCACAAGCAGGCATTTCCTCACTGATCTTACAGGACAAGCACGAGAGCCAACTCAGACAAGCCATAGACTGCAACTTAATTAGGTTAGAAAAACCTATGCTCCACCTTGAAAGTCCCTCAACTTGCTGGCAGAGGTGGCTCCACAGAATAGAAAAGGCCTTGACTTACTGTTTCTACAACAAGGAGGCCTATGTGCAGCTCTAGAAGAGGAATGCTGTTTCTCTGTTAACCACTCTGCCATTATATGGGACACCCCCGCAGAAATTAGGGAAAGTATAAAACAAAGGCAGGATGAAAGAAAACAGAACCAAGGATAGTTCAAAACCTGGTTTAGGGCCTCCCCATGGTGGAACACCCTAATTTCCACCCTAATAGGACAGATCCTTGTCTTGTTGCACTTGTTCACTCTTGGACCCTGTATGGTAAACAGACTAATGGCCTTTATAAGGTAACTTATCAATACTGTTCAAATCATGATACTTCAACAAGAATATCCGGCTTCAGAGTTAAATGAGATTCATCCCAAACCTTGATTCTGTTTAGTTGTTGTTTTTTGGCTTTGTTTGTTTGTTTGTTTGTTTAGCCATGAGCCTCAATCTACCTGCCTCGGGTCATACAAGATTCCAGATAAGTATAACTGTATTACTCCTTATTCTTAAAATTGAGGCTTTTTCTTCTGGCCGTGGGGTTCCTTACCTTCCCCAACCAATAATTTTCCTGTTTCTAGCTTATGGTTGTCTCAGCAGGTTCTCACGTAGCCAAAATCACCAGACTCTGAACTTCCTAAAAGCTGATGGGGACCAGTCCAGCCAATATGAATACCCCCCGACTTTTGGAACAACTGATTGGGTGCCCCATTGCCTGGCCTTTTGACTAGTACTACAGCCTTTCTGAGTCCCGAGGACAATCCCCCCAATGTCAGCAGGAAGTAGTTACAGAAGAGAATACACTATCAATTGTCCCACCTAGCAGGCTGAAATGCTAGCTCAAAATTTTATGGCCATGCTGTTCATGATTGAAGTAGTTCCCAGGAGAAGGGGGAAGTGAAGAAGTGACCTTTCAGATCCAGGGTGAGCCTGTGAAATTCCACTGCCCTGACCACCCCCCCCCCCCCATTGTCACTACTAGGAGATGACCTGCAGTAAATTCCAGGAAGGAATCCAGGGTCCCCTTGAACAAACAAACAGCTGCCCAACCCATGGGCAAGCATCCTGAGCAGACAATCAGGTCAAAGTTCCTTGGTCCCCAGGGTGAGCCTCCTCCTCCAGGAAGTTATTATCCAACCCTGTCCTGAGAACTTATAAGAGCCTAAAGTTCTAGGGGTTCGTGGTTCACTTCTCCCACAGGTGAAGGGGACCCCACGTGCGTTGGAATAAAGTTCCTCTTGTTTTTGCATAGATCTGTACTCTGTCTCTCATTGGGGGTCACTCCCGGTAATGAGGCAGGAGCCCCATGGGGCTGAGCCTTACAATTTGCAAGGATTTTGTGAATAACTGTCTAGACAAATCTTTATAAACAAAGCATAATTTTTAACACAATTCTCTTTTTCATGTATGTTGGTGGTGGGGGTGGTGTGTGTGTGTGTGTGTGTGTGTGCGCACGTGTGTGCGTGCACATGTTAATGTGTATGCTGTTCTGGGGATCAAATCCAAGACACCCTGAACACTAATCAAGTGCTTTAATAGTTCACTATATCCCCAGACCTTCTGGCATCTTAATTACATTCTGTGAACGTATATATCTATATGATGCAGTCCAATGATGTCTTATTTATTGTATCTTTTACAGTAAATTCTAGGATTAAGAAGTATGAGAGTTACAGAAGCTAGAGAGATGTTAGCTGACTTGGAAGACATTAAGGGTGAGCCCCTCCTCGTAATCAGCTTTGAACCCCACCTCCCATTTCCCGGGTAAGACTACAAAAGGAAGTTTAAAATACCACATGGAAAGGGAATGTATTAAGACGTTAGCTACATCCCCCTGATCAGTAAAACTTAATCTGAGTTCTGCGTCAGGCTCTAGGTGGAAACTTGATGCTCTAAACTGTCCAAAATACTACATGTTACTGTCTCCTTCTTTATGAGTTAATCCAACTAGGCCTACCAACCACCTGGCCAGAATGACCCTCAGAAAAGCTGATGCACCTGAAGACCTGAGATCATTTATTTATCCCTCCCCAAATCCCCCACCTTAATGCAGTTGCTTACAAACATCCACTGCTACCCCTGCCTGCTTTTCTGACTTCTACTCCAAAGTTTGAATTTTGCCTTTCCTTTTTCCTTCCTTCTCTCTGGTGACCAGCCCAAAACCTAACTGCACTTGCTCTCAGCCTCTGGGCTTTCTTTCTGTTTCTGTAAACACCCTAGCACTCTACTTATAGTTGTTTACTGACCTCCATTGTTGTACATGTCTGCTTTCTTGGACCCTTGCTTGAGAAGACTTGGCTGACTTTCTTTCTCTTCTCTATCACCCTCTTTCTAGTAGCTGCCAAGGCTTACAAGCTTACCTGCCCTGTTGTATTTTCCTCAGACCATAATAAAATGGTCTTCAAGGGCCAATGAGATGGTTCAGGAAGTAAAGGTGATTTCTTAGCAAGTCTGGCCTCTCTTCATGCCCAAAGTTCATGTAAAGATGAAAGAAGAGGGAAACAGAAAACCAACTGCACAAAAAATTTGTCCTCTGACCTTCTTAATCCACTGCCACCCTGCATGCCCCTCCCCCCCCAGCAATCAATTTAATTTTTAAAAGAAGTAGTCCTAAGTCTTCCTTCTGGGTCTGTTTTTAAATTATTTTTAAAATGTATAGTTCAATGTCCAGGAGTCTTGACACACTAATGACATTCAATACTTCAATTCATAAACGCAAGCTGTCTTTTTGTGTATTAAGGTCTTCCTTCATTTCCTCACCAGCATTCTCTAGACATCTTTTGCCAGACTGGAGATGTTCCCGTCTTTTATTAGCTTACTGTTTTTATCATAAAGGGGTATTGGATTTTGTGGAAGTTTTCTCTTGCACCTGAGATAATTAATCATGTGGGTTTTGTTCTCTGTTTCCTATGAATATGATGCATTGTACAAATTGGCTTCCAGATGCTATGTCAAAATGACATCCCTGGGACCAATTCCTCTTCATCACAGTTTATAATCCCTTTGATATGTTTCTCCCAGTTTGACTTTAGTTGTGACCAAATATTCTGGAATGTGGAGACTTGCTGTAAACAGTGAAATAGCAGTAATGAATGTGAAATGTGTGCCTACATAGTTTTGGGGTCGGGTCTGTTTGTTTGTTTGTTTTGTGGTTGTTTGTTTGTTTTTTACAAATATTGGTTTATTTACTCTACTCATGGAGACCGAGAGTTTAATATCACCTGAGTTTCACAGAATACAAGCCCTGTTCTAGAAATACTATATAACTTGCCTAACCTTGTAAACTGATGAACAAAAATGTCACTATGCTAAGGGAGGCAACCCAACTTAGATCTGATTATCTTACATCTTCCATTCTGCCAGTTCCTGTTGACTCATTGGTCCTCTTTACTCAAAACCACCTTTCCTCTTTCTAGTTTACTCTCCATCTGTGTAGAACCTACTTTTTTGGCCATTAAAGGTGAATATAGTAGTTTTATGGATATGGGTGGAAGTTTCCTCAATTTAGATTCAGGCTGACACTTATATGTCATTATCCATAAAGCTGCCTACGAATGGGATGACTGAAACAGGTCAGCAATACAAATGGGATTTAAGGAGAAAATGTACCATTTCTTTCCCTGCACTACAGAATTATTAACTCACTGTCTGTACTGTTATGTAATTCCTATTTCCAGGTGTATGGGGAGATTCCCTTAACCTGTCTCCTGTGATCTGCTGCAGTCCCTTAAGCAATGGCTGCATCAAAAAGAATAGAGAGATTACAAAGGAACAGGGTCTTACGGAGGCTACCAACAAATGAAGTTAAGCATTGCATTTGCAAAACATTTTTCCCTTTCCAAGACACTTTTTTTTGTTTGTTTGTTGTTGTTGTTGTTTTGTTTGGTTGGTTGGTTTTTTGTTGTTGTGGTTGTTTCTCAACACTCTGCGAAACAGTAATGACTATCCTGGAACTCCCTTTGAGACCAGGTTGGCCTCAAACTCACAGAGATCCACCTGCCTCTGCCCCCTGAGTGCTGGGATTAAAATTGTGTATCACCACACTCAGCTCTCCAAAATACACTTAAATGTAAATATATTATTTTATAATTCAAGGAAGAAGCAATTTAAGTATGTGGATAAATAAAGGAGAAAGAAACATTAACCATGTCATTTAGAATCCTATTTTGGAGGAAAACAGCCATTAAAATGACAACTTCAGATTTGTATATTTTGGATTTTTTCTAATTCTTTTTTTTCTATCTTCTGGCAGCTATTTTCCAGGGTCACTCAAATTTCTCATGTTTAATAATCCTGAAATTTTTCAGATGAAAGTATTACACAATCTCAACAGACAAGAAAGAAAGCTTTGCAAAGATGTATACATTTATGGCCACCTAATTTTTGACAAAGAGGCCAAAACGGCACAATGGAAGAAGGACAGCATCTTCAACAAATGGTGCTGGTCCAACTGGATGTCCATTTGTAAAAGAATGAAGTTAGACTCATACTTATCACGTTGTACAAAACTTAAGTCCAAGTGGATCAAAGACCTTAACATAAGGCCGGTCACCCTAAATCTACTAGAAGAAAAAGTGGGAAAAATGACCCGACCCACGGGTCCTAGTAATTCGTGGGGGCGAGGAGGACCGCAACCTGAAAAAAGAATGGGCGAGAGAGGGAAAGGACTCAAGGAAGCAATTGCTTGTCAAGAGCCGTGTATTTGAGCGCAAAGCGCCTTTTTATAATATGTTTTAAAAGGGGAGGAGGTGAGAGGGGCCAGGTGGTGGGAAAATACAGAATCTTCTTGGCCTGTGCCCTGGACATTGTATGATCTACCTATTTTTCTCAGAAGACACGGTACACTACTTTGAATCAATCTGTAACTGCCAACCCATTTTTCTTCAGAAGACACGATACACTGCTTTGAATCAATCTGTAACTGCCAACCCAGAACTTTGCGGTTTCCAGGCAGTATGAAGCTGCATGGCACATTGTGCAGGTGGGGAAAGGTAGGGGGTGAGGGTGAGAGGCGAGGGTCTTGGCTTCTGACATCTCCCCCTTCTCTGTTTAGATGGAGAGGGCGTCTTGTGATCAATCCCAACTACGTGAATTTAGAATTTTGGAGGTCTAATTGTGGGAGGTCTAGGACAAGTTCACAACCCCAAGACATTGGTGTGAGGCGAGTCACACCGATGGTCGAAGGCTTTAGGCTGATGATGATAGGCAATGTCAAGGGACCCTGAGGTGGGTGAGAGGAGGGTGAGGGCCCTGTCTTAGGCTATGTAGGCTGCACCCACTCCCAGCACCACACACTCCTTTTCGGCTGCATTGGGTGGGCCCCTGGGAAGTGGATCTACAATAATCCCATCATCGGGCTAACTCACAGCCGTCCTAATCCCTTTGTGACTGCCCAAGTTATCAGCCGTTTGTCAGCTTGGGGTGTAATATTGTCATAAAGGAAGACTTCCCGATATAGAGGGCCATATCAAAGGCAGGTTTTAGTTTAGGAAAAAGGCCAATTTTTGTTGGGGTGATCAAGAGGCCAGGCTCCCTAGCAAGAGAAGCAAGGGCAGAGCCAGACATACCATGAATCCTTCTTGAGGGTGTGGAAGTCTAAGGGTTGGCTGTAGGGGGAGGCAGGGGGCTGGCAGCTGTGCTAGTCTCTGGCAGAATCACTTCAGGATCTTCTTTAGTCTTTAGTTGATGGTAATGAATTTCAACTGGCTTCTTGATGGCAGAATCACCTGGTTCTTAACAAAATTTGTGAGATGGTTAAAAGCCCAAGGGCCAAACGAGAGAAGCAAGAAAATGCCAACAAGGGGTCCCAGTAAACTAGGCAACAGGGTGGTGAGCCAAGGAGAGGTAGAGAACCAATTTTGATACCATGACTCTTGTTGTTCTCTGGCTCTTTTTCTTTCTTCTAAACTCTTTTTGACCTTGTCCAGACTATTTTGAACAAGGCCTGTCTTATCGGAGTAAAAGCAACATTCTTCTCTGAGGGCCACGCAGAGACCCCCTTCCTTAAGGAAGACAAGGTCAAGTCCTCTCCTGTTCTGTAACACTACCTCAGAAAGAGAAGCCACAGAATCTTTAAGGTCTTGTATTCCTTCCCTCAAATTATTTAAGTCTTTGTCAATGAGGGATTGGAGATGAGCATAGTGATTATTGGAAGTCACCAAGGAAGCGATACCTGTGCCTGCTCCAATAAAACTGATTCCTAGTACAACAGATAAGGTGAGGGCAGTCAGGGGTTCTCTCTTGGTTCTCAGAGAGGGTCCTCGATCTATGAAGGTGAGGAAGGATTCTGGGTCATGAATGAGAAAATGTGGGAGAATGGTAACGACTACACAGTAATCTCTGGAAGATAAAAAGGCGGGAATGTGTATATGAGGGGTCAAGCCAGAAGCACAGGCAAAATATGTACCATTTGTACCAGGGTGAATTGAAAGGTGTCATTAAGGATCAGTGTCTGGTTGCACACCGGAATCAAGTCCCTAGGAGGGAGCATGGAGGGTCCTAGGAGGCGGAGGCCTATTCCTGAAATGGAGCTAAGGGTAAGACCTCCTTCAGGTGAAGAACTCCCAAGGAGTCTGTTACTATCATTGGTAAAGGTGGGAGGGGAAAGGATAGCTATTCCCTCGTAGAAGGGAGGAGTAGGTGAAAAGCAAATCCAGCATTCTTGATAATTAGGATTGCTGGTGTTGTGGATAGCTTCAAGAGAAGCATTTACCAAGGAAACAATGAGGTCAGCAGAACTGAGAGGGCCCTTAGGAACAGTGGGCTGAAACATGATGGTCAAAGGTATCAAGGGAGAGGATGAGGGTAAGGTACCAGGGGCGGCAAACACGGGTTTGGAAGCTTTGGGGGCTGGATTGAGAGGCTTTGAAGGTTGTTGTAAAACAGGATTGGGACCTACAGTGGCAATATTTTTATTGGGGATGGTCTTAAGAAGCTTTATTGTAAAGGTGAGCCCTGGGTCTGAGCCCGTTTTATAAAGGCGAAGTCCCCATTGGAGACCATGCTGGGTCCAGTCCTGGTTCTTTAGCCTTTTGGGTAAAGTTAATAACCAAGGGATTACACCATCCTTTAAGCTTGCTAGAAGGGCCGCAGTCAGAATTAAGAGGTTGTTCGTTGGGACCATAAACCCGCTTAACTGGAAACTTACTTCTCACAGTAATAAAGTCCCAAGATGAGGAAGGTTTCCAATAGGTGTCTCCAGTGGTCTCGCATCCCCAGGATGCACAAAAATAGTCAGCATCAAATCCACACCGATAATAAGGACCGGTCTCTATGGGTGGGTCCAAGACACACATATATCCCCCCTGTATTAAGTGCAAGGGCTGTTCTGCGGACAGTATTACCGCATCTGGGGTCAGTGGAGTAATCATAATCCTCGCGGGCTGAGGATTGGGGCCAATAATAAGCGGGAGTACCCCAATAAGGGGAAGCTGCCACTGCAAGGGCACAAAGGTCTACCTCTAGAGGGGGCCATGAAGGCCGGGCTCCAAGCGAGGAGCTGGAATTAACAATGTCTCCCACTTGGTTGATTATGTTTAACAAAATGACCCAGTTGACCACATTTGAAACAGGCGGACCCAGTGGCCCCACCACTAGTGGCTGCTCCCATAGCCAGATGGATGGCTTGTGAGACCTTTTGGGCAAAGGGATCTACATCTCTGCAGATATGGATCATTTCATCCAAGCCTTTATCTTTATATTTTCCTTGAAGGGCAGCCCTACAGGCAGAATTAGCATTTTCATAAGCAAGTTGTTGTTGAAGTTTATTTTCTCCCTGGCCCGGTCCCAAGGACCTCTCAGCTGCCTCTAGGAGGTGAGCAACAAAATCTGAAAACTCTTCTTGATTGCCTTGAGTAATCTTAGTCAAGGGAGAAAGAACAGAGCCTTTTATGGGAATGGCTCTCCAGGTGCTCATGGCTGCCAAAGAGGACTGAGCTAAGAGACCCAGGGAAAATTTTTTTTTGTATTTGGTTAGAGGCATATTTTCCTTGACCTAGGAGTTTATCAAGCATCCATCTGTTGGAGGGTGAGCATGTGCTCGAAAGATTGGCTTGTGCCTGAGACCTACAGCGGTCGGCCCAGTCAGCCTGCCAAGAAAGGAACTGTCCCTGAGTCAGGACTGACTGGGCGACAGTGAGCCATTCATTGGGAGTTAAGTTTCTGCCTCCACCGAGACTCTCAAGGAGGGAGAGAGTGAAGGGGGCTTTGGGGCCATAATTTCTAACGGCCGAATTTAACTTTTCAAGATGCTTAAAACGGAGTTTTTTAAAGACTGTGGGGTTACTTGTATCTTTGCTATCGCTTTCATTGTCAATTTCTGAATTGGGCTCGTCCTCAGAGGAATCAGCCTCAGTCTCGGGCCGGGGAAGGGATGTTCAAGAGGGCTTGTGAGAGGGGCGAGAAGAGGAAGCAGGCACAAGGCGGGAAGGGGGAGGTGCGACAGGCATGGATGAGGGGGGACGCCAAGCACTGGACCAAGCAGCTGGGGGAGGCGGTGGAGTCTGTCCGGACTCGGAATCAGAAGCTGCAGGTGTCTGTGAGGGAGGAACCTGTGATTGGGTGACTGGAAAGGCTAGGTGGAGGGAATCTGGAGGAGGGGCAGAGGAAGAACAAAGGACCGAGAGATGCGAAACTTGTTTTTGGAGGCGAAGGATGTCCGTCAGTTCACGAACCTGAGAAGCAAGGCAGTCTCGCATATCAGAAAGAGAGTTAGGCAGGGTGATAGGGAAGGTTGGAAAGGCAGAAGGCGCCTTGAGAGGAGGTCAGTCAGGATTGTGATAGCGGGCGGCTTCATCCTCAAGGGAGGCGGTATCACCAGGGCCCAAAGGCTCTGGGTAGGGGAGAGCTGCCAGAGCTGTCGGCTGAGAGGGTGGCAGAGGAGAAGAAGAATGTTGTTTAATAGGAAGGCAGGGAGGGCAGAGGGAAGCAGATTTTTGAAGGACAGGGTTGCAAAGGTGAGGGGAGGAGGGAGTCCGCAGGTCAGAGACAGCTGGAGAATCAAAAGAAGGTGCAAGGGAAGGCAAATCTGGATAAAGGTGAGGTGGATCAGAAGGAGGGGAGTCCTGTTTGGGGGGATGTCTATAAGAGTGAAAGGAACGGAGGCCTGAGATGGAGACCGAGAGGGTTGACGAGATGGGCAGGTAGAACTAGGCCGGGACTGTGACAAACAGTACTCAGCAACAGACAAAAGCTGTCGTTTGCCTATATCTTTGTTTGCATCTTCAATAATGTCCCTAATAATACCCCAGAAAGAGAAAATTGTCAGAGGAAGAGGAGTATTGTCTTCATTTTTTATTATTTCATTTAATTCATGACCTACCTTTTGCCACCTTTTGGGATGGATGGTAGGACCATCTATTATAAACCATGGACAGTTTTTATCAATAAACACAAAGAAATTTATAAGATCCTTCTTTTTTAACCCTTATTCCTCTCTCTCTAACTGTATGTTTGAGGTCCTTAACGAAGGAAGCCTCCTTTGACAGAGAATGGCCCATTCTTATGGGACAGAAATGAAAAATAGACTCACTCGAGGATGACAGGTCGTGGGTGACAATCGCTGTCTCGCTCAATCTTAATGTTGTGTGAACACTTCGTCGAGAGTCCGTCCAGAGGGGTCTGTGCCTCGAGCCCCACGTTGGGTGCCACGTGGCCCAACCCACGGGTTCTAGTAATTCGTGGGGGCGAGGAGGACCGCAACCTGAAAAAAGAACGGGTGAGAGAGGGAAAGGACTCAAGGAAGTAATTGCTTGTCAAGAGCCGTGTATTTGAGCGCAAAGCGCCTTTTTATAATATGTTTTAAAAGGGGAGGAGGTGAGAGGGGCCAGGTGGTGGGAAAATACAGAATCTTCTTGGCCTGTGCCCTGGACATTGTATGATCTACCTATTTTTCTCAGAAGACACGGTACACTACTTTGAATCAATCTGTAACTGCCAACCCATTTTTCTTCAGAAGACACGATACACTGCTTTGAATCAATCTGTAACTGCCAACCCAGAACTTTGCGGTTTCCAGGCAGTATGAAGCTGCATGGCACATTGTGCAGGTGGGGAAAGGTAGGGGGTGAGGGTGAGAGGCGAGGGTCTTGGCTTCTGACAGAAAAACCCTCGAACTCATTGGCACAGGTGACAACTTCCTGAACAGAACACCAACAGCTCAGGACCTGAGACCAACAATCAATAAATGGGACCTCATGAAACAGAAAAGCTTCTGTAAGGCAAAAGACATGGTCATTCGAACAGAACGGCAGCCTACAGACTGGGAGAAAATCTTCACCAACCCCACATCTGACAGAGGGCTAATATCCAAAATCTACAAAGAACTCAAGAAATTAAACACCAAGAAACCAAATAATCCAATCAAAAAAATGGGGGACAGAGCTAAATAGAGAATTCACAAAGGAGGAATCCCTAATGGCTGAGAGACACCTAAAGAAATGCTCAACATCCTTAATCATCAGAAATGCAACTCAAGACGACTCTGAGATTCTATCTCACATCTGTCAGAATGGCTAAGATCAAAAGCTCAAATGACAGCACATGCTGGCAAGGGTGTGGAGAAAGGGTAACCCTCCTCCACTGCTGGTGGGAGTGCAGGCTTGTGCAACCACTATGGAGGTCAGCATGGCGATATCTTAGAAATCTTGGAATAGATTTGCCTCAGGACCCAGCCATACCACTTCTGGGTCTACATCCAAATGACTCCTCACTGAATCATAAGGAAGTCTCCTCATCTATGTTCATAACAGCCTTATTTGTAATAGCCAGAAACTGGAAATAACCCAGATGCCCCTCAACTGAAGAATGGATTAAAAAACTGTGGTATATCTATACAATGGAATATTGCTCAGCTATCAGAAACAATGAAATTATGCAATTTGCAGTCAAATGGATAGAACTAGAGAAGCTCATCCTGAGTGAGCTAACCCAGACTCAGAAGGATGCACATGACATCTATTCACTTATAGTAGGATTTTAGCTATATAGTACAGGATATCTGTACTGCAACCAACACACCAAAGGGAACATGGACTTAGACTTTTTTTTCTTTTTTTTTCTTTCATTTTTTGTTGTTGTTGTTGTTAGTTTTTGTTGGTTTGTTTGTTTGTTGGTCTGTTTTTTAGTTTTCCCTCCCCAGCAATGGGACACTTTTCACTGGTGGTACTGCCTTGTATGCCCCCAGTGTATGAAGAGGCTCTTGGCCCTCATATGACATCTGAACTGGGGTGAGAGACTGTTATGTGGGGTCACTCCACTCCAGAGGAGCAAGATGGAAGGGTTAGGGGGTAGAGGATGGGAGGGTGGGGCTTGGAAGGGGGGAAAGAGGACAATATGATGGAGATGTAACCTGAAGCAACCAATAAATAAATTTATTAAATAAAAAAAGCAGGTAACAGGTTTAAAACACTGTAAATAATTTAAAGGTTACAGCTGTTCAACCTGGTTTTATAAACCACCAAGAGTCAAAAAAACTTAGAGCTAAGGTAAAATACATGAAATGCGTGGGGTTAGCCCATACCTTTAACTTCAGCAGAGATAGGAGGAGCACTATAGAGTTAGTTGTCTTATAAATTCTAGAATGTTACAAGGAACAGGGTGGTGATGGTGCACACCCTTAATCCCATCATTCAAGAAGAATACACCCTTAATCCCAACACACTAGAGACAGAAACAGGCAGATGCCAGAGCTCAAGGTCAGCCTGATACAAAACAAGTTCTACATAGGAAAAAACTTCGATCCAGGGGTGGGGGAGCACATCTTTAATCCCTTCAGTTGGGAACCACAGGTCCTGATCCCAATACTTAGTATGCAGAGACAGGTACATAGGATTTGGAAGGATCTTAAGTTTAAAAGCTACATACAAAAGGCATGCTCAATGTAAACGAATTGTCCTTTGAGATCTTAAAATATATACACTAAAGGTTTGTTTAGCTCCAAAATAACAAAATAATTTCTTCTTTAATCCAGATTGAAAGATAATACTTTATATATTGTCAAAAAAAAAAACAAATTTACTCTAGGAAAAATATTACCTGACCCCCCTAAAAAAAAGGTAATTGCCCCAGAGTTAGTATTAAGGCAGGGCTCTGTTCTTATCTTTCCAGAAGACTTAAAGCATCCATTCTAGGAATCCAGGGACAACTGGACAAGGGAAACCTCAGCAGAAAACAGATCAGACACCGAAGAAGACGAGCGGCCCAGACCATCCAGCCTTGCAGACTCCCTCAATAGCTGTTTCCTCAAAAGTATACAACCACAACTCAAAATCACTAAGATCGTTCAGCTCCACAGACTGCTCCAGCCAGAACTTCAGTAAAGGCCTGAAGATCAGCTTCTGTCTACAAACTTCTTAGGACATCTAAATAGCTGAGCACAAAAGGACTGAACATCAAATGATTCTATTAACATTTTTAACCATTTTTCCATCCCTATTTGAGCCCCAAACAGGTTTACTACATCCCAAATCAGCAGGAAGTCATTTATGAGAGCGATGTCCCAGGCCCAGAAGGTGGGGAGGGTGTCCCCCCCCTTTTGGTTATTCGATAGATAACAGAAAATTTTGTCATTTAGGGGAAGAGACTACAAGCTGTTAAATGGTATTGTTAAATGGGTTTTGGAGGTTATACCTAGGGACTTCTCTCTTTTTCTTTTCTGTATCCTTCTTTCTCTCCTATGTAGGAGTGAATAGACTTGAGAAAAATAGGAACATAGACATAGTATAGGAAAGATCAAGAAAAAAGGACAGATTATTGAATAAGCCCTTATACCCTTGTATATTGATACAAAATTAATACTATATTAGGCTAAATTGGTATTGATCATTGTATATTAATGCAAAATTAAGATTGTATTGGACTACATCGGTACTGATCTTAGTAAATTGATACAAAATTAAGAGTATATTGCCGGGCGGTGGTGGCGCACACCTTTAATCCCAGCACCTGGGAGGCAGAGGTAGGAGGATCTTTGCGAGTTCGAGGCCAGCCTGGTCTACAAAGCGAGTCCAGGACAGCCAGAGCTGTTAAACAGAGAAACCCTGTCTCGAAAAACAAAAAAAAAAGAGTATATTTGGCCACATTGGTATTGATCTTTGTATATTGTTACAAAAATAAGGGTAACACTTCTTAAAGGTATTGTACCTAGTAATGCTTAAAAAGGAAATGTGAAGTTTTGGCCTTTTGCTACCAACCATCATAAACTGTTTGGGATAATTAAGAAATACAAACTAACAGTCATGGAAGCGTGTCATTTTGTTAGTTACTATGACAGTCTATCACAGTTACTTTCTAAGCTACTCAAAAATCAAGTAGTTAAGAGACAGCAACATTTGCTTATCTAAACATAAGAGATAGATAGGGCATCTTCAAAAACCCCAAGAGATCTGCAGAGTATGGCATTCAAAGATGTTTTCTTAAATTAAGATTTTTTTGATATCGAGGCATGCCAGCTCCTGACAGCATCCCCTATTCCACTCCAAGTAGAAGATGAGCATCGAAGAATCTCCAGTGTGAGATGGTTGAATTAGTGGCAAGCCTATCTCTTTGCAAAAAAACAAAAAAGAACCCTTGCTTCAACTGTAGACAGACTGCTGTCCAAAAAGGACAAAACTTGGAAGCAGGTAAGTCGACAGCCTAGCTCTGCCAAGACAGGGTAGGTAAGTCCTTCATAATTCCTGCTCTACAATCAATGTCTGTCAGAGAAACAGGGCCATACAGCTGAAGATTGATGCTGTAATGTATGGAGAGAAAATGGGAACTGTCGAGGCAGCCACGGGTATGTCATTTCTTAGTTTTGGAAGCTGTAGGCCCTGCACTTCCTATATAATCAGATATATTTATCCCTCTCAGGTCTCTGAGGTGGTTGAAGAATAGATAGCTAAAGTCTCATAGTTAAATTTTGAGTTGTTTAGGAATCAAGAGGGTGTTCTGGATCTAAGAAGATGTTTTTTAAATTGTGATGCAAGTTAGTATGAAAGCTGACTTAGACAGAGAACTTTAAACTCATGGAGATACTTAGATAGTAGAATGTTAAAGTCAGGGACCAAATACATATGGACTGGACATTGAGAATTTATGCTAAGCCATATAACTCTCAGAATTGTGGCCTATTTATTTCAGTTATATTGTACTGTATTTATTGTTATAAGAGAAAGAACCATTTGTTGGACTGAAAAAAAAATTATATATTTTGGGGGAAGGGTAAGAGGGTAGGAGGGTGGGGCTGAGAGGGGTGGAGGGAGAGGGCTGTGATGGAGATGTAACTTGAAGTAATAAATAAACATTAAAAAAACTAAAAAAAAAGAAAGAAAAGATGTATACTAAAAAATAGAAAAGAAAAGAAAAAAACTATGTTCTAAAAAAAAATCCATTTCAAATTAAATCTGTGTTAAAATAAATTAAACCCCTAATAAATGTCTTGGTTCTTGCCAGTCACCAATAGGTTTTGTGTAAATATTTAGGCATTCAAAATCCAACACAGCGAAGCATCTCAGGGCTCCAAATCTGAAAATTAGAAACTAACCTTTCATGAATTGGTCCACCACTTCTATGCATGCATAGAATTGCAGAAGAATGCTTTCATCAGTGAGAAAAGTTAGTAGAAAGGAGCCTGGTGCAACTCTCCTTGCCCCAAATTTCTGTACTGGCTCTCCTTTGTCACCAGGTAAGCCAGAGAGTGACAAACAGCAGTCTCCCCTGCTGCCCATCCATCCACAGCGCTGCATGGCTTTGCGTTGCTTAAGGATAAACAGATTGGAGCCGCATATGGTTAGCATCTCTTGTTCAGAGCTGGTGTAGGAAGAGGTTGCTAAGCATCTGCAGGTCTCGCATGATGTCAAAGAGTGACTAGAGTTGTTGCAGACAGCATGGAGCCTACATTCCTCTCTTTGCCTAAGAAATCATGGATAATTAAATTAACATGGCTTGAATGCAAAGCATGGAAAGAGATACATTAGAGCAGAAACCCCCATCTCCACGTGGGATCACCGTATTTACCTGTATTGCACGAGGCAATAAAAACCAGAGGAGAAAAGGTAATAAAAAGAAAACAGTAATAAAAACTTATATTTGCATACTTTCTTCCTGCCCCAGGATTCCAAAGTATATATTTAAAAATCATATATTTTTTATGTGTCATGGAACATATGACATGTAACTAGTGGTGTTTAGTAGCCTGACAGAAGGCCTAAAGGAGCAAAAGACAATTGGGCAACCTGGGATTTAGAAAACCAGGAAGTCCCTTTGGAAGGACAGGACCACTAACTATGTTACCCTCAGAACTATAAATGAGAATGATCAATTTCAAGTCTTCTCCCACTATAATTTGAAATTGGTGAGACACATTAAAGGGACATTGATTGGCCACATTGCATTAATCTGAAAGGATGAAAATGTTGCTGACTTGGGAAACTGCCAAATAAAGGCTAGATCTCCTTTCAGTTCCCCTCCTTGCCAGTTTCCAACACAGAGATGAAGGACAAGTTTGGGCCAAGCATCATTTGGTTTCCCAGGCAACTCTCTGATACCCAAGCTGAAATTCATACTGTGGGTGCAAAATAATGTGGCCGTTTGTTATGACTTTGGAAGATGAGTAAGGCACAGATGTTAGCTCTAGATGTTTTCAGCAATGATCTGCAGGCTATGGTGGTCCTGAGTTGGTTACAGTCTTACTCAAAGACATTAGAGTGTGTTCTCTACCAAAGCAAACTCAAAGGATGTTTTCGCTTGAAGCAAACAAGACTTGTAAAGGTTAGACTGACAAAGACTGGCCATCTTAACAAAATGTGATACCTGTGACATATCTATTACCTTTCAACTCAACAAAATCTTGTATATGTGTGAGACAGATGTTGCTTTTATGGCAATGGCATGGTTTCAACGGTATTCGTTTATCTGTAGAGAATATGTTAAAAGACCTTCAGAGGAAGCTAGAAACTGTAGACAGTCCCTAATTCTATATGCATCGTGTGTGGTCCTAGTAACACATACTCATGATCAAGTTTCACCCTTTCACTGAAAGGAAGTCTCTATGAACCCCCTTTGCCCTTTACAGTTCATTAGTATTCCTACTCCTAAAAGAATAAAATATGGGGTCTCAAACTCATAAATTACCTTCTTGTGGTGGTCATTTTGATAGTCAAGATTACTACTGATTGACAGCATACGCAGTGTGGATATCCTGGACAAAGGGATGAGCCATAGCTTGATGGTATGAAATTTGATCTCTCTACTCAGAATGATACGCAATTCAGTACATGTGTTATTTTTTGGAACTTTCCATTTAATATTTCCTGACTAGTTTTTTTTTTTTTTTGGTTTTTCGAGACAGGGTTTCTCTGTGTAGCCCTGGCTGTCCTGGACTCAATTGTAGACCAGGCTGGCCTCGAACTCACAAAGATCCACCTGCCTCTGCCTCCCAAGTGATGGGATTAAAGGCGTGTGCCACCACTGCCCAGCTTCCTGACTAGTTTTGACTGCAGTTATGTTGAAATTATGAAAATATGGTTAGGGACAGACTAATCTGCTCATAATAATCTTAGCTAGTGCACAACTTTTGTGTCTTCTGTAATGTTTTTAAATGTATTACCTGACTCAAGTCTGAGCAACTTAATAGGTAGGTCCTCCTTTCATTGATTCACTCATTCATTTGTAAATACCAAAAGCAGGTTTTGGACTGGTTATTGGCTGATGGCGTGGCCACTAACAAAGTGACAGTGGCTCGGAAGTGAGGTCACAATGGAACTACCCTTTAGCTGTTCTTTCTCTTGGAGCCTTACCTCCAGACAGAAAGTCTCAGAACCAAGAAATGAGAGAGACAGACAGACAGACAGATAGAGAGAGCATTTTCAGCTCTGAGTTTCACTGAAAGAAAGGAGAGAGAGCATCGTGAAGGGAGAAAAGAGAAAGCACTAAGTCAGTGCCATGCCAGAGAAGCTGTTGTCACCATTTGTATCATGTTTTTAACAAAATGTATACTTTATTTTGTTAGTGGAGGTCTGCATTTAACTATCTTAATACCAGGGTGTTTCTGTCCTATTTAACATTACGTTGTGAGATATGCTGCAATAAATACTATTATCTACATGTGAACTTCTACAATCTTGTTGTTCACTCCACCCACCCTGAAAGCCTCAGTTTCTCCTCTAAAGACCTCCCATTTCTAAGTTGAGTGATTCCGCAATTCTTAAGTCAGCAGTTTGGTTTTTTTTTTTTTTTTTGGTTTTGCACTCTTGTTCTTCTGTGTTCCAGAATACAAGACATTAGGTTGTTGGCAGAGAATCCTGAAATACTTGTACATTGTTGGATGTCCAGGATACTAATTTGCCTTCTGGTTGCTGACTTTGTGTTTTTTAATGTTTTCCTCTGATCTTCTTTGTATCCTAGTTTCCTCATCTGTAAATTGAAAGTTTTAATTATGAACTAAAGTCATAGTAAAATGGAATAAATCAAATAGAAAAATCATATACAAACGTGCTTGATACATACTACAGATACAGCAATCCCTTACCATAATTATTTGTTAGTAGTATTTTCTTCAGTCGTCTTCTTCCAATTGTTGTAGTTTGACATATTCATCTTAGTCCATTAAAATTTAAAAGTTCAAGATGATGTGAAATTACATCATACGAAGAACTAGCCTGCCTCCGTCTTGGGCTTGAAAGCCATCTTATAGTAAAGACAAACTAGGTTAACTCTTGTTTATGATTAAACAATCTCAAAGATTGGGCTACGCTCCACCAAACATTGTTTATAACCATCTTGCAATCCTACCTTTGTTTCAAAAGGTTGTATGACCTTTTATGACTACCTTGTTATGACTACCTGTTGTGAATACCATGCTTTGACCATCTGTAATGTTCCTCTCCTGTGACTCTGCCTACTTCTCCCCATTTGGAAGCCCCTTACCCCTAAGCTATAAAAGCCTGTCTCCCTCACATCCAATGCTGACCTCTCAAACCCCACCTTAGAGGAAGACAGCCTGTGTACACAAATAAAAAAGCTTGCTTTAATTAATTTCACCATGATGGTTTGGGTTGCTGTTCTTTCCTCCTTCCATCTTTGGGATAACACAGAGACCCAACTATAACATCAAACTTACCTTCAAAGATAGTCAGTTTATATACTATTTAATTTATTTTATACTTTATATAAGCATAACTTAACTTATACTATACATTATTACACAACATCTAACCTCATCATTACTAACATCAGAGATTAATCGATAAAATACCTTGATAGACTTTAAAGCAAAAATAATCCCTCCAAATACTTTTTTTTCCTTTCAAAGCATTTCAGTGAAAACAAAAGACCTACCACATCTCAGTAATGGGAGATGAAGTCATGACCAAGATTTATTATTTCTGTTAAAGGGAGACAGACTCCAAAGAAACACTTCAGTAGCATCATTCTTTGCCTGGGAGTGCACAATGACTTCCTCCCTCTTGCAAGATGATACTTGTAGAAGTATGATCAAGTTGAATTTGGATGGAGTTTAACATGATCTGGAGTGTGGAGGTGACCCTGAGAGGGACAGCACTCTTGTGTGGAGCCTGATGAGGGCAAGCTGGTAGGTAGTTGAATCTTTCAGGACTTGCAGCAAGCACCTTTATCTGCTGAGCTATCTTGACGGCTCACAGATTAAAGAAAGAACATACATTTCAACACAGAGAGGAGCAAATTACATGAAGAAATTTACAATAAAATGCACATGTGCACACAAAGATAGACCAGACAGTGTTTTAAGTTCAGTTTTCTTTGGTATTTAAATAAATTCTGATACAACCAATGAATTTTTAACCTCCACTAAAACATCACCACTGTTAGTATAAGTGGAAATTTATGTAATTATGCTGGATGAAATTTTGTGAAAATGTGTCTGCCTGGCACATCTTGACATGCTGTACAAGTTATAGCCCAGTAGATCCTCTTTTCCAAGTCTCCTCTGAGGAAGTGGTTACAGATTTGCCAAGGACTTACATACCACTGTTCCTTATTGTATGTTTTTTTAGTGTGTGTGTGTGTGTGTGTGTGTGTGTGTGTGTGTGTGTGTGTGTGTATATCAAGGGAAATTATGCCATTGCAAATTGTGTTGGAAATAATATCTGGAAAAAAAGAAATATATTTTCAGGTCACAAGAAATTCCTTTCCCCAAAGCCTGGCATTTAGACAAAAGCTAGTATTCCCTCAGGGGCTCCTCAACCATGCCTTGGAGTGGCCATGTCCTCATTTTATACATCTGGTGGGTAAACCCATGCTTTATACAACATTCACCTTAAATTGTGGACAAAAGTCACAAAACTGTTACAAAGTACAATTCATTGTTGCAATATTTGTGAATGAGAATATGCATGGAAATAAACTGTGTGCCACACCACGGCCATAATCTTTTCTAGTTGAAGTTTGTTTTCTCTTCACCTCTTATCTCATTGTATAAATCATTTCCAATGGACATCAGTCATTGCTGTAAAAGGTTATTATATTGAAATAGCAAAGTTAGTGGTGAGTAATTAGGTAATCAACTATTTGAGTAGTGAATTTTGACTTTGATGCAATACATGAGAGTTGGCTGGAAGAAAGTGAGATAGGGACGTTCAGTGGACTCAGATCCGAACATGAGAGTAAGAGAAGCAGTTATTGAAACAAAATAACCTTGCAGAGGAATATAATCTGAAACTTGAAACTGATACAGAAAAACAAACAAACAAAACCACCAACAACAGATGATTCTGTGACCAGTAGGAGGAATGGGAAGGAGCAAGGGATTGCAAATAAGCTAGCTCCCCATCACGTGGTGAACATGTGTTATTATTCAGTGCAAATGTGGTGATGGACAAACTGCTCTAAAACACAGCCAGTGGGGCTCCAGGATCAGTTAACTGATCCCCAGCATGACTGGGATTTGCAGGCTGGTGTTAAGTTTAACCGTCTTGAAAGGTGTTGTGGAGTTCAAATGCAAAATAAGTCCCTCCCTTGGAGGGAATTCTGTGAATTAGTTGAAGACTCAGGCATTTACAGCTCACAGGTTCCTTCATTTGCTAGAGGGTATCGTTATCTTTATAGTTCTATATAGAAAATAGGCAAGTGTCCCAGGTCATGCCTCCTCCCTTGAAAACTTGGTCATGAGCTTTGTGAGGGTGATGAGGAGAGACCCAAAAAAACTCTGCAAATGGACAGAAATGCGAAACTCATAAAAAACACAGCTGCACATCAGTTTTAGAGGTCTAATTCCCTAACCCCAATCATAAAGCAGTTCTCTTAGAGGAGAATTAGTATTTCTGAAGACTACTCATGAAGTCTCTTCGAATTTCTCTATGCTCCAAGAAAACCACTCCAGAGACATTTCCACCAGGCTGTCATGTATGTGTGCTAGCACACAAGTACACAGAATACTAAGAGGCAAGCTTCATACTAGCTAGTATGTTGATGTTCTGTGGTTCCTGAAACCAACTTACCATGAGCACATTCCCTTGTGAGCAAAAGGAATGAGGTAACAATACCTGAGGAAAAACTGTTTAGGACAAAGAAGTCAATAATAAATGCAAAATGTCTGGTTCATAATAAATAATAGCTACCAGTACAAGATTATTATTTTTTCTTTTCTAGGGCAAAGTTATAAAAGGTTTATCATGATGGTAACATTTCAGTTGACAACACATTATCTGAAATGTCACAAAAAAAATCAGAAGCAAACGTTAAGTGCTTATCTTTGTAACAGTGTTTGAAATTGATTCCAGATTTTTATTCTCATCAATTGCTTTGACTTTTTAGCTGCAAATTATAAGTACATTCGTATCATTTTAGACCAATTACTTGTGGTGTTGGAAAGCATGTTTGTATGAATGTCAAAAGACTTGTGAGAATATTTCCCTGCAAACAATAATTTAAAAGATTTTTAGATCTAGGCTCTTAACCAGTAAAAGATAAAACAATAAATGACACAGTTAAGCTACCTCATCTAAAGAATTTCTCCCTACTCCTGCCCCCACAGCCTTACCTCAAGAGTAAACTCTGTTGCTTTATGAGATAACTAAGAGGAAAACTTCCTTATATAGTAAATGTCTAAGGAAAAGGAAATATATTATGTATGTTTATTTTTTTCTTGTCCCTCTTGAAGAAAACTTCTAAGCTATTGGCTGCATCCTATAACCGGTGCAATGTGGCAGCAAAAATAGCAATGGCATGTTCAGTTCATCTGCAGTAAATTAAATTTAATCTAACAAAATTTGAATTAAGTCTGTTACAGCTTAAAAGCAGAAAAGCCGAAGAAGTGGCTTGACTTGACTTGTAAATTCCTACCACACAAGCAGGAGGAGCTCTCAGATCCCCTGCACCCACATAAAATCTATGCATAGTGACAGAGGTACGGAACCCCAGAAGGAGGGGTGGAGACAGGTGTGTTCCGGTGTCTCCTTGGCCAGCTAGTCTAGACACATTGTTGTATTACAGATTCACCTCGAGACTACGTCTCAAAAGGTAAGATAGAGAGCAATTGGAAAAAACCTGATGTGGACCTTTGGCCTCCACACACGTGTGAATACAAATACATGTGCAATCGTGCACACACACACACATAAAAATAAAAACAAATTTTAGAAAACTTCAACAAAATAAAAACTTCATCCCCATCCCATCCTTTCATAGAAAATGTCCTCTTCAGCTGAAGACTCAGTCTTTTGGAAGTGCTTCTATGGGGTACCCCGCAGACCTCCGTACTCCGCTTTTAAACAATGTTGTAAACCATCCCATGTTTAAGATACTTCTGAATAAGACTGTTCTCATGATTTCAAAAGTTGGGAGTAGAGTGGAGATGTTGAGTGAGATGATAAATGTTTAAATTCACCCGTCAGCCTGAACTTCCCTATCCATAAAATGAGGATAGCACCTCCCTCATAGGACTGTTAGAAGGACAAATTAAAAGAAATTGCAATAGTAAAATCAATTTGGGAGCTGTAAAAAATGCAAGGAAATGGAGCTGCCATTGCTTACAAAATCCCTGGCTCTTATTGCCAATGAGCTGGATTTCTGGCTTTCTCGGCCATGGCTCTCAGACTTAAGACACCAACGATGTTTAACCAGAGGAATTTTCTGCTATGCAGTAAGAAAATATAAGTAATTATCTCAAGCAAGGCTATCTAATTATATCAGGGGGCTCTGATAACAGCATAAACCAAGAATGTGGAACCTAAGTGCTTTATTATCAGAATCATAAAGCACAAATATAGTCTTTTATCGCATTATTGCAAATTCTTTGTTTTATAATACAAAACTGGGAGTGCTTTCTGAATTGTCATTTTACATTCAATATAGTACTGATAATTTCTCATATTGATATTCAAATTATTTCATAATATCTTGCTATTTCACTCCTGAAATTTTTTTCAGCATATACTCTCACTTACACATACAAAAACATATTAGCACTGAAGTTTATGCCACTATCATTAGTTTTTCCATGTTATGTACCAATTAGGCACATAATTTATCTGTAAGATACACACAGGGCCATGTGAATGTAATTCATCCCTGTACCTAATGAGTCCCTCACAAATTGTCTCCTGCCGTTGAAGCACACGTTTAACTTTGAAACACACTGCCAGAAAATGCCTTTAAAAAAAAAAGCCCTCTGCAGACAACGTCCCATCAATTGCTGATTTTTTTTCCTACTGTATATTTTATGAATTGCCTCATCATAATTAACTCCAGCCACTGGAATTAATTACTCCGGATGATTTGGAAGTCACTCTTCTCCATTCCTCGAAATTCTCTAAGATCATCTCACCAAGCAGACAATAGGATATGGACAAAATTGTATCTTTGAAAAATGGGCCATCTTTTAGCATTTGGTTTTATTTTGATGGCTCTTTTGAGGGGACAGAAAACACACAGGGGTTTGAATCTAGAAAGATTTTGTTCATGTTTTATTTTCAGAAAATGATTTATGTTACAGTCTATCATATCACATACCTAGAAAAGTGTGTGGCATGACTAGGGTCTCACATAGAGTGATAGCTAAGCCATAGGAAGAAGCCAGGCTCTCTGTTCCACAGAATAACAGTCTTTGTAGGTCAGTGTCGTGGGCATATGATCTCAAACACAAGCAAGCATTCTGTTCCGCAGTAAAGTCAGAAAGAGAAATGTGTCTTAGGAGACTTTTGTAAAGGGCTGGGGACATTCTCTACCCAATAAAGTGCTTGCTATGCAAGTATGAGGACCTGAACTTGTGAGCTCCCAAAAATGAAGGCAGAGAGCAACTGGGGACAATGCACAGTGATGACCTCTGTTCTACACACATGCCACACATTAAAAAGAACATGGCTCTGAAGACCTCAGTGTGTTCTTTTGAGAAAATGTTTGCTTAGGGTGAATCTATCCTAACTTTGTCCTAACTGTCTCTGTCTAGACTGACATCCTTCCCTCCAGCCCTGAATCTGGTACAGTTAGAGAGAGAATAAGTGTTTGTATTCAGTGGAAACTATTCTATACCAAAAAGCTACAGTAAACAGTGGGTAAATTCCAATTTTGCTTTGGTTTTTCTTTTTGTTTGTTTGTTTTTGGGTTTTTTGGCTATCAGAACAAAACTCTGTCTTTAAATGATGTACATACTTTTGGTATAAATAAAAAAAATATAAGCCGGGCAGTGGTGGCGCACGCCTTTAATCCCAGCACTTGGGAGGCAGAGGCAGGCTGATCTTTGCGAGTTCGAGGCCAGCCTGGTCTACAAAGTGAGTCCAGGACAGCCAGGGCTACACAGAGAAACCCTGTCTCGAAAAACCAAAAATATATATATATATATATATAAATAAAAATGGTAAAAGTAAGCCTAATATCTTCCCATGTCTTCTCTAGGAGTATATCTCAATATAGCAAAGAAAAATTAATAGTCTATTAGTTGAGTCCTCCTAGATACAGATACCAAGACAGACTAGGAAGGGGAAGATGAAGCTTAGGAAGAATCACTGTAGAATATAGTGATTATACAGAAACGGAGTGATAACGGTCATGGAAAGCCTTTATCCGTGTACACATGGAACCCAGGACCTTGCAAGAGGAGGAAGGAGGATGGGGAAGAAAAGCTTCAAATGTGATATAGCTTTGGGAAAGACCTGGCCAGCAGGGTCAGGAACCAGAGTACAATGAAGACACACTGCCCAGAGCCCAGTGCTGTTGTTTTGCACAGTCACCCGTTGGGGGCTGTATTGCAAGTGTTTGACAAGATCCTGAAATCACCCAAACTAGAATCTGTTGTCCCCTGTGTGGTCCCCACAGAACAGAGAGGGCTCACTGACTATGGCACTGCCCCTGCCACCACTCTGCTGGCATTGATCCCTGTTTTAATTAGGATGTCTATTTCTGAGATAAATCTCCATAACCAAAAGAAGGAGAGAGTTTATTTTGTTTCCACTTCCACATTACAGCCCATCACTGAAGGAACTCAAGGCAGGAACCTGGAGGCAGGAACTGATGAAGGGGCCATGAAAGGCTTGCTTAGCTTACTTTCTTATATACCCTGTCAGTGCCAACTGCCCAGGGGTAGCACAACTCATGGTGGACTGGGCCCTCCCACATCAATCATCAATCAAGATAATGCCTCCACAGACTTGACTCCAGGCCAACCTGAAGGAGGTAATTCATCACTTGAGATTCCTTCTCCCCATATATCTCTAGGATTGTGTCAACTTAAACAAGCAAACAAACAAAAACTCCCAAACAATCCCCTTCCACTGTGATCATGTGGAACCAAGCAGATATTCTCACCCACAATGCCAAAATTGGGTTAGGTTCAGCTCTCTCTCTCCCATCCAAGTATTAACCAGGCTTGACCCTGCTTAGTTTCTGAGATGAGATGGGTTCACACAGGTGGTGTGGCTGTAGATTAGTGTAAAGTTCTTTCCAAATGACTTACTCAATTGTTTTCATAAAGGAATTCTTTTGTGGCACATTTCCACGTCTTACCGAGTCAAAACATACAAACAAAACACAACCGTAATAACTTTGAAGGCTGTCTCATGTCAAGAACCAGTAAGAATCAAGTGTGTGTCCTCAATGCCTTCTAAAGAACAAAAGAAAAGTGACTGTTTTAGAAAATTACTAAATCTAAAAAATCCCCTTCTTATTCAAGAAAATGAATTCTCTCCCCTGAGTATTCATAGGACGTTTACTCAACCTTGATTCTTCTCATTGATTTTGTCTCCCCATAGAAAAGCAACTTCACTCTTGTCCTGCTGATTTGTTTTAATCAAATTGCTCAGTGATATAAAACACAAAATAAAAGAAGATGAGTTTTGCTTTGTTCATTCTGAGTGTGTTTTGGAGTTTTGATTTCTATTTCCCCTTCCTGGACTTGGGTCGCTGTATGTCACATTCATGGTTGCTACCCATCTCCCACCCCTACCCCACCCCCAGTGGACAACCATACACAGACCAGTTCATGGAGCAGATTCAGTGTTCAGAACCCTGCCTCCTCAGCATTGCAGAGCACTAACCCAGAACAAAACCTTTCCTCTCTTTTGTTGCAGTTGTTTATCTCATGTATGTCCATGCAGGAGCGTGTCCCACAGGATGTTTATGGAGGTCAGAGAACAACTTGCAGGAATCAGTTCTCTCTTTCCACCATGTGTGTCCTAGAGACTGAACTCAGGTCCTTGGGTTTGCCACCATAGCAATTTTATCCACTTCGGCATCTCAGCAGCCCCAAATGTTTTCTTTTGCTAAAATAGAAATCCATATTATTTCATATTTTGACTTATACATTCAATGATTTTATTAAACAGTAAAGAATAAGATTCTTCTTGATTTAGTCTTGAACTCTAGCCCATTCCCTGAATTATAAAATTGTGCATTCAACTATCTGCGCTTCCCTTGCATTTCAATGGTGATTAGTCAGAAAAAAACACCTTGAACTTAATATATTCAAGTCTTCCTTCCTCTCCCTATTATGACCCTCCTTCTCCCTTCCTGACTTGGAAATGTTAACTCCATCTCAATGCTCTGTCCAAAGCCCTTTGGACACACCCTTGGTTCTTCTACTTGCCTTTGTATCCAGTCCATACATGCATCCTTTCATCTCTGCCTAGAGCATCCATAACCACTTCCACCACTAGAGCCCTACTCCAGACCTTGTCTTCTCTCTCCTGGATTAGAACTTTCCAACGGGTTGCTCCACCACTACTTTCATCTCTTTGACATGTTTCCCTTGGAATGGTTACCAAGTAGTGATCCTTTTAAAGTATAAGATCTACCACCTGAACACCTTCACCATAACACTCCAAAGACGTATCTCCTCTGTCAGTGTAAGACATGAAGTCCTTGACCTGGATTATAGACTTTTACTGTTCATTCTGCCTAAAAAGCATTCATGCAGGAAGAGAGTACCAAGAGCACAAATGAAAGTCAGAAACCAAGGCAGCACAAAACCAGGGGGAGACCTGTAATTCAAAGACAACATGGAAAATGAATTTGGGGCTTGACTATGTTTCTTCTAAATCTCAAAGCACTTCAAAGACAACTCCAGCCGATAGCCAGGCTACCATAAAGTATGATGAACAAATCTCCCACTATCTGTACCACCTAGAAAGCATTCACTTGTGGGTATCATAAGGAGATCAAAGGCCTTCCCCATCCTACTTCCTTGATGCTCAAAACAATATAAAGCATAGGTGAGTATCATCACATACATACAAATGCAGGAATTAAAGTCTATGTCCCACAGCCAGAAAACAGAGACATGACCAGGATCCAGCCATGGGCCTGCCATACTACCACCTCAGGCTCTTCTGGGTGTGCTACAAAGGATCCTAATGAAATTAAATAAATTGTCAACATGCACTAGAGCATTTTTCTAGTCTCTAAAAAACACTGTAGTGCTCTATTTTCCTACTCATTACATTTTCCACAAATACCTTCACTCATATTTCCATCCCTTTTTCAATTCTGACTTACACCTGTAAAATTAGCTCCAAGGATTCTGTAGCTTGCCTCCATCTAGCCTCCTCCCTGTCTCAGCTAAGAACCACAGACAATCTCTTCCCTGCCCTGTGCTTTGTACTTATATTCTGGTATCCCATGCCCTCCTTTGTGGTAGCTGTACTCATAAATAACCCCACCCAATCAATTCTCAGCTTCTTGAGGTCAAAATCAACTTTTGTCCTACCTATAACTCCTCAACACATAGAACAAAGCTGTAACAGGGCAGATCCTCAATAATATTGTTATAGTAGGAAGAATGTGAATGGAAATAATTCTACAGAAGCCCAATTCGCTCATCCAGCAACAGCTCTTTTGTGACTACTTTCTAGGTGTCAACACTCACTAATTCTTTCTAGGGTGCACCTTAGTTTTTTTCTTCAAAAAAGCTGTTTCTTCTAAGTAATGTAAAACTGACAACAGAAAGCTTAGTTAACTTTACGGGTAGCCTGAAAGCTGGGAAATGGTGGAGGCAGGATTTACACCTGGACCATTCATTGAGAGCCATGACGGAAACACACCCACCACTCATCAGTGCATTGTGGGCCTCGATGAGGTTCTCAGAAGGGTCTCTTTCATTCTTATCCTTCATGTGGTCGCTATATGTCATGGTTTGCAGTCTGCATGCTTGTAGGGGCACGTGCAGGCCAGAAAGATTGATTTGTTGGAGGGTAGAAAGTACTTCAATGTGCCCCATTTACCATATGCCCCATTCAAAGCAAATTCCAAATTTTTGAAATCCCTTCTCGGTGTCTTCATTGTGACATCATGAAATTAGTGTCAATTGGAAGTCACCCTCACCTGACTGAAAACATTTTCCTTCTAAGAGGTTTGGGGACATAGGTCAGTTAATGTCGGTCATGATCCTGACTTTCATCTGCAGTTATTAACTCTATTGACAAATGTGACAGACAGAGCTGTTAAACCTGTCATTAGGCCTACAGGGACTACATGCTGGCCATGCAGCTTTTGGGTCATCTATTGATGGCAGACTTCAAAGATAACACAGAGGGACCTCAGAATGAGCTCTTACACTCCCCGAATCACAGGGAATACTAAATAATAAAAAGGCTGTCTACAATCATTGCTAAAAATTTACTGGTTTGAGAAGAACGTGTACATTTAAATCTAGCTTTCCTTAAACATTTAGAAAAGCATCTGTCTTTCAGTCTTAAAAAGGGAAGCTTTTCCCCCTAATAATGAGAATTAATTTTCAAAAACAGGAGCTGGATAACAACTCATCCTGTAAGTAAAAATTATTATTATTATTATTATTTATTATTATTATTATTTGCAACTCAGGTCTACAAGATGTATTTCAGTATTGATTCTAGAACATTTTTTTCAATTCCTAATCATCATCATGGGAATAGAAGTAACACATCTCAGATTTCAACTGACAGTGCTGACATTTGTCACTAACAGAGGGATTAAAGTAAGGTACCCCACTAAGAGGGAGCAGAGCTTATAAAAATAGCACAGGCATACACACAAACATAGTGGAGAAAAGAGGAGGGGGGCAAGCCCACAATTTGTCTGTCATCTGAAAAGAGGCAAAGGGAAGGGTTGATGTTGTTTAATTTGAGTCAAGTATCAGAAAGTCTGAATTTCACCGCAGCTCATTTGCTTTTATTACCGAGTACACTAGGAAATCAAGAGAAAGCTTTCATTTTCCCGTGCCTGCTGCTGCCCTGCTTTTGGTCATTCGATTATTTGATGTGACGCCCGCCGCACAGAAAGGTTGTTTCCTTCTGTTCCTGTCTCAGAGCTGGTAGAAGAAACACGGGGAGAAAGACTGCACAGCTGTTAGTACAGTGAACCCAAAAATACACAGAACCGTACCAGAGGGAATAGTCATCAACACGAAGCAAACAAGCACCCAGACTCTTCGATTACATGCAGCTCACAGAGCACCAAGCGTTCCTGCCAACTCCTCTCTACCCGTGCACTGAGCTGCAGACAGCATGTTGTAGTTTGCATCATCAGTTTTGATGAATAACGCACTGATAAGCATTGCAGCCAGTATTTCAGGGGAGCGGGAAGCCAGATGTCATCTGGACCTCCAATAGTTTGAGCCCTGGGTCTCTGACAGACACTGTTTGAGCACTGCAGAGTGGCCAAGGCCACTGTGAGATTGTGCTGTACTGAATGACATTCTGGAAGATAAATGGGAATCAGCTTTGTTCCCAGCAGGAGTGAAAGGACTATACCTAAATTGGATTGATCACTAATTCACTCAATGTTATTGCCTGAGAAGTGAACTTTGAACTGGGATTAGTAGGGAAAGCTCACACAAATACCTGGAGAGGAAAGATTTTCGAGGGGGGAAACATTTTCACAGAGTTCAAATCCACATGGCTCCAAATGGGGATGTTGACAGACAGATGGACTGGTTGCTCCCTCCACAATGGAAGTCAGGGGTGGTTATGACAGATTTGAATGTCGTTTTAGCGAGAGCATGTGAATGCGAAAGATCCACCTCTACTCCTCAGCACACACACCCCCACTCCTGCATCACATGCTTCAAGCATTTCAGCAGGAGGGCCGCACTGATCATGTTTAATTCCATCATTACAGGTAAATGTTCAAAAGGATCAATTAGACATGAGCTTTCCTCCACTCGCTAACTACAGACCTACCCCACGTTGTTTTATGAGTGAAACCTGGAGTTGGAGCAACAATTGTCTTTGCTCTATTTAATTCTTCATCTAGACAACAGATTTTTCTGACCCTAAATTCAACAATGGTCTCTGGCTCCATCTCTGCCTTTCCCCTCCCCAGTAGCCTGGTTCTCTTCTGTCATCCTAGTTTCTTCCCCACTGCGGGGTCTCCCCCTAACCCACTGTCACAGGGTTCTTCCATGCAATTCTCAGCCTCTTATACCCAAGCTGTCAGTCTCCAACACTGCACTCTGGCAAGACAGAGTCAAGCCACAAACATGGCCGAGCTCAAGCCGCTACTCCAAAGCTGTCTTCCTTGGAAGAAGATGAATTATGATTTGTAGTTGCCCAACAAACAAGGTGTTCTTCCCATACATTCTAAAAGCGCTGTATTTGAATGGATTGTTTAGGTAGACTGTGGAACCAGAGGAAATCCTCTATTCCCATGACTGGAAATTTACAGGCCAAAGGAAGCATGCTGGCTCTCAGTATTGTTAAGTCGGCGTTATTAAAACTGTCACTGATCAGGGAAGATAGCCTGTATTTGGTGAGTAGACTGTTTATTGCCCGGGGTTTTATTCCCTGAACCTGTGTAAAAATTAAGGCATGGTGGTACATGCTTGTAATGCCAGTGCTGGGGAGGCAGCAAGAGAAGAACTTCTGACCTAGTTAGTGAGCCCCAGTCATAATAGTCACCCTGTCTCTCAACATAAGGCAGGAGGCCCCTGAGATTGACCTCTGGCCTCTGCACTCACATACATGCATATGCATTCACGCCCCCACACACATGCTGATGCACACACCCATAAGCCCCAAGCTGTCAACTGGGTCTCAGTTCCAACAACAACACCATGGGCAAAACACAGATAATGTCAAGGCAGTCTCAGAACCCTCTTAAGTAGCTCATGAAGTATAATTCTAAAAATGATCTGTACCTATGCAGATGAGAAGCAGTCAGTGAATGAGCACACACAATAGACGGGGCTTTATAGCAGGGCATGGTGCCCACCCCAACCTCTCCTCTCCTCTCCATCGGCTATGTGACATCTGAGTGCAGGCACGCTCTTCTTCGCTCTTGCCTGCTCATTTCCCTTTACAAAATCGCAATCACGGAATAGAAAAGAGTACGGTGGCCATGCGTGTAATCCTTACTACATTTTGACAAGTGTCACTTTGGCATATTTGATTCACTTGGTAGCCTGATTTGTAACATAAATTACCAATATTATATTTTATCCCCAAATGTTAAATTCCTCTTCTTAAGAGAACTTGCTTTTTTTGTTTCATAGCTCCATAATTATCACAACGAGCAGAATATGCAATGTATATGTGTATACGTATGATGTATATGCATGTGCATTATATTATAGACATGTGCATGTATGTTGTGTATATATGATTTGTGTGCATATATCTGTTAACTTGTGTGAATGAAAACATACACATGCCGTGTATGTGGCAGTCAGAAGACAGCCCACCACACTGCTTGAAGCAAAGTGTATTGTTCACCAGTGCATATGCCAGGTGAGTTGGTCCTCAAGCTTTCATGGATTCTCCTGTGTCGTCTCCTATCTTGCAGTAATCCCTGGGACTACAGATAGACACCATCATGCCTGGCTTTCCTTGGATTCAGGGAATTCAAATTCAACTCCTTGGGCTTGTGTGGCAAGTGCTTACCCACTGAGCCATCTCCCCTGACTGCTAGCAGAATTTTTACGCTTCTAATATCACAGACAGCCCATCTACATATAAATCTCCCCTTTCCCATAGAATTCTACACAATATCTTTTATAGATGGTTAGTTCTAACATGAGCACAGTTAAGTGGTATGAAGTGTGTGTCATCTGTCTACAACATATACAGCTACTTTGCTTTTATAGCATGGAAAAAACAAGAGACAAGGCCCAAGCATGGGCCAACACTTCCAGCCAGATCTTGGTATTATTTGAATGGCAGCTGTTTCTTTATCTAAATGATTCAAGTCTGCTCTCCCTAGATAATATTAATTGATAGACCCAATTATTATGTTATTCCTGTTCTCCAACAATATCAGTCTAGAATGAACTTCGCTTCCTTGGCTCCTTCTCTAAATCATCCAGCCAAATCTGTAATAAATTCTCCATTACTCTTATTAGCTGCCCATAGTTCCCAGCGTTGCACACTCTCTTGGTTTCAGAGAGTATCAAACTCTCATCTTAGTTAGAGATGCTTTTACCATGATGAAGAACCTTGTATTTACCACTAAGGCATATATTTTTATTTATAAGGAAAAGAGGCTTCAGATAGAGATCATTTGGTGGAATTCCTGCCTTGCATGCATGGATCCCTGGGTTCAGTCCCTAGCTCTACATAAATTGAGTTTGAACTTGGGAGGTAGAGACAAGAGGTCAGGAGTTCAAGGTCATCCTCAGCTACATTGTGATTTTGAGGTAAACCTGGGATTCATGAGACCTGTTTCAAAAAAAGAAGAAAGAAAATGAAAAGAAGGAAAGAATACTTTATGAACAGGGGTTAACTACTGAGGAAAACAGCACTGTGGATTGCCCAAAGAAGCTTTAACTGCATTGGAAATCAAATCATGAGAAAATCAGAAAAGCATCCACATGAGTGGGTTAATGTTAGTTAGATGGTTGGTAGTGATGATTGAGCAGGGGGTCTGTAGCCAGGCATCCACAAAGAAACAACTGCTTTCGATGTATCAGGGCGAGGGATCAGTACACCCCCAGAAGATTTGCCCTCCAGCTGCCCTTGCTCTGGGCTTCAATTAATGTAGTCATTTTTTTCTCTTTGTTATTTCTTCATATAGTAATAACAACTTGAAGAAAGTTAGTAACTAAAGAATTTGAAGATATGTCTGCTCTACATTATTGTTTGTCTCCTTGAACCATCAGGCTAAACTGCAAAGCTCTACGTCAAAAAAGACAACTGTCTGTCTGAGAAACTGTCCCCGGGTGACACTGGATATTAGTATATACGGTTTCTCCCCTGTTTCCCTATTAAACGGTACTTTCCGGAAGGTCTGACCTCTAGAAGCAACTTCAAAATATCAAAAGCCAGTAATGGAAAGTACGAGGAAGCAGTTGTCTACACATTTTAATACAACTAAGTGAAGACTAAACATGGCTTACCTTATATGGAAAATAGCAAAATGTTATCTCTGATAAAATACATAACTCATGTATAGCATAAAATGTTATCTCAGAAAATATATATGTAATTGCCATGTATATGGACAACTGAAGTATTTACTTGGAAGTAAAGAATAATTATAGAAAAGTACCTTTCTTGAACATATATTTTATTCTGAAATCAGTAATAAAGTATTCTAGTGGATCCAAATATTTATTAAGACTAAAAATTATTAGTGCCATGAATGCAAGTGACATTTTCCTTATGCTACTGGGAGTCCAATCCAGGCCCTCAGTCACCTTAGGTCAAGACTCTATGCTGAGACACACTCCCAGCCCTGCAAGTCATTACTGACGCCAGATATCTCAGGTTTCCCATTATCAGCTTCCTTTATCCGTCTGTGACAACTGCTATTCTTGAAGCTTCTTCATGATAGTTCCCAGATAGGTTCCAATACTTCTTTTTGCTCTATTTTTGTGTATTTTCAAGAGAACATTTTCACCTTGTGGAACCTCTCACAGTAACTACATGCACAGGCTGGGTATATCTACCCTGAAACCAAATTCCGAGATGCTTTCTAACTTCGGTTTTTAATCTCTGAACTTTTCAGAAGCATGGGACTTTGGGTCCAATTGTCGATTCCTCTCATGTTTTATACCCAGTGTTTTATACTCACACTTAAGCAATATCTAATTTCATTTTTGTAAATGTTGCTTTTTAAAGAATTGGGGCTTAGTGTGCTCAAGGCCCTGGGTTTCAAGAGCCTGCACCACAATTAATTAATTAAAGTTGTCAGTCATTAGTTGTTCCACTGTCTCCTGAGGAATAACCAAGATAAAGTTACCTTCATGGCAGTTAATAAGAAGACCCAAGCAGAAAGATAAGAGACACACCCAGAGCTCAGATGAATCCGTGTCCTGAGGAGTTGCATCTTGTACCAGGGACCTGCTAGGCTGCTGCCTGCCTAGGAATACTGCAACATGACTCTACTAGAGTAATGGGGTTTCTTAGCCTCCAAGTTCTTAGATGCCCTTCACTCTTCTTCCTCATGATCAGAATGTTAGCTTCACATGATTAAGTACTACCTTTTTGCAGTAATTGTAACAGAGGACTGATAAAGCAACAATTGTAATGATCGAATCAAGAATTTATAAAGTTCTCTTATACTCAGTTCTCATTGTCTGCCCCTTGCTCCTTCTCTGCCCTGTTCCCATAATATGCACAATTCTGTCTGCAGTGCAGACTGGGAACATTATTTCTTCCTCAGGGACAGTCCTTCACTGCCACAGGTGCCAGCACAGCAATAACTCCAGCAGGACTTATTTAAAACAACAGTATTTCATATCCAGCAGGAGTCTCTCAGAGGGTTGTTTAAAGGTACAAAACAGTCCTCCCAGGTTCTGTCCCTCCATTTTTGTCTCTGTAATAAATTTTTGTGGTAGGGCTTCTCAAAATGGTCCTATTTATTCCAGAACAAGAAATTAACAGTGAGGAACTTTTAATTAGCAGAACAATTTTAAAATTTAATACAACTCCATTGATAGCTAAAACAAATCTTAAGAACAGTACCAGACAACAATAGTAGCAATAATAGACAAACACGCATATACACACACAGAAATCAGAAAGCTTACAACTTGAACATTCAACATTGATTTCCATTTGAAAGTGTATTTTGCTTATTTTTACACTAACTTTTCCCTCACCCCAGTCAGTACATGTATTTTTGGAAATAATCACTTTCATAAAAGTATAAAATTAGTGTGCAAATCATGAGTGTTATGTTTAATGAATATTTACACAATGAACACACCTCTACATCCATGACTCAGAGAAATTTTATATTCCCACAGTCAAGAAGCCCTTCTTGTGTTCTCATTCATCCCCTGCCCCATCCTGATCCCCAAAAGTAACACTGCCTCAACTTGCAACACCTGACTTGTTTCCTCTGACATTTATGTTACACAGATGATATGATATAGTATCTTTTAAGATAAGATTGATGTGGCTAGATGTCATGGCACATGCTTTTAATCCCAACACTCGGGAGGTAGAGGTGGGCAGATCTCTGCTAGTTCGAGGCCAGCCTGGTCTGCAAAGTGAGTCCAGGACAGCCAGGGCTATTACACAGAGAAACCCTGTCTGGAAAAACAAAACAAACCAGCCAAACAAACAAAAAAGATAAGGTTGATGCATCTGCAATCATGAAAAATGACTGTAATGTAGGTTTTTTGTCTAATAGGGAAGATAAGATGTTATGAATGTCAACTTTCTCCAGAGGTTTGCTTTTGTATCTTTCAATAAAGACTTCACTTTTCCAGGGAAGAAAAAGTTATAGAGTAACCATATATGTACGTAGGTACGTAGGTACGTATGTAGGTATGTATGCATGTATGTATGTATCTATCTATTTATCTATCTATCTATGTATCTATGTATAAAGAAAAAACACAAGAGCAACTTCTGCCTCTGAGTAGAACATTTTGAGAACTTCCTGTCTGTCTCCTAAATACATACTGTTCATACAAACAACACATACTAGACTCATTATTGTGGTGAAAATTACTTGTGAAATGGTCCTGTCCTTTTTCAAATTATCTAACTTTTGAATAAATTGGTCTTTCACATTCCCTGAATGATCATAGTCCTGGACTGGTATGCCAACTGGTCCTGGCATGTGTATCTCCATGACAAGATGTTGACTACAGATTTAATAATTTTAGTAGGATAGGCTAGTTTTTCTGTTTCTTCTTAGGTCATGTTCAGTGAGTTTCAGTTTTAAAAAAAAAGTATTTTACAATGTGTGAATCTTCTAAGTTATTGGCTTAACTCTTTCAACAGTTTTTTTTTTTAATTTGTAATGTCTCATCAATATCTACATCACTTTAGCTTGGTGATAGTCTACCTCTTTCTCTCTCATAGGTACTGTTGCGTCTTCAAACACTTTTCTTTCTCTCTAACTATTTTGTTCTGTTGCATGTATTCTTTCCTTTTATTTGTATTTTGTTTGCCAGTCTTCTTTTAACACTTTGAAATACGTAGAAACTTATGACATTTCTTCTTTTCTAATACATGCATTTAAGATTAAAGCTTTTTCCCCAAAGGAATGCTTTAACTGTAACCTGAAAATTTTAACACATTACGTTTTTGTTATCAATGAGACAAGATATGTTTAATTTTTATTTTTAGTCCTCATTTATGAATTTAGGAAGAGAACTTAATTTCTAAACGAACTGAGATTTTGTTATCTGTTTCATTATTGATTTTAAACCTAAATCAACTCAGTAAAAAATAATAATAGAAATAATAATAGTTTTTTGTGTTTTCAAATTTTTCAATTTTCTTGAGGTTTGCTTCACAACAACATATACTCAATTTTGATAACTCCACTGCAACCATTAGAAAGAATATGTATCATATAGCACTGTTCAAGGTAACTCTACAGTTGTAAATATACCGTGTAGTTGCATTGATAATGCTTTTTGTTAGTTGAACTAAAAGTGCTCAGTTATATAATCCAATTTTTTTCTATTTTTATAGTAAGTTTTGCTTTTATTTTTGTCCTCTGTTACCAAAAAATAATAATAATTGTGTTAAATGTACCACTATTACAGATTTGTCATTTTCTCCTTTGAATTTTTGTTAAATTGGCTTTACACAGAGGCTATCAGGCACACTTCAGTTTTAGCCTGATACAACTTTCAGAAGAGCCAATCCCCAGCCCCACTGCCTTCTCCTTGAAGTCAAGCCGCTCTAGCTTTCGTTTAACACTGACACAGTATTATACCAAAGTTATTTAGAGTCCCTATTCTCCATTGTTTGCTGGGCTCTTTCTGCCCTATTAACTAATTGTGTTCTCTTGGCTTCCTTAGCCTTGGCACTTTCTCTCAGTAGTCTCCTTCCTCCTAACTTGTTTTTGAATGGCAGACACTGTGTCCACAGACACACTTCCACAGTCACCCACCAATGTAGATAGATGATTTACTAGTACACCTGGCAGTCAATCAGAATTTGTTGGTTTAATCTCACCCAGTCTTGATGGAGACAAGGTGAAGTTGACTTGTGATTTCTGAGATAACCAACTTATTCACCTCTCCTGGAAGAATATAAACTCAATGGTCTTAGTTGGATGTCTGGTGTGATTCCCATGTGAGCCCCAGATTTTAGTTTGTTTCACACAACACTGCTTGAAGTTTACTCAGCTCCCCACATTCTTGACTAACAGCATCATTTTGGTTTTTCAACATAATGTGGATGCTTACAAATTGGCAAATTGTCACTTTTTTGAAACACTTGGGTCTTCCAATTATAGCTTTCATCATAGCTGTAAACTCCAAACTTAATATCCCTACCGCTGTAGTATTACCCCAATCTTCTGCTCATCATATCAGCGCTCAAGTTTCTCTCATGCATGAATCCACCAAGGAACTGCAGCAAAGAAATGTAGGACAAGAGATTAACATGACCCCAGCACACTTGCATTTTCCTGAATATGTGGCCTGTCAAGTACAGGGAGCCTTGGCACCTAGCCCTAACCTTAACCTTCCAACTGGAGGGTTAGTGTGTCCTATTAAAGAGTTTTCAAGCTCTTCCCACATTTTATACTTATGACTGGCAGAAGGGCTATTCTAATGGAAGGCAGTTCCTCACAACCTGAAACAGAAACAACAGCCACACACCTCTAAAGCCACATTTCTAGAAAATCCACACTCTACTCATAGTGCTAAAGGTGAGTGGGAAATATGAAAGGTTTGGTTTCTGTCTCTTTGCATTGCAGAATACTCACAATTCATTTCATATGGTGGTGGAGGGGGGGAGTTTCTAATGAGAACACCCTAAAAAGAAACTTAAGAGAAATCAGTTTCTGTGTCCCAGCTGTGCAATCCACATTCAGTTTCCCTTCATATAATACTGAAAACATAAAAATAACATGACAGCTCTTGTTTTACAGATGTTGGTACTGAAGATGGAAGTAGGTCATATTGTGTTAGTCCTACTTAGACCTTAGAAAGGAAATGCACAGTGATTGGAAGCTGTACAGCATCTATACTGTGTGGGAAAAACTAACATACAATGATATTTGCAACAAGTTAAGTCTTATGATTCCAAGTTTGCATCTTCAGTCTGCTTTTCACACCTCACGTCTGCTGTGAGTACTCCTTTTCTATTGTGATTTCTTTTCCTAGTTGCCCTGTGGCAGGGTCCAGTTCAAATATAAAAACTGGGGCTTCTGGCTCCTCCAAACACCCAGTTTCTTTTTCCAGAACAGCCTTTATGGTGCTTAAAACATTTGTGTAAGAATGATGGTGAGTTTCTTCCATTAGAACTAAAACTCGCCAGGCGTGGTGGTGCACGCCTTTAGTCCCAGCACTCGGGAGGCAGAGGCAGGCGGATCTCTGTGAGTTCGAGGCCACCCTGGTCTACAAAGTGAGTCCAGGACAGCCAGAGCTGTTATACAGAGAAACCCTATCTCAAAAAACCAAAAAAAAAAAAAAAAAAAACTAAAACTCAATGGCAGCAGACTAAAATGTGTTCCATTTTTATTTACTGTGTAAGGTTTTGTGTCCTAAAAGTTGCTGGCAAAATAATTGTCTTTGAGGCCTGATTTCATGGAGCCCAGGCTGGCCTGTAATTCTCTATATGACAAAAGATGACCCTGAATTTATGCTCCTCCTGCCTCCACCTCTCATTGGGATTACCAATTTGGACCAGAAAGTCTGTTTTGTTTTGTTTTCACTGGGGACTAAACCCAGAGCTTCTTGGAGCCAGGTAACCACTCTGCCAACTGACCCACATCCCCAACTTCCAAAAAACATAGGTTAAAAACAAATAGTTACATGTGTTTACACAGCATTTTTGAACAAATCAAAGCATAGGAACAAGTCTCCCACATTATAGTTGTGGACAATATAACATATGAAAATAGGAGAAATACGTGATAAAAGTAGAAACAAAGTATGATCACGTCACAATCAATCAGTGTGTGTGTGTGTGTGTGTGTAAAGTAAACATTATCCTTGTCAGCTGATGATGGAGAGCCAATTATTGATGATTAATTCTAAGAAATTCATGCTTCACTAGCAATTAGCTGTGTTCATTTGCACAAAAGTAACTCAAGCAAGATCTACAAACATTGTGCTCTTCCAGTGTAAGCCACTTAAATCTATGCTCTGAAAATCATGAAGTGTGATATGGTAACCCTGGCCTCAGGAGCAAGCCTTCTAAGGCATTAAGACAGCAACACACTGATAACAGCAAAAGTAAAAACCAAGATTAAAGAACAATAAGCAAATGACACAAAGTTGATTTTATTGTGATTTGTAGAGGTGACCATTGTTTGGGGAATTTGGTCCAAGGCAAGCACATTGTAGGGAGCAGCAAAACACACGAGAAGAGCCCTTGGTACCAAAGGAAAAGCCCCAAGGAAGCCAACACCTGGTCAGCTGCAATTCAACCCCATTCATCAAGGTCTCTGCCTCAGACAGGCTCACTACAGTCCAACGGGAGAAAGTCTTTTTCACCATGAACATAAATGCATCACACATGCCCAAACTCTCAGATTAGTAGAAATTTACAGGTTTAGAAGTTTAACAAAAGCTTTGCAAATCAATGTGATTTTCTATTTTACGGATGAAATGCATCAAAGCTGTCTGGGGGCTCTTCACATGGGAAAGTAAAGTGTTTAGAGGGTAGTTTGAGATAATGACACATGGGAAAAACAACCTGCATGTGTGTGTGTGTGTGTGTGTGTGTGTGTGTGTGTGTGTGTGAATAGCATTGAAGTTCAAGCTAAAAAAATCTAGGCATAATATTTTCTACATACTTAAAGCCAATGCTTGCTTTAGGAAGGTTACAGGTGATTAATGTTTTAGAAACATTTGTCCATTACAATGCAGTAACCAAAATGGAAAAGTGAGAAAGTCTGTTCAGAGCATCTTACTGGGGTGTCACTGTAATAGCTGAGGCACGATGAGTCAAGAGTCTGGTCTAGAGCAGCAAAAGCTTGAATAGAAAGAAAAATTCAAGAAAAGAATGCAAAATAATCAGACGGCTAAGATAAAAATAGGAAAGCCTGGGGGGTGGGAGTTTTAGATTATAACAACATTTTTTTTTCATTTTCTTGTGTGTGCGTGGTACACATGTGTGTGTTTTGTGTGTGTACACATGTGTGGGGCACAAACATGTAGGTGAGTATGCACATAGGTGGAAGGATCTGGGAAGACCCAAGGTTAATGTTTGGAATTGTCCTCAATCGCTTGTGCAATGATGCAAGGTCTCTCAGTAAAAGCCTGAGCTCACTGATTCGGCTAGTCTCACTAGCCAGCTCTGGGAATCCCATATTTCCCCTTGCCTCATTCTGCCATTACAAGTTATACTCTGCACTTCCTGTCTTTTTACATGGGTTCTGAGGATCTGAATTTCAGTCCTCACACTTGTGAGACAAGCTCATTAACTACTGAGCAGTCTTCCTGGGCCAACAATAAAGATATAGTACCTAAAAGCAGTGTTTCTTCCTTAAGTAAGTCCTTTACTAGTCCCTTTCTATACTGAACTAACTTCTTCAGCTTTTCTTTCCTTAGTAAAGTGAACACAGACTTCCCCAGCTCTTGAAAATAAAATCTCCACAACACTATTTGACAGTAAAGGGTTGAGGTTTCACAGCGTTGTGTGATGTTTCAAGCATGGCATCTGGAACCAGAGATTTCAGTTTTGTCTCACAGTCTGTCACTTACAAGTTACACAACCTTGGCCGTCAGACCTGGACACATGTTGCTAACTGTGTGGCTCAAGTTTCTCTGTGGTATCACAATGGAGCTGAGAAAATGCCTTATAGTAAAAGCTTGGAAGCAACGTTTCTTTTTTCTCCACATTTTTCCAAATAATTCTGGGATCATAAGCAGGCCTCCCCGAGTTGCCAAGATGTCCAACCTTCTCAAACCATCAGTGTCTTTCGAAGGAAGGGATCCCATGGGTCTGTTGTCACTACCACTGATGCCCAGATACATAACAATATGCCCAGACCCAGCACTGAGGGTTCTGAAGACACCTCTGTTAGTGGCCACCCCTGATTACCCACCTGCAACACTATCTCTAACACTGTCCTAACTCCTGTAGCTATCATCAACCTGGCCAATGATGTCAAAGATGCCTCCACTTTGTGGTCTTACTATCCCTCATAGATAGAAACATGGGTCATCCTACTTTTATGTTCTCTTTCCTTTCTGTTTCCCCATCCTAAGGATTCAGGTTTCAGTCTCAGTAACCATCCTACAGACTCCTTCATGGGCAAGTTCCATGCCATGCTCAGAACCACTTCTCCCACTTGATATCCACCGGTGATGCTTGGCCATCATTAGGGAGACCTGCTTCAGTTCTTACTTTTCACAGACTTTTATAGCCTAGATTCTCTCAGCTATACTCCCAGAAGCATATGAGATGTTCATTGCAAGATGAGCTCAAGTGGGAATTCTTTGTCCTGGTAATTAGGGACAGAGATGGGGCAGAGAAAGAATCAAGTGGTAATCTCAACATTTGGCAGGCACATATGCCAGAGGATCATGAGGCTTAGGCTAGCCTGGGCTGCACAGTAAAATTCTGCCCCTTTCCAAAACTAATGGAACACATTTAAACAAATATTAGTGTGAAGATGTATATTTGCTATGGCAGAAAGCTAAGCAGTGACAGAAAGGGGGATGGAGGTATTAGGTAAATGAAAGAAGTCAGTGTAGTATATAGTTTCAATCCCCAGACAGTGAGTTGTAGAAATAATTAATTAAATTATTACTTAGTATTTATATTATCATTAATTGGTCAATGGTATTAATCCTTAACCCGCCATTATAAATGAGCACACACTGACACCTGATGGATTTTAACAAGCCTTCGCCTGAATTTAGCAGTCTTAGCCCATCTGAGCTAGCTCTTAATTCTATTCCCCAAATATGACTCCATATAATATACATATGTCCCCTGGGCTGTTGTTCTCCATGCTATGCTGATGTTCCAGGTCACGTGACAGGATCTTCTTCCATCTCTAACCATGGCGGGTGTCCTCTTTCCTGCTCCTGCTTCTTCTCTCTAAGATCCTCTAGGACAAAATACAAAAAACAAAAATGGGAGGAGGTATGTATATTATATGGGGTCATATTTGAGGAACAGAATTAAGGGCTAGTGTAGATGGGCTAAGAGTACTTATTTCAGGTCAAGGTTTGTTAAAATCCTTCAGGTGTATCTGTGTGCTCATTTATAATGGCAGGTTAAGGATTAACACCACCGAACCAATTAAATATAATATAAATACTGGAAAATAATTTAATTAAATTCTACAGTGAGTGATAGTTCACAGGACTGACCAAAATCAGATGGATGGTTGCCTCCAACTACCCTGTGAAAGCATTTCCTCACACAGCTTGTGGGACTATCAACAGGACCAGAGGCTATTCTGGACTTGGGCCAAGGAAATGAAAGTAGGTAAAAATGAGTATTGTAACATGGAAGCTAATAAACCCCTAGGGGAAAGTTATAACATCACAGATTGGAACACACTTCTGAGAATATTTGTGAATGGTAATAAAAGTATAAAAATATTGGAAATGCAGAATGAGGTTGTTTTTTAAGTTGATTGAAATAAACTGTAATGGAAAGGTTGTAGTGCTGAGAGAGAACATTCGATGTTCACCATCCTGAAATTCAATTCTAATAAGAAAAGTCAATGTAGTCTCATAGAAATACAGCAACAGAAATAAAAAACAATTTCCCTATTTAAAAAATACTATCTGCTTTGATGTAGACTTGTATTCTGCAGAATCAAATGAAGGAACATAGTCATAGAAGCTTCAAAGATGTATTTAAAATGTAGCTTTAAATAATCTATGTGGGATATCAGAAAAAGGAGAGGTTGACCTCCATTTCTCTTGCTGAGCAGTCACTTCTTTCTAGGAGCCTTTCCTATAAAAAAAAAAAAAAAAAAAAAAAAGGAAGGCTACATGAATATCTATTTTAGTAGAACCACTATCCTCAGTATCTATCAGCACAAAGTGTCCACATAGTGTATGGCACAGGACAGGGATTTTGTAAGTGTAACCTCCATTTTCTCTATCCTATGCATTTCCTTGGCCAACAGTGTGTTAGGTAATAGTTCTCTCTTACCATTTCTTCATCCTATCACCAAAATCATAAGATCTTCATTGCCAAGTGAACCTGTTAAGGCCCAGTGCAACCACTAAGGAAGATGGGAAAGTAAACATGGACTTGAGAGATCTCCTGCCCAAAACAAAAACAAGCAACAACAAACAGAAAAAAGGCAAATAACCTACAGAATAAGAAGCACTTTTCACCACTGAGAGAAGATCAGTCCACACTGGAGTTGTAGTTTTAACACTTAGACCACACAAGAAGTAGATATCGATTTCACAGTGGAGTGGCGATTTTCTCAGAGTCTAATGGAGAACATGAAGGCATCAAAAGACCAAAGGATTCTTTTTTTTGGGGGGGAGGGTTACCAGCATCCCCTACATAGAGGAACATTTTTTTTTAATATTTATTACTTCAGGTTACATCTCTATCACAATGCCCTCTTTCCACCCCTCCCAGTCCCACCCTCCCACCCTCTACCCCCTATCCCTTCCATCCCACTCCTCTGGAGTGGAGTGTCCCTACATATAAGTCCCCCACCCTAGTTCAGCAGTCATATGAGGGCCAAGAGCCTCCTCATACACGGGGGGCCTACAAGGCAGCACCACTAGGGCAAAGTGTCTCATGGACAGGTAAAAAAGGCTATGTTCATGTTCCCTTTGGTGCATTGGTTGTAGTATAGTTATCCTATACTATATGGCTAAAACCCAATTATAAGTGAATAGATGCCATGTGCATCCTTCTGAGTCTGGGTTAGCTCACTCAGGATGAACTTCTCTAGTTCCATCCATTTGGCTGCAAATTGCATGATTCGTTGTTTCTGATAGCTGAGTAGTATTCCATCATGTAGATGTACCACAGTTTTTTAATCCATTCTTCAGTTGAGGGACATCTGGGTTGTTTCCAGTTTCTAGCTTTTACAAATAAGGCTGCTATGAACATAGATGAGGAAACTTCCTCATTGTGATTTGGTGAGGAATCATTTGAATGTATATCCAGAAGTTGTATGGCTGGGTCCCAAGGCAGAGCTATTCCAAGTTTTCTAAGATATCACCAGACTGACCTCCATAGTGGTTGCACAAGCCTGCACACCCACCAGCAATGGAGGAGTGTTCCCCTTTCTCCACACCCTTGCCAACATGTGCTGTCATTTGAGCCTCTGATCTTAGCCATTCTGACAGGTGTGAGATGGAATCTCAGAATTGTCTTGAGTTGCATTTCTCTGATGATTAAGGATGCTGAGCATTTCTTCAAGTGTCTCTCAGCCATTAGAGATTCCTCCTTTGTGAATTCTCTCTTTAGCTCTGTTCCCTATTTTTTTGATTGGAATATTTGGTTTCTTGGCATTTAATTTCTTGAGTTCTTTGTAAATTTTGTATATTAGCCCTCTGTCAGATGTGGGGTTGGTGAAGATTTTTTCCAAATCTGTAGGCTACCATTTTGTTCAAATGACAGTGTCTTTTGCCTTACAGAAGCTTTTCAGTTTCATGAGGTCCCATTTATTGATTGTTGGTCTTAGATCCTGAGCTGTTGGTGTTCTGTTCAGGAAATTGTCACCTGTGCTGATGAGTTTGAGGGTTTTCCCCACTTTCTCTTCTAATAGATTTAGTGTGTCTGGCCTTATGTTAAGGTCTTTGATTAGACCAAAGGATTCTTAAGACCAACAGCTTTCCTGTAGAACTAGCCAAATTGGTGGCACGGTCTTCCTAACCAGGCTCCAAGGAAGCACATCCTGGAACTTCATGTTACCACTACTCAGCTGACACAATGAACTCAATAGAACCCATGCCTGCTATTTTCACTAAACTTCAAGTAAAATCAAAATGTAATGGTTGCCTCCTTTATTCACAGAAAGCAAATGCAACAGTCGAAGCTTCTTCTCCCATTAGACACATCTTTCACCAGCCCTCTCCCACTGCATTTGCTGTTTTGTATACCGCGGTCTCAAGGCAGTCCCTACTAATAGCTAAAAATTTGAACTTGATTGAGTTAAGCTCACTCCTATCCATTGGATGGGTCCCTTTTCTTCTTTGACCACCCTCACCCTCCTATTCCAGCCCTGGTTTCTAAACTCTCTCATGTTGTAGCACAGTAAACCGGAGACAGAAGGGTCTGTTGTGGAATTCTCCTGATGGCTTCATGTTATTGTAAGTTCACTCCATGTTACCCGGATTGAAAGATGCTTAAACTGCTCTTTCTTGTGGTTTTTAGTGACTGCATTTGATGAGTACCCACTGCTCTCTTCCAACTACACCTCTACCTTGTACTCATCCTTAGCTGTCCTCACTCCTTCCCATCCACCCCCAGATCCCAGTCCACTCCTGTCCCATCCTTTGCTATTGCTTCTCAGGTGATCCAATCTATACAGATTTTTTTAGGCTGAATGACCAGTAATTCTCATGCAGTACACATTCTTTGTCAGGACAAGAGTAAGTTCAGGCTTGAGTTCCTATGGCAAATTCCTCTGTGGTCCCTTAGAGGCTCTGTCTCCACAAGTGACAAGAAACAGCAGTGAGTTTCTGAATATAGCAGCAACTCTCCTCTATTCCACAGCCAAGCCTGGTTTCTCCAACAAACCTCTTACAGACCTTTCCACTTTCTTAAGAGCTGGAAAACCCCCTTTCCATCATCAGTCTATTGCCAGATCCTAAAGTAGTGAGATGAGGCCCTGCTTCAAAAGGTACATCTCAATACAGGAGCACATTTGGAGCATAATGTCCATTGCATCACAAACCCTCTCTCAAAACTGATGATTGTTCATTTAGTTACACTGCATGCAGCTGAAAACAAAACCAAAACTTGGAAGAAAATATTATTTCAGTGTTTAAGGAATGTTGAGACAGGTTTGGGGAGTGATTGTACTGCTTCTGAAACATTCAGCATGCTGTGTATTCACTCATTCTTTCATTCATTCCTTCATTCCTTCAGGAATGTTAATTGACTATGTACCACAGGCAGGCATTGTTTTCAGCTCTGAGATCACAACAGTGAACACAAAGAATAATAGGCCCTGATAAAGAATTTGACATATCATCTACATGGAAGACATCTGTTCCCATTTTCTTTTACCTTCGCATTTGCCAGAAACATTACTAAACTCTTATGTTTGGAGTTCAACACAGAAAATGCAATGTTGTCTTTCATAGCAGCCTGTACAAGTGTCAAGACAATTAAGTATGTCTCTGTGGGGGGGGGGGTGTATTACATACATACGTTGACAGTCAGTTTTTACCAAAAAGAACTGGAGTGGATGTGAGATTGTTACTGAACCAAAGTACTTGCAAGGTTCTGTGTTATTGAAACCTGAAAGTTCACTTGTTCAGAAGTGTTCCTTGGTAGAGCAGCATGGGTCAGTAGGTGAGGCGATGGCATGGAAAGGACACTGGGAACATGAATTTTAATTTGGTTCTGCCACCTACTGTGTCCTTGATCAAGTCCCCACATTTGTATCTCAGTTTCCCTGCTGTAAAAGCAGAAGGGTTCCTATAAAGGTGTGAAAGGTGTGTGAGTGTTTCTGTTGAGATGTTTGCTTTTAATCTAAAGAAGATATTGACACTTGTCTTGTAGCTAGAGAAACTAAGTTAAAGGGGTAATACATAGAGACAGGGAAGGAGAGAGCAGGAAGAGGGGACACACACACACACACACACACACACACACACACACAAACAAACAAACACACACTCAGATGTTTCTGGATTCATTCAGAGATCCAAGTCATCCAAGAGCTGGAACTGAGCATGTGTAACTCTAATGTTTTATCTTGTTAAGTTCCTGGCTGTGTTAAATATGAATTCTGCTTTAGTGTTTCTGATCTCATCTCCCTTCAACTGTCTTTCACAGAATGGCTCTGTCATGACTCTTCCATCCTACAGTTTAAGAGACACACACATACACAAACACACACAGAGAGAGAGAGAGAGAGACAGAGAGAGACAGAAAGACATGCAGAGAAGCCTGTAAGATGGACAAAAAAGAGACAGAGAGAAGAGGGGGGATATTTTTAAGCACTGGGGATCAAATCTAGGAGCTTGCAAAGGATCAATAAGTGCTCTACAGCTGAGTTCTATCTTCATCCCTTTGTTTTCTCACACAACAACACTCCTCTGTGTATCTCAGGGTAGCCTCAAACTTGAAATCTTCCTACCTTACCCTCTCGAGTGCACCTGACTGTAAGCTGCCTTTTGAATTACAAAACACAAAATATAAAAATTGAGTATTTTTGTTTTGTGGCTTAAGGTAGCACAGCGAGGTAAAAGAAAACTTGTTCTGAGGCCCAGTTGGGTGCCAGACACTATGTAGGCATTGAGTGTACAAAAATATATGATAACCATGACTCCAAGTCATGGAAAGTCTACAAAGTGCGAGTTGTTCTTGTAAATTTTTCTTTTAACTCTCAAAGTAACTTCTTAGAGATAGTAATTGCTTAGAGAGATTAAAACTCTTCCCAAAGCTTGTGCAGGTTAAACAAGCAGAGATTTTACCCAAAGCTTCCAACCCTGGAGTCTATATTCTTAACCACTAACTTACTCTGCCTTCCAAAGATGAATAAGATTAGATAGAACCTCCTGTGAAGAGGTTCACGGATGGATGAAGGAGAGAGATTCATAGCTAACTGCCATGGGAGTACAGAGGAATGCACAGCCAAGCTTATGCAGGGCTGGAGCAAATGGGTCTGCAAAAAAGCATCACAAAGAGGGGCAGGGGAGAACGACACCTGAACGAGGGAGAAAAATGAGGGGTAGTAAATGGGTGTCCAGAGACCCCAGAGAGGAGGAGGTGACTGCGACTTTGTAAAGCATGTTGAGAAAAGATGATGCCTACTACAGGGTGACTTTGCTATGTAGTACAATCAGCTGCTTCTTTCTTCAGAGTCTCAGGGTGACCTAGAACCTGAGTGTGGACATGAGGGTTCCTGTCCCTCTGTCCACAGGGAAATCTCCATCAGCAAAGGTACTGTCCATTTTACATCAACCTCTAAGAACACATTTCTATGACCTTGTATGTGTATCCATAGTCCCTGCCCCCAACCCCTGCTTAGGTTTAAAATCCCAAGACAGCCTTTGTAACACATACATGAAAAAATTTTCATTCGCCATGGAACCAGCCACAGACTGATGATACATTTTTGGGACAATTCTGTGTCTCCCAGAATCCCTGTTGATCCTACACCCCAGATGACACCAATGTAGAGGCAACAAATGAGTTAGCATTCAGAAATGGGGTGGAACAACGCAAGGGCAAGCAAGGAGAATGAGAAGGAAGCATCAGAATGCAGGCAACATGGCTAGGATAGGGAAACATCTGCCACTCAAAGTTATCTCTCAAAGGTCCATAATGGGTTCAGACCCAGGCTAGAGAGTGGGATTTTATTCTTCAGTTGACATTGTTTTCACATTTTTAATAAAGTGTTGTGGAAGACTAATGTGAGGAGCAAAGAAAATGGATTTATTTTTGTAATGACATCCATCAGTGACTGCTCCAGTCTTCAATTATAACTGTATATTCAGTTGTAGCAAAGGGGAGTAATTATAATAGTAAC
>CAJQZJ010032044.1:115978-141677 GCA_907164525.1 Lophiomys imhausi | reverse complement strand
ACACACACACACACACACACACACACACACACACACACACACACACAGACAGGCCAGAGGTTGAAGCTGAGTATCTTTCCTCAGCCAATCTCCACCTGTATCATTTGAGATGGGATCTCTCACTGAACCTGAAGCTGAACAAGCCCAGAATAAAGTGTTATTAACTTGATTTCTGTATAGAAATTCAACAACTCGGACAGACAGTTACTTTTTCATGGTTTTGAAGGTAGTCGCAATGTAACTTTTATTTCATCATAGGTCATGCTTTGAACAAGATAAACAAAGACCTAGATTTTTCTCTCCCTAGACATTCAGTCCCCTGCTGCTTCAACATGGGTTACTACGTGGGTGTATTTTCTTATGAGCTTGTAATATTGAAGCCAATCAGATCTAATAGGTGAAGTAAACAGAAGTGATTGAGTGATCTAGTCTTTAAAAATGCATCAATAGGGTACCCAAGCTGTTAATATTATAAGGCATGCTATTTTCACTCTCAAAGAGAAGGTGTTTCAGAATAAAACTTGTAAAAGAAAAATCCAGGTTTGTAATGAGAATGATAATAATCCTATAACTAATCATTTCTCATCTGTTATTTTTAAATGTTTAGTATTTTGTCCTTAGAAATGAGTTTTGTCCTCATTTTCTGCTTGAAGAAAACCTGTATTGACAGTTTAGGTGCCTTATCCTACTACGTGCAGCTAAGAAATAACATGACTCAGACTCAAATCTGCACATTTTAACACTGGCTCCCATATTGTACTTACTGTCTGATGGTAAAGAGGAAATGTACACACTCAGAAATCTAGATTTGCACACTGCAAATGCTACATTTTAGTACTCTTCCCAAGTTCTCAGTTCTGTGCCAGTTTCTCTCACAAGCTGTCCACTTGTGTACTCAGAGAACTCCTCCCCTCCAGCCTTTGCACAGAGCTGAAAGCTGCAGGTACATCAAACTCAGGCATTCCATTAGCATTCTGCTTCAAGATATTTTTATTGACTCCTGATGTTTTTATGTGTGTGTCAGCATGTGTGGGGGAGTGGGGTGGGGTTCTGACCTGGACTTATGACCCCATGTCACATAAAAACAAAACAAAGCATACAAAAACAAACAAACAAACAAAAAATCCCTTTTTTACCCTGTGAGCTTATGTGTTTCAGAATCCCAATCACAGTATCTGATCCCTGATGCTTATCTCCCTGGATTCTGATCTCCTTCCTTTGTAGTCTCTGCTTCAGAAGATCTCACTGGAATTAATCAGTGATCCACCTGCCAGGACCTTTTGTGCTGAACCAATAGCTCCCTGTCTCGGGCTCTCTAGCTTTATTTCTCTGGTCTATTGTCTCCCCGGCTTTGAAGACTTGGTCTGATTTTTCAAAGGCCCCAAATCAGTTTGAAGCTTTTTACAGACCCCCGAAGTGAAAACAATAACATGTCGATTCTATGTCCACGTACCATGTCATGAATCAAAAGTGGAAGGTGAACAGTGGGGAGCACAGAGCAGTAGGGAGGACTGAACAGTGGGGAGCACAGAACCACTTGAAGGCCATATATTGTCAAAGGTGTAGTTAATCTGTGTCTGGCTCACCACTCCTAATTTGGAATCTCTTTTAAAGCAGAGATCTGAACTTCTTAGAGTCTGTGCAATGCTCAACATGGTGCCTAGACGTTCACCCTCATTGTTTGCTGAAGTAGTGACTTTGATGATTGATGAACAACTGACAAATGGGCTTTTCACCCCTGGTCCTCTTCATCCCACCCATTAACAGGTAAATAGTGAGCACCTGCTGCTTTCTATAAGCAAGCACTTTCTCTCTCAGAGCTTGGGTTTCAAAACCCAGCAAAGGACTGGAAATGATGGTGTTAGGCTCTGATTTTCTTTTTTTTTTTTCTTTTTTTTTGATATCGAGACATATCAGCTCCTGACAGCATCCCCTATTCTACTCCAAGTAGAAGATAAGCATCGAAGAATCTCCAGTGTGAGATGGTTGAATTAGCGGCAAGCCTATCTCTTGGCATGAAAAAACCCCTTGCTCCAACTGCAGACAGACTGCTGTCCAAAAAGGACAAAACTTGGTAGCAGGGAAGTTGACAGCCTAACTCTGCCAAGACAGGGTAGGTAAGTCCTTCATAATCCCTGCTCTACAATCAATGTCTGTCAGAGAAACAGGACCCAAAGGCTGAAGACTGATGCAGGAATGTATGGAGAGAAAATGGGAACTGTCCAGGCAGTCACTGGTATGTCATTTCTTAGTTTTGGAAGCTGCAGGCCCTGCACTTCCTATATAATCAGATATATTTATCCCTCTCAGGTCTCTGAGGTGGTTGAAGAATAGACAGCTAGAGTCTCATAGTTAATTTTTGAGTTGTTTAGGAATCAAGAGGGTGTTATAGATCTAAGAAGATACTCTTAAAAGTGTGTTGCAAGTTAGTATGAATGTTGAGTCAGATATAGACCTTTAAACTCATGGAGATGGTTAGATAGTAGAATGTTAAAGTCAGGGGCCAAATACGTATAAACTGGACATTGGGAAGGTATACTGGGCCATTTAACTCTCATAAATGTGGCATATTTATATCTGTTGTTTTGTATAGTATTTACTGTTATAAGAGAAGGAACCATCTGTTGGACTGAAAGGGGAAACTTCTGGGGGGAAGAGGGTGGAAGGGCGGGATAGGAAGGGGGAATAGGGAAGGGTTTGTGACTGAGATGTAACTTGAAGAAAAAAAATAAAGTATTTTAAAAATAAATAAATAAATAAATACTAACCTAAACACAGATAGAGAGAGTAACCAATGTTATTATATAATAATATAACAGGTCTATGTTGTTTAGGCATTTTTACAACAGTCTTTCCAGCTATATCTAGGCAAATGAACGCGAATTAGATCTCATGGGAACAGGAAAGAGCAAAGAACATTCTAAGTTCCGGTATGCATTCAGGAATGAACGAAAAGCAACATGGACCTTGGCTAAGGATGAGGCTGGCCCTGAGCACTTCAAGACAGACTGACCTTCCTCTGCCTGAACAATGGCACCTGAACACCAAAGAGCTAAGGGGGCACATGCATCTTTCAGAGTCCCTGATGTGTGCCTAAGTGAGGTAGGGGGCTTGGGGGGGGGGGACTTAAAAAGAAGACTTATATTGTTCACAGAGCCTTTCAAGCATGGGAGGGGTGGAATTCCATCTGTTAGTTCAGTTCGGTTCACTGAACCGGTTCAGTCTGAATGGTTCACTGGGTTGTGACACTGGGTAGAAATTACAACTGATGTTTGAAACAACCTTTATGCTATCACTTATGAAGCTGTGTGGCTGGATCACTGTAAAGTTTTCAGCTCCAGCTCCCTGTCTTCCTGACCTGTTTCCAGGGATTCTGTTCTCTTGTTAAAAAAAAAAAAAAGTAAACAAAGACTTTGAAGACTCACACGCACACAAACAACCAGAAAAGAGGAATATATTTGCTGAGCTCTGCTTTGCACACAGACCTGATTTGTGCATGATTTGAGACAAACACAGGAAGTTACCAGGCTTTCAACCGGGGTTTGCATTTAACTTGGTCTCCTGACCATGAGCTCTTTGCATGTGGAAGGAGCTCTGGGCGCCTGACAGTCTTTGCAGCAGCTTAGCAGATACTCTACCTTGAGGAACAGGTAGAATTCCACTCTGTTTGCTTGAATGACTCCCTAAACAATACCAACTTAATAAGCTTTCCAGTACTGGGAAGGGGATGGGGGAGGGCACCGTATCTGATATGTGCCCAGGGGTAGCTAGCTAAGGTTTGTTCCAGGCCTTTGCAGGTGGCAAAATACTGGTCTTAAATGATCATAATCTCACTCAGCCCATCATTTTCAATTCACCTGAAGAGGGAAGAAAAAGAAACAGCAAAAAGCAGCCATGATGTGAAGTGGCAGATAGTTACATGTGGTACATTTTGCATGCAGTACATGGGTTGATTGAAGGAGGTCCTGGGTATAAAGTTTGGCATATAGCATTCCCACTGCACTTTTTGTAGCCCACCTCAAATATGCCAGACCTATTTTTTGCAGGGTAAAGGAAGCATGTGACCTTTGCAGAGGGGAAAACATGGACAAGAAAGGTTTCAGGAGAATGTCCACCATGTGCACTAGAGATTTAAGCAGGATATAAGTCAGTATCTAAGGCAGGTACTGTGGTTAAAGGAAATCCAAAAGGCCTGTCCACCTGGGAGATCAGATATTCACCATCATCACATGTGACTAACAGTTTGTTCTTATCGATGAAGTGCTCAGTATGCAAGCATCAGGACCTGAGTTCAACCACAGAGACCAAGTAAAAACCTGCGTGGTATGTGCTTGCAACTCAGAGAAGGCAGAGATAAGCAGATACTTGGGGCTCCATAGTCTGAACAGTGAGCTCCAGGTTCTCAGAAAAAAAAAAAAAACCTGTCTCAAAAACAATGATACCAAAGGTCTTGTGCACACATGTCACATGTGAGTGCATCCCCCCCCCCCCCCAAACTCTAACAAATAAAAGATACTGATTTGTTCACAAGCAATGAAAAGATTGCAATTCAAACAGAGAGCTTGTAAGTGGCATTCCATTACTTCTCACTTCCTATTCATCTCTGAGATTGTTGAACTTGTTCTGATGCTGATTTTCCCACACTACTCTCAAGACTTGTCTTTCTTCAAGATCACACCAGGTACCGTCACAACCCATCAAAGAAGCCAGGCTTCGACATGCTCACTCCAATGTGCCCTATGTCTGAGACAATCTGTTTTTCTCTAAGGCGTATTCATATTTCCCTGGCAGTTATTCCTCTGGAATTGTAAGGTTAGCTGTTGGTTTTGTCTTGGCCTTCTCTGTTTGTATTTGTCTCAAGTTCGACTCTCTTAACTGTCATCAGAGAGACAGGATGAGTAGTTTCCAATGCTGGAAAAATAGATTGACAGTGTGCTCTTTGTTAATATGGAGGGCACTCTGGATTGTCAATCTTGATGAATTTTCATTGTATTTTCCTTTTTATTAATCTTCACCCTTTTTGAAGTTTCTCACTTTAAACAGTAAATTGTTGGTCAAACTAATTTTTGCCAGGTAGAAAGTAGCTGATCTATAAAGCCATCTTGTCTACTAACGGTGGACTTAGTACATTTCTACTTTTCCTTTATTAAAAATATCTATTTTATTTTACATTTATGTGTGGAGATGTATGTCCACATGTGTGTAGGTGCCTGCAGAGGCCATAGGAGGGTAGTGTAGGATGCCCTGGAGCTGGAGTTTCAGCCAGTTGTGAGTTGCCAAAATGGGTGCTGAGAATTAACCTGCAATAATAGCAAGTGCTCTTAACTGTTCAGCCATCTCTCCAGCTCCTTTAAAAAAAATATTATACAATGCTTTGCATGCTAATTATTCCAACAAACAATAAATGTCAGGAAAAAATCAAAATATATGGTGGTTAGGTATGACTTTTTATTAGACATCACAACAAAAGGAAATGCTTCTGTAGCAAGGACTACAGGACTAGAAGGAGAAAAAAGAATGCAGGCAAAACAACCCCAGCAAGATGCTCTGAGACACCTTTGGAAAACACAGATCAAACACTGATGTATCTGGTGGTTAACTCTGGACAGTTTCAGAAGCTGAACTGGTGACATTTAGGAAATCCCAGTGTGTTTAAAGATTGCTGGCAAGCTTTACAAGAAAAGAAAAGGAAAAAGAAGGAGGAAGGTCACACACCACTTGCTTCCTGGAATTTCTGGAAGACAGAACTGAGCACGGTGACCAGGAGAAACAATGAACACTCTATCCTCTGAATGTGTTTTTTTTTTGTGGGAAAGTTCTTGATGATAGCATATGTTAAATATTACACAAAGTTTTAAGACAAGTAAATTTGTTCAGGTGTAGTGAAGAGGTTAGAAAAATGTTGAATTGTTTCCTGAAAAAAAAATGGGCCCATTTTCCCATTCAAACTATAACACATCAAGATGTCTGAAACCTTCCAAATAGAAAATGAAAATCGACATTTACCGGACACCTACTGTGTTCTAGGCATGCCACACACTTGCTGTCATTGAGTCTCCACTCAGCCCTGGAAGGTAGATATGATTGTCCTCATTTACTACATGAGGAGGCCGATGCACACTGAGATTAAGTAGATCGCCTCAAGTCACTCAGCTGGGGAAGAGAGAAGGGGGAACAGAGGTTCAAACTCAGTCACTTGCCACCAGTGTCCGCGTTCTTGCCATCTCAACACCATGGCTCCTGGATGAACTGCTGTAGCTGACTCTGACCCTCACATCCTTCAATGATAGGCCTCTGTCACTGAACCACCTAGAAATTTCTGCCCTTCCAGTTTCCCAGATCCCTGCAAAGCAGACCCGGGACTCCTTCCTTCACAGCAAGGTACCACTTTTTATGTTACCACTTTGCGAGCATTTGGATTTCTCCCAAGTGTCCAGCCTTAAGCTGAAGGGCCTGGGTACAAGGAGAAACTCTGAAGGAAAGAGAGGTTTCCCTGCTCCTTGACCCATGCCTAGCTCCGTACAAGATATCCCTAGTGTATATGTACCTTTAAATATGGGTGTACAATGAACCGTGCAGAGTTCAGCAACATCTTTTGGCTAACTAGCTGACATTTTGGCGCTTAATAAAACTGGACAGAGCCTAGGGGAGTCAATTACAATAAAGGTACTGAGCTAGAACTTCACAGGAAAGGAAGAAAGAAGAAAAACAAAAAAAATAGTTGAAGGAAAAGTGTAACAAGTGTGCTTTAGTAATCATTAGCTCCTATCATAACTAAAGCTCCTACAACCTTTCAATGATACAATGTCCATATTATGACAGTTAGTATATTTTATACACAATATATAGGTAGGTATACACACACATGCAACGTGCACACACATGCACAAACACACATGTACATGTTTAAAACAAAACTGTAAGTTCAATGTTTATAAATATTTTTAAAATTAAAGTAAATTAAAGTTTACTTGACACTAAAGTTTTATATAATCATCTCTGAAGATAATTTTTACATCCTGAGGTATCGCAAAATAAAAGCACCTCATGCTCCAATGGTAGAACTATTTTGGCCTTCAGAGAATAAATGGCCTGAGGAGTTTACCAGAGGCACTTGCCCATAAGACAATTGCTTCCTGAGGATCCACACGAAGCCCATTGGTGATTTCCATCACCACCTGAGAGGGATTCTGATATTCAACACAGCCCAGTTAAGTTCCTACATGACATTTATTCAACATGTTGAGATTCTATTAAGAGAATTTGAAAATCTAAATGTGATCTGGGGGTGTGGCTCAATTTGTTGGTGTTTTGTTTTGTTTTGTTTTGTTTAAAAACAGCAAGCTCTGGGTTCAATCCCCAGCACACTATAAGCCAGCTGTGGTGGGGCACAATAATCCTAGCAGCTGGGGTGACAAGCATCCTCTCCCCTGCTGCATAATGAGATTTGGAGTTCATCCTGGGATGCATACAATCATATGAAGTGGTGAGGATAAACATGTTACCTACAGTCATTTCTTTGTACTTCGCACAACCGCCTTTCTTTCCTTTGGCATCAAGAAACTTTTACATTCAAAAGATACTGCCAGTCTGGATGTGGTGGCACAAGCCTTTAATTCCACCTCTTTGCAATGCAGATCTCTGTGAACTCTAGGCCATACAGTGCCACACAGAGAGACTCTGTCTCAAAAGTACAACAAAACAAACATACTGAGTGTTTCATAGTAACTTAATTAGGTGCCTATTGATATTACTAGTAATAAAAGGAAGATACTTTAAAAATAGCTTAGCAATTCATTTGAGGTAATAAACATATCATTTGTTAAGATAAATTATACTTCTGTGAAAAGTAATTAACATTACCCAAAGCAGGTAGTAAGAATCATGTCATTGCTTTTCTTTTGACTAAATAGATGGTAAATGGACTGGATTTTCGTGTTCATTTATATATTCATTTTAATATATTGCTATAGTAGAAGTATATAAAGAAATTTAAAATTAACCCAGACACATAGAAATGGAAAGGCCACTTTAATAGCCATATGAGAAAATTTTAGCTATCTTTTTAATACAGCTCCAAAGTTAGTTTACTGTCACTCTTTAACATCCCAATTATGTGTAGTGTGAAATTGTAGTATTAATGCTTTATGCTCTTATATATTAATACTTGGTCTGCTTTTCATGAGTCTTTATGTGATATGATGTGTGTCTGTGTGTGTCTGTGTGTGTGTGTGTGTGTGTGTGTGCGTGTGTGTGTCTATGTGTGTTAAATCAAGTACTCCTTTTAGAGAAGACTGTTCCAAAGGCTGGGATATTATTCCGTGGTAGAGCACTTGTCTAACATACTCGAGTCCCTACAATTTCCTAAGGGAGGAGGGGAGAGTGCAATGATCTGTGCAAGGGTCCTAAAAACATGGACATGCATCATTATACATCATTTTAAGAAATCCAACCATCAATAATGTCCTCAATCTCATTAGAAAAGTATTATGTTCAATTCATTGTGGAATATAAGTTTATTGGGATTCTATGTTACATTGAGAGTTCAAACTCTATCATTGATAATGAAGCTCTTAGTGTTATCTTTAAAGTGGCAGGTTCATTTGTGGGAGAAAATATTCTACCCTATATCCAACTCTTAATAGCAGTCAATCATAAGAACAAAGCAAATCATTGTAGTGAGTGGCTAGTTTAGCTAGCAACTCCAACAACTACACAAATGTTTTTGGCTTTGTTTTGGCCAGAAAACCATTAAATGTCAGTATGCAGGAAAACTTCCTATTTTTTCACACAGACTATTAAAAAGTTATATATTAAGGGTTATGATTTAATAAAGTGAATAATTTAATACTTAACTTAAACTTCCTAAAGTGAAGCTGGACATTTCTTTACATTGTAGGCACACAGCATGACATTAAAGAATAACAATGACTCTGTGAGTGAAATTGTTGTGTTTTCCCACTGTTGCTAGCAATTTTCCCCTCATTGCTTTTCCACAGTCAATACAAATGACAACACCGTGAAAAGGCAAATGGTTTTAGAAATAAGGTTTGACCTCTCAAATCCCTGAAAAGATTTCAAGCACTTCTAGGTAACTATAGACCATGCATTGAGAGCCAGAGTTCTGTAGCAACAATCCCATAGGTCTGTGCCTTCAAAGACGGTCAGACCCCACAGTAAAAGCTCTGACCCCTTGTGTTTGAGCATTTTATCACCATTTCATCCATGTTACCATTTACAAGATATGAGTGCTCCATGTGTTGGTAGGAAAGTGTGTAGCACCGCTCTGTCTGGGGCTACTTACTGTGCCTGCCTGTTTTCGGGTCCTTATCCAATAATTACTTAATTTCTTCTTTTTCATTATTTATTTATTTGTTTATTTTACATTCCAATCACAACCTCCCTCCTTCCCCTCTTCCAAGTCCCACCCTCCCACCCACTTTCCCCATACTCCTTCTGCCCAGTATGAACCCACTCTGGCACATCAAATTGTATTAAGACTAAGTGCCTCCTCTTCCACTGAGGCATGACAAGGCAGCTCTGATAGGAAAATGGGGTCTAGAGGGAGACAATAGGGACTGAGTCTGTGATAGTCCCACTCCAATTGTTAGGGGATCCACTTGAGGACCAAGCAGGCCATCATCTTTTTATGTGTAGTGGGCCTAGGACCAGTCCATGCAAGTTCTTTAGTTGGTGGTTCATTCTCTAAGAGCCCCCCTGTGTTCAAGTTAACTGGCTATGTAGGTCTTCTTGTGGTGTCCTTGTTGACTCCTCCAGCTCCCTTGAACCTTCCCCTAACTCTCCCACAAGGCTCCCCGAGTTTCACCTAATGTTTGTCTGTGGCTCTCTACACCTGTTTCCATTATCTGCTGGATAAAGCCTCTCAGATGGCAGTTAAGTTCCTGTCCAGTTCCCTCTCCCCATCCACTTCCTTTGTCTATTTTATTTCCCCTACTTAGAGTTACTCAAACATCATCTCTTAAGCCCTCCTTGTTACTTAGCTTCTTTGGGTCTGTGGATTATAACATGGTTATCCTGAACCTAATGGCTAATATCCACCTAATGGAAAGGCATACCATGTGTGTCTGTCTGGGTCTGTGCTACCTCACTCAGGATGATCTGTTAGAATAGAAAGCAGGGAAAAGCCTTGTACTCCTTGGCACAGGAGACAACTTCCTGAACAGGATACCAATAGCTCAGGCTCTAAGACCAACAATCAATAAATGGGACCTCATGAAATTGCTAAGTTCTTATCTTTCCTCTTGTGTCCAACAGAGGCGAATTGCTAAACTATCTTGGAGCAAATATTGTGTCTTATTCATCAAAATCCTAGCATGTGAGACAGAGCAGGTTTAAGGAACTAAATAATAAGGGAACTGTTGGCTTCTAAAAAAAAAAAACTGAACTTCTAAACAAAGTTCACCTTCATTTGATTATTGCTGCTGCTACTTTAGGGAGAATATCAGAAGCTAACATAAAGTAATCTACAGGTCACAGACAGGATTACTTGCAGATACCCTCACCCATGTTCTTTCCTGACTTTTTTCTTCTCTTTACAAATGTATTGGCACACTCCTCATATTGAGACACATGTGAGCTGTGTGGATACTCTTCCGAGTTTCTATTCTCTTAGTACACCAGAGGTCAAGGGCACCTTGCTTTTGAGTCACCAGAAAATCTGTATGGGACTTTCCACATACAGATTGCCCGAAGACCTAGGAATTATTTCAAATCTTGTGTGTCTTCAGATGCATGAACTAAAGAAAGTCATATGATCAAACCAGTTTAAATTTGCCAAAAACATGCTTTTGTAGGATTCTTCAACAATAGATTTGTTTTCTTTGTTTCAGAGGAAAGAAAACTAATACATCAAGCAGTATTTACATACCTCTGTGTTTTAGAACTCATTTTGTATGTGCTTCCACTCCCTTTTATAGTTGTAGTAACCATCATCTCCAGGGGACTTTTTGGACAAATATTGGAGTAGGAAATACACACAGTTCTGTTTGATGTGAGCAGAAGCTATTAGTAAGCACCATCACATCCCACTTAGAGGTGAGAAAGATGAGGTGTGGGGGTGTAAGGAACCTTACTCATGTAGTCAGCTAACCACCAAGGTAGGCCTGGAGCAGAGTTTTCCAATTCCAAAGTTCGAATCTTTTCCATTGCAGCACTCTTGGAAATTTAATTTTTGTTCTTCTTACTGAAAATACTCCAAATTCTTTATCAGAAGTTTGCCTCAAAACACTGTGGTTTGCGATTTTCTGGTTTTGGAAAGCTTACAAAAAGATTAAGAGTCTTAGGATTGATTTTTTTTTTTTTCTTAAGAGTCTTGGAGTTAAAAGAAAGTATCATCAAACCCTGAAACATTTTGGTTAAAGTGACAACCCTGAAAAATTACTTGGTTAATGCTCTTAATAAAATGAACATTGGGCTAGGCTACTGAAAGATTCTTTGTGTTATTTTTCCCCATAATCTAAGAATATTTTTATTTTAATATATTCTATTCAAAATACTGTTCAAGCAGTATCTAGTGAACTAATGAAATTTAATATCCTGATTCATATTACAAGCACAACAAAATGTGTTCAAGAAACTTTTAAGGGGCTGGAGAGATGGCTCAGCGGTTAAGAGCACGGACTGCTCTTCCAAAGGTCCTGAGTTCAATTCCCAGCAACCACATGGTGGCTCACAACCATCTATAATGTGATCGGATGCCCTCTTCTGGAATGCAGGTATACATGCAGACAGAATATCCATATACATTAAAAAATAAATAAATAAATCTTTTTTAAAAATTAAAAAAAAAAGAAACTTTTAAGTAAATTTGTATATGTTCTGGTTGTATTCTTGGAAATTTCTATTCTGTTCATATTTAATAGTGACATAGAAAGAACATGGGCCTCATAATTGTGACCCAATAGCTCTTTGGTTCATGTATTTTATTAAAATGAAGACAAGTCAATTCTTGTAGTGTATCTGTAAGTCAGTATTAAACTTTGGCAAATGTCTTGGTGTCAAATTTATCATCAGAAAGTTGAAACATTTTTTTAAATAAACTCATGTCTCTATGGAAATGAATTAGGCTTAAAACTCCCATTGATTTTATCCCTAGCTCACTGGCAAATCACATTTAAAATATCATTCACCCAAGTGTTCATTTATTAAGTATGTCTGTTGCCAACTATAGTTTTTGATGCAAGATAAGCATCAATAGAGAGGCAAAGAAAATAATAAAACATGATATAGCAAGTGTTTGTGTCTGATGCCATATTTCTGCGGGTAACTTGCATGGACTCAGATGGAATGTTTGACTCTATGGCATAATCAAGGCAGGTTTTGTGTGTCAGTGCTTGGAAGAGCGAAAACAGGTGTAATTATTAATGCTAAGACTGGGTTATGATATTACCTGACCCAGGTATCTACAGACTAAAGATGCATGAGATAAAAGTAATATAACTAAATGTTCAATTGCCAACATCTGGAAATCTTTCTAGTATTTCACTTGGGTGAGTACATTAAGGAATATTAACTTTTAAGCATTCTGAGTGTGCTGATGTGAAGATATGGCTAGATTCCCTCTAGAACATTGGTTCTCAGATGTAAGCCGCCATCACAATTACCTGGAAGATTTTAAAGACATAAACTGTTGTGCTCCCCCAGTTTTTCTAGCATTTTTATTTCAGTATATGTGGGAGAGAGTCCAAGAATCTGCACTTCTACATGTTTCTGGATGGTGCTATTACTAATGGCCCACTGTGGGAAACACTTAGGGCATCTCTCTCTATTCTAATACAACCAAAATCATACTAGATGTTGGGTTGCAAAATTTCATAATGAATTACATAGTCAAGTGAGCTGTTGCCAAAACATTAATAAATGTAGCAGTGATGGTTCATGTAGCTAAACCTATAACGGAATTAAGAAAATAAGAAAAGAGGGACAAAAACAGGGGGCTTAAGTAATGGAGCGAACACAAGGAGAGGAAAGAAGATCTTCATAGCTCATTGTATTTGTACATCATCTCATCTGTTCATGATGATAAGTTTCAAAAATGTCATCCCTGCACAAATACAATTACTTCAGTGTCAGATTTGGATATAGAGGAAATAGTGAAAAAAAAAAAACAACTAATGAAGTAAAAGAAAGATAAGAGCTGAGAATACAGCTAAGTTTGAACATGTTTGCTGAACAAACATGAGGACCTGAGTTAAGTTCCCCAGGAAGCCACTTATAAAACTGGATGCAATAGCAGGCATCTGTAATCCCAGCACTATGGAGGGTGAGACAAACAGACGCCTGGTGTTCACAGGCTAGCCCAATCAGTGAGCTCCAGTTTCGATGAGAGGCTCTGTCTCAAAAAAGGTAGAGAGTGGTCAAGGATCACACCTGGCATTGACCTCTAGCCTCCACCTTACATGTACACACATGTGCACATGTGCCTGCATACACACATGCACATATGTATACAAACATGTACACACACACGCACATGCATGCACGCACACACAAATACACTCTCTTCTTCCTCAGGGTAATAAGAAGACTTTAGGTAAGCTTTGAAGAACTTTAAGGCATTGACTTTCATCCATATGTAACAGTTCTCAGCTTACATCTAAAAAAGGTTAGCTTCATGAAGCATGGAAGACATCACTAAATGATCAGTTGCTAGAAGAGATAGTCTAGATTCTTGCCTGTGCAGCTGTCCTTGGCTGCAGCCTTCCTAGATTTCTTTGTCCATCTGACCATGCAAGCTCATCTGCTGCCTGTAGGTATAGCCAAATGCATACATCCCTTTCTGAAACTATAAGTGATACCAGAGTGACTCTGATTCCCCAAAACACAGAAATTTAAAAGCAATACTGGTATTCAGATAGAATTCTTATACCCCACAGTCAATAGTAACACCTGGGAGAAGGTGATGTCATATAAAGTCAACCCAGCATCCTAAATGAGCTTTGTGTCAGTTAGTAGTCTTTGTCAGCTGTGGATTACAACAAACAAAAATCATCCTGGATAAGAAATAAAATGGTTTCCAGCCATGGTGGAGAACACCTTTAATCCCAGCACTCAGGAGGCAAGGACAGGCAGATAGATCTCTGTGAGTTTGAGGTCAACCTGGTGTACAGAGTGAGTTCCAGGATAGCCAAGGCTACACAGAAGAACCCTGTCTCAAAAGAGAAAAATGGAAAAAGAAAGAAAGGAAATGTTTTAAGTTCAGTTGTTATGTAAAAGAGGTCCAATCGGCAGTCTAGAACCAGTGCATTGGTTCTGAACTCATCAGGAGCCCAAATCCCTTGGAGCTTCATGACTGACCATCCTATCACTGCTGTTATGATCTTGGTTATGCTGCTGGGCTCCAGCTGATGACAGGCACATTCTACCAGCACAGTGGAGGTCAGGAAAAAGGATGAGTTCCTAGTCAGTCCTGCCTTATGGAGACTTCCCTAGTGTCCCCAAAAAATCCAAATATTGCACTTGGCTGTCAGGAATGGGAGTATTAACTTGTCAGCAAGGAACTCAAGTAAGTATTAAGATTCTGTTAGTAAAGGAGAAGACAGATATTTGGCGTCATCAGATACAACGAGATTAAAACTCTTGCCTTCCACCATAGAAAGTGGTTAAAGGAGGAGCCCCCTCATCACACAGCAACATCACGCTGCCTGAGGGTCTCACTTTTTGTGGAAGACAAGAACTACCCAGAAAGGGTAAATTCAGAGGCCTGGAACTCTGAGATTCCAATTTAGTACCCCATGTTTTGCTTGTGATTGAGGGGTTGCCAGCGACCACTCTTTAAGAAACTCTACAGCTTCCGTCACCATTTGTCAGCCAGCTTCCTGCCACTGCCAGACATATTGTTGATCATCCCTATTTAGAAACAAACAAACAACAATAAACCAAGTTACTTTGTTCCTCTTTAGCTCTTTTGTTCTCCATAATTATACATGCAGATAGGCATCGTCTCACTCCCTCAAATGCTTGCTTCATTGATTCAGAAAAGTTGGATTGATAATAGATGGATTTTAGGAATATAGTTAAATCCTTCTTTGAAGGAAGGCCATAGCAAACTTCTCCAGGAGGATTTAACCTGAACCCCATGTTAGATTTGTACCTTTGTGACTCCAGTGGCTAGAAATGACCAGGGTCAGTCACCATGGTCAATCTAACAGTGAGTGATTAACAGCCAAGTCCAATCTCCCGGGCTTTATTCCACGCCCCTGCCCTGCCCCCTCTTTAACACTCAAGTAAATGTCAAAAAACACACCCAGGTATTATAGCTGACAAGGGGTAAAAGCCTTCATGTTGTCCTCCAAAGGTTAGGGTTCCCAGGTCCAGTTGGAAGTCCCAGTCTCCAATAACCATCAATCCACTCTCTTCTGGTAGGAGTGAGCATATTTATGGCTGCAGTCACTAAAGGGTGAAATAAAGATTAGTTTTTAGTTAGGAACGCAAAGCTTTTGAGATCAATACAAACTCACTGCTGAAATCAATCTAAAGTTTGGAATTTTTAACTAAAGATTTACTAGGCTTCCTTGTACATTTAATTTTCCAAAGGGAAAATAAGACCAGAAATGTAACATAGTAATCAAATTGAGTAAACACCAGCCACCCTGTTTGCTGACCTGGGTTATGCACATATCAAATAAGTGTGAAAAGCAATAAAAATGTCCATAATGTAGATTGTAAATTCTCCAATAAACAGGTAAAACCAAAACACACATATAGATTTACATAAGAATCCTAGCAGATACATTTGTCTACTCAAAAATGTAAATAATCAATAGACATTAATAATGAGGTTATTCATCCATTTCCTTATTACTGTGCATATTAAGTGTTTCAATTATTTGTACTTAGATAGATAAATGTATAGCTATATTTTTACAAAAGCTTCAAAAGTTATAGAATTTTTCTGAAAAACAAAAGCTACTGTTTGGATGAAAGAGTAAGCGAACTGGAAACCCATGGTTTGTTATAGTCCTCTGCTGTTCATGTTTGATGCATATATACAATTTATTATGCAATTTCTTGAGATTTGGCAAAGTAATTGTCTGGCAAACTATAGCTTTAATGATTTTTTTTTCTGTTTCATGTGAAAAGACTGTGGGTATTTTAGGAAAATGGCTTAATAGATCAACGTCAGTGAGGACTCTTCAGCTTGTTACATGTCTGTAGTTTGGGGAGATTCAGAGCTTTTTCAGAGGACTGTGGTTCCATGTAGTAAATTTATTTCTTCAGCAAAGCACATGAGGCTAACGGTAAGCTATAACTTCAGAAGTTATTTAAACTACCCTTTGCCTTTACAGTGGAACTGAATCTCTTCTCAGTAGAGTATGGAGGAATGAGAGCACCCCCAACCTCTATAGGATACCAGAAAAAGAGAATACCAGAAGTAGATTTTATGAAAGTAGAGGATACCAGAGGGGGAAGTGTAGATACTGGAGGATATTTAGATTTTGATTGGGCTGTTATGATAAGAGCTTTGTGCTCTCTGCAATTATTAGAGTGTAAGATTATCAGATCACTTTAATCATGTTTCCTACTAAGCTTTCTGGGGGACTATTTGCCTGACACTAGAGTCATATTCAAAGCCCTTTTGCATACAGAGTATTCTGTCCACTCACAGGACACAGACTTGAGTTCTAGAGATAGCTGTTGCTCTCTTTGAGAAGGTACCACAACACACTATGGATGCTTCATGTCAGTATTGGCATCTTCTACCCACTGCTACACTTTTTGGAAAATTACAAAGGCTAGAGAAAGCATGGGTCATAGGAGATAAACAATACTGTTTACCTCATTAAAACTGTTATACAGGGTTAAATGACTTTTTAACTGATATCATTCACCAAAGATGGTAAAGTAAATCTTAAGTTTTACAAAGTTCATATACATATTACTTACATATAGGACCAATATGAAAAACACACAAAGGTTAAGTATGTGTATTTGTGCTATATGTATATATCCATATATTTTAATAAATTCCTTTTTACCAGAAGATTTATGTTACAACCAAGATCCACTTGCACACTCTCAGGAGTCTATGTCATGGGGCCATTAGTATAGACCAATATGGAATAAAGTTGGCTGGTTGCCATCATGAATCTGTGGACTTAGGAAGCCAGGTTAAAAGTTTGTATACTGGAGAATGGCTTACCACCAATTTAATCATCTCCCACTGGAGATTCTTCGATGCTCATCTTCTACTTGGAGTAATATAGGGGGTGCTGTCAGGAGCTGACATGTCTCGATATCAAAAAATCTTAAGTTAAGAAAACATCTTTGAATGCCATATTCTGCAGATCTCTTGAGGTTTTTGAAGATGCTCTATCTATCTCTTATATTTAGATAAGCAAATATTGCTTGTCTCTTAGCAACTTGATTTCTGAGTAGCTTAGAAAATAACTGTGATAGACTGTCATAGTAACTAACAAAATGACACGTTTTCATGACTATTAGTTTCTGTTTCTTAATTATCCTAAACAGTTTATGTCTGTTGGTAGCGAGAGGTCAAAACTTGACATTTCATTTTTAAGTATTACTACAAACAATACCTTTAAGAAGCGTTACCCTTAATTTTGTATCAATATACAAAGATCAATACCAATGTGGCCAAATATAATCTTAATTTTGTATCAATATACAAAGATCAGTACCGATGTAGCCCAATACAATCTTAATTTTACATTAATATACTAGGGTCAATACCATTGTGGCCAAATATAATCTTAATTTTGTATCAATATACAAAAATCAATACCGATGTAGCCCTATACAATCTTAAATTTGCATTAATATACAATGATCAATACCAATTTAGCCAAATATAATATTAATTTTGTATCAGTATACAAAGGCATAAAGCTATATTCAATAATCTGTCCTTTTTTCTTGTTCTTTCCTATACTATGTCTATGTCCCATTTTTCTCAAGTCTGTTCACTCCTATATAGGAGAGAAAGGAGGATACAGAAAAGCAAAAGAGAAAAGTCCCTGGGTCTAACCTCCAAAACCCATTTAACAAGACCATTTAACAGCTTGTAGTATTTTCCCCTAAATAACAAAATTTTCTATTATCTATCAAATAACCAAAGGGGAAGAACACCCTCCCCACCTTCTGGGGATGGGACATTGTTCTCTTAAAATGACTTCCTGCTGATTTGGGACGTAGCAAACCTGTTTGGGGCCCAAATAAGAATGGAAAAATGGTTAAAAATGTTAATAGAATCATTTGATGTTCAGTCCCTTTGTGCTCAGCTATTTAGATGTCCTACGAAGTTCACAGACAGAAGCTGATCAAGAAAAACCACTTGCTTCAACTGTAGACAGACTTCTGTCCAAAAAGGACAAAACTTGGAAGCAGGTAAGTCGACAGCCTAGCTCTGCCAAGACAGGGTAGGTAAGTCCTTCATAATTCCTGCTCTACAACCAATGTCTGTCAGAGAAATGGGGCAAAATGGCTGAAGATTGATGCTGTAATGTATGGAGAGAAAATGGGAACTCTCCAGGCAGCCACTGGTATGTCATTTTTTAGTTTTGGAAGCTGCAGGCCCTGCACTTCCTATATAATCAGATATATTTATCCCTCTCAGGTCTCTGAGGTGGTTGAAGAATAGATACCTAGAGTCTCATAGTTAAATTTTGAGTTGTTTAGGAATCAAGAGGGTGTTCTGGATCTAAGAAGATATTTTTAAAATTATGAGGCAAGTTAGTATGAAAGCTGAGTTAGATATAGAACTTTAAACTCATGGAGATGTTTAGATAGTAGAATGTTAAAGTCAGGGACCAAATACACATGGACTGGACATTGGGAATGTATGCTAAGCCATATAACTCTTATAATCGTGGCCTATTTATTTCTGTTGTTTTGTATTGTATTTATAGTTATAAGAAAAAGAACCATTTTTTGGACTGAAAGGGAGAGCTGTTGGGGGGAAAAATAAATACCTTAAACTAAAAAGAAAAAAAAAAAAAAAAAAAGAAGGGGAGGGGGTGGTGGGGCTGAGGGGGAGGAGGGGGGGGATTGTGATTGAGATGTAACTTGAAGAAATAAAAAATAAATTATTAAAAAAAAAAAAAGTTTGTATACTGGAAGAGTTTGTGGGTTTCTTTAGATCTCTGAATGATGGGCCTCAGTCATTAAGTCTTATAACACCACATGTTCTTCCAGTGTACAAAACTCAAAGCATTCCTTCTAAGACTTGATCTATGATCTCCTGAATTACATAACACATACATTGGATATTTTTGGCAAATGAATGATGAATGAATATATAAAAAGAATCTTTGTGTATCAGAATTCGAATAAGAAAATCCAATTCTCCTATCCCAGCAGTGATGGGTTCACTTCCCAGTGACTCCAACGAGTAAGTTCAACTCTTGCAAACCACAAGATTTTTCCAGGCCAGACTGGGCAGGAGATGTGTAAATAGAAAGAAATGAAGAGAACACAAATAGGATTCTCAAGAAGAGGAACGCTCTGAAAGTATAACTCCAAGACAACCAAATTTATACGTCATAAGAGAATGTTCCTGAGCTACACAGTCCACAAGAAACTTACATTCAGTCCTATTTTGTTTTTGTTTTTGAAGACAGGGCTTCTCTGTGTAATAGCCCTGGTGTCCTGGACTTGCTTTGTAGACCAGGGGACCTCAAACTCACAGAGATCCGCTTGTCTCTGTTGTCCTAGTGCTGGGCTTAAATGTGTGCACTATCACGCCGAGCTCAGTCTTATTTCTTTATTTATCAGAAAAATTCACTTATTCCCACGGGTACTTGTTAGAGACGTAGTAGGCTTCTCAAAGAAGTAAATGTGGGATAGACACGTGGACAGATACATATTATTCATTACTTAATAAATCAAAAATATTAAGAAGCTAGCATTACAGCAAGCATCACACACAAAGGAAAATAACATAAGGTAAACTAATTAAGTACTTGACACAGATTAACAATAATCTTCTCTCTCATTTTGACTGTGTCCTCTGATTCCACAAAACTTTGTCAAGCCATTTCCCAGGAGAAAATAAAACAGAGACACATTTATTTTTTTCTAGCATGATTCATCAATTTTTATTATTAATATTTCAAGCACTTTTTTACTTTTAATATTTTGTTAATAATTTGGAATGTTTCTTTTAGCTTCCCATCAGTAACGTGATCTATCTGAAAATACTTTCTTTAGCTTTCTTTCCCTGTGAACTGTGATATTTCCAATTTTCATGGGCAAGGAAGTATCTTAAATACCTCCAAGTTCTTCAAGGACTTTGCAATAGCCGCACACCATCACATCAGAACAAACAGCTGCCTGTCCTATACTTTCGTATCCTGATGATGTGTGAGTCAGCAAGTCCCAACGGTTGGAAGTCAGAATCCACAGTTCTTAGGAGACACAAAAGAGATGAAAGTGGAAAGGAGGAAAAGTAAAGAAGGAAGGCAAGAGAGGCAAGAAGGCATCCAGTTTCATTTGACTGCTAGACAACCAAGGAAATTAACAGCTAGAGTGGGATAGAAAAAGACAAATATTCTTACAGCTAGAGTTAAATCCCCACAGAGAACTTAGCTCAGTCCTTAACATCACAACCATGTTTATTTCTATAACTGAGATCCATACAATATCAAGACAAAATGAAAATATTCAAATTCATATTTGTCATGTTGTATTAGCCATGGCTGAATGTTACTATGGGATTTTGATTTAAAAAAATAAAAAGCAACATTTAGTTAATGGATTGCCTTTTAAAAAATAACATGACATACTCAACAGAATTCCTTACTAACTCAATCCACTAATATCTAAAATGTATACAAGATTTCAGGTAATACTTCTACAATATGACACTATCAAATACAGAATTCGAATAGCTTAAATATTCAAATAGCTTAAGTATTATGACTATGCCATTATGAAACCAACAGTGGAGTAAAAGTGAAATAGAAAACTGGAAAGATGTAATAAAAAGAATAAAAGAAAACAGATTTTGTGAAAATTTAAAGTGCAAGAGCTTTGCACTTAACCTGAAAGAAGCCAAGAGCACAGACAAGAGTCTGAACTATAAGCAGGTCTCCTTGGAGCCAGTGTCTCAGCGAAAGTGATGAATTGTATGTTGCAGCAATATTTGATTATTTCCTCATAACTATCTCACGAAAAAATTTAGATGATTACTTTCCATTAACTGTAAAAATTATTAGTGGATATCCTGACAGAGAGACACACATCTTCATTTTTTAAGAATGAGTAAAGGAGGGGAAATATTGTCACAAACAAAAAGAAAGATTCGAGGGTGGAGAAGTTGATTAGAATAATTTGCAACTTCAGGTGATACATCTTTATGATAAAAATACATTGTCCTGGTTATGAGGGAAATGTTCCATGTTTTTTAATGAGCATGCAGAATTTATCATGCCTACCGTAAAATAATCTACAATCTTTGGAAACTTTGAAATATGTGAAAAAAAATTGGAAAACACATGATTTCTCTTAATACACTCAAAATACTTCCACATTCTTGGCCTGTTATCTGCATATGACCTACTTCTAAAGTGGTGACTGTGTGAGTCCCTCAGGCCCCCAGCCTCCCAGGTTATTTCCAGGAGACAATGAATACACTGTTCCCTCTCCCATAGCCTAAACTTTAGGCTTATTTTACTAGGAAGGTTCCCAACTGACTGATGGGGGTATTTGTGTGAGCCACTTCTCTTCAGTGTACCGGGTAGGGTAGAATAATTAGATGAAGGGAACACCCTACATACAGAGAGACTGAGACAAGACCTAAAACAGAAAAGCAATGTGTGTAGCGTCACAAGTGCTTCCGAGAGTCAGAAGTCGGAAGGCATCAGACCCTCTCTGACCTTGGTCACTGGAATAAAGATGATCTGACAATAGAATATTTTTCAGAGTCAGGAATAGGCTCAGCATCCCACCATTAATAATAAATATTCTTAATTTTTCAAAAGCTTAATTACCTAAGACAAATATGAGCCATCAATGTTGTCAAAGGTAAAGGAGTGGTGTTTTTTAAACACATAATGAGCATATAAAACATATAATATTGAAGAACAAAGTAAAAGATAGTGATACTTTTGTTAAAGTGATCAGTCACCCTTGGAATAGAATCATAAATTATTGCTTCCCAAGGAGAAGCAGAGGTATTCTATCTTTTACCTAGCAATTGTTCAACACAAGGCGAGAAAGAAATAAAAGAAAAACTACGACTCCCTCATTTGGCACTCTATAAGCAAGTATCTGTTTTGCATAACACATTCTTGCAAAAGCCCAACATCACAAAACCCTTTGAGGTAGGAGCTGTAATAACCCTCTTCCTGAGGGAGTTTAAAGGCTAAAACTACACCCTGCCAAGTGCCAGACCAGAGGCTCAAACCTGGGGATTCCTCCCCAGAAAGCTGTTCAGACAGCAGCACGGAGCTATATCTTGATGTCACCGAAGAAATAACTGTTCCCTAAAATCTCAGAGTGTTTGCTGTGTGATTGAAGCATTTCTGAAGGACTCCTCAAGCTCCTCTGCATATGCTGTAAGCAAACGTTTCATGAGATTGTAGACTTTTCTTAATTGTAAGACAACACATCAATATAATCAAGAATTTGAGGAATGCCACTCTGGTCAGATGCCCTAACCGATTTCTTTAACAGTAAAATGTTACACACACCCTATTTTTTCTTATAAACTTGAAAACTCACTTTTAATAATCCTTTAATATGTTTATTGTACAACTATTCCACACAGAAGACAGAGTTATGAACTATGGAAGATTTTTTGCCAACTACTATGCTTTTTTTTGAAGATCGTAATTTAGTTGTAATAGTAAAATAGATTTTCCTAAATAAGAAACTAACAGATAAGTAAACAGTAAATAGCAAAAATACACAGATAATAAGAACTAAGAAGTTAGGGATCAGCTTTTCTCTGTTACCCCAGTTTCCTGTACACACATTAATTATTAATTTTAGTTATACACTTACTGTGTCTCACTTCCCTATAAGTTTCCTCCATTAGAATATTAGTCCATTTAGGGCAAGAATCAATTTTATTCATTATGCTATACTCAATGTTCGGCATGCTATTTGGTATGTAATAAATGCTCAATGTGCACTTCATGTATGAAAGACAAAAAGAAGGAATAAATAATAAACATTCAGAGGAGGCAGTGTCCAGTGTAGTACACTGGTTAAACTCTCAAATCAGGATGTATCGGCTAGAATCTCAAGTCTACCTTTGAAAATGGAAGATTCTGAAATTTTTATCTGCTTTCTCCATCTTAGATTATCATCATTAAAGTGATGATGGTATCTGTCCTTATCAACTGACCTCACTAGGGAGCAAATCACCCCAAATGCTAATGACTTCAAACAGCATGCATCTTTTTAGTTGAAGGGTATATGGTGATCAATCCAGACCACCCTAAATCTGTCCTGCCCTGGCTCTTTTCGCATTTGAGTTCAGTTACCCAGTGAGCTGGAGAAAGTTTGACCCATGTAGGGTCTCACCTTCCAGCCCAACTAGTCTGGGTTTTTTTTTCTTCACATGGAGCTTTTAGAGATAAAATGTTGAAGTAGGGAAGAGTTAAAGTATATAGTGTCTCTTAAGACCTAGACTCAGAATTAGCGCAGAGTCACTTCTGGCGTCATTCATTGTTCTAAGCAAAAAGCAAAGGCAGCTCACATTCAAGGAGTGGGAAATAGATCCACTCCTAAGGGAGGCCAGGATGCTTTTGCAATCCACCAAACTCAGGCTTAGCAAAAGAATTAAGAAACCAAAACATCTGAAGGATGTATAGCAGTGTCCACTGCTGGGCGTGGTGGCACATGCCTTTAATCCCAGAATTTGGGAAGCAGAGGCAGTCCGATTTCTGTGAGTTCAAGACTAGTCTGGTCTACAAAATGAGTTCAGGACAGCCACGTAAACACAGAGAAACCCTGTCTTGAAAAGCAAAACAAAAAAAATGAAATAAAATGACAGTGTCCACCACACAGATCACAAACTCAATAAGCAATACTGATTATTACTGCTTGAAGCTGCCTGCAAAAAAAAAAAAAAAAGAGAGTTGGTTGAGATATCTACTTGTAGGACTCAACCTCTCTTCAAAGAACAAAGCCTAACCATCCAGTGCCTTTATGCATGAGTCTGGAATGTCCATAGAGAAGCTACCAGTGAGTAGTGTCCTCAGAGGAGCTAGAACTGCATACATACCTGGAACCCAAAATATCCAGAGCCAACTCCAAGTCCTTGAAATAATAATAAACCTTTGGCTCTTGGTGAAATTCTGGCTAACAGCACCATTGCTTTTACTACTATCTCAGGAGCTCTTTGCTCTCCAAAAAAATTCACATGTTGCTGATAACTTTGGGATATCTCAAACCATTTCTAACCGAGATTTAGAATGTGAAACCCAAGAGAGCTGTGAGTTGTGTTTGGTTTTGAGGGAGTTGTGTGGCCCTTCCTTTACTGAATTTTATTCCAACTGTAACATGAAACCATCGCTTCCCCATTTTTGCACGAATTCCACATGGTAGCAATCTCAAGGATCAGATCTCATGAAGCAGTATTCATTATTAAAAGACAACACAGAGGAGGCCAGGCTCGGATGTTTATGAAATTTGGTAATCCCTTAGAAATCTGAATTAGAAAAGTCAAGAGGCAGGAAAATAGTTTCAGCATAGCAGCCCCTCATGCTAGGCACACAACCAAGCCTAGAATTGCTTTACAGATATTCATAGTCTGTCCAGTCCAGCAAGGTAGCCACGAAGCTCCCATAAGCCTGGATCTCCGCCACCTCAATGGCTGACCAGACCATGCAGAGTTGTTGACTGCTCTCTTAGTCAGTGTGGTTATTTCAGGTTTTTCCTGCTATGCATAGCTTAAAGCAGATTCTCTGAGGAATACTTTTCATAATTCTGCTGAAGTATAAAGACTGCTTAGATTAGATGACTACATGATTGTATGTTGTTATTGTTTTTCAAAGACAATACTTGCTCCTCCTCTGCCATGCGAAATCTATCCTGCTGAGTGCTCTTGAAAAGTCACTTCCTGCCATTTTAAAAACAATAGTGGCAGAGTTGCAAGCGGCTGATAGTGCTCAGCAGGGTAGATCAAACACACAGATGCAATTTCTGTATGTTGAACAGTGAAGTAGGATAAAATTCAAATACTTACAATCGCTTAGTAGCTACCATCTGATTGCTGTAAATTGAATCTTTCATAACAGGATTTATTGTAAATAGTGTCATTGCATTTGTGAGTCCAGCAACCATAACAGTCAAAGACTATGCAAGAATCTAGAGGTATCAGGTTTGAATGATATACATGTTCATTTGTACACAGATATGAGGGGATTTATCTATCTATCTCTCTATTTGTGTTTTTGGTATTCTTGATTGCTTTCATAATACCCATAGTTGTCATTTTTTCCCTCTGAAAGTTCAAACATTATCAAATTTGGTAACTTTAAGATGCAGAAGAAAATGTACCAAACACTTCATCTCAACACCGGCTTCACCATGAGAAGTTCCCACCTCTACTTGATCCCTCTTCCAGCTAGATGTTAGGTAACAAAATTACAGATAGATAAATAGAAAAACTTAAACTGTGCTTTTTATATTGTTGGGAAGCCGAAGACTCTAATAGTGATGTGTGTGTGTGTGTGTGTGTGTGTGTGTGTGTGTGTGTGTGTGTGTGTGT